>NNCF01129372.1:596846-693327 GCA_002313205.1 Laupala kohalensis
AAAGAGAAAGGAAGGAGCATGGCACAAGTAAGTGGAAGTAATGCCAGACTCAGCTCGGGGCCCCGTGTTCGCCAAACACGTACTTACTAGATGTAAGTCCCCTGGGGGGAGTAATCTTCCATTGATGAAGTGATTTTGTAATGATGTGGTAGAATTTAAGGAAAAATATATTTGAGGGAACCGTGTTCAGTTCCCAAAATACTTTTTGGTGTAACAAAACATTTGCTTACAATACAAATTAATTTTTATTGAATTGTTTTTTAAAATAAAAGATTATTACACATTATGGATTTACGGTATGTTTATATCTGAGATTTCCGGTAATAGCATTTAAAAAAAGACGACATAATCTGTCAAAAATGTTTAGTTGTTCGTGAAGTTCCATTCGTTTAAGTCTTTACTATACAAATATGTAATCTTCTCGAATCGAGCAGGGAAAATTTACGTACAAATCCTAAAAATCCAGTAACAACTAGTTCATTTTGCACTTAATAGAAATAATTAGATAACTACCTGCCACGGTTTTTAGAAATCGAAGTATATGAGCACAAACTTAAGAATTTTAATAGATGTGTCAAATAATTAAAAATCGATTAACTTTACGTGTAATTTAATAAATAAAAAATCATATTTTAATAAATCCACACTTGGATAGACTCGATGAGATCCAGCCGGGTTTTCTCTTATTTCAGAATAATATCGGACTGGTACCAATATTCCTTTACAAACCGGTCTCTCTGTTTAAATCCTGTTCTTTCATCTAAGTTATAAGGTGGAAGAGCAAGAATATTGTTCCGTTCAATTAATTTCAAACATTAAATAAATAAAAACTGAATATTTACTACTGTAAAAATTTACCCACGTAGAAATTTTGAGTCGTAACGACGTCGTTACAACGTCGTCCATGTCTAAGAAAAAAACGTAAGCGTCGTGGAGACGCTGCCAACGCGTACGCATGTAACATCGGAAAACGGTGTCTTCACAACGTCGTAGAAAAAACGCTCATTCGACGCCAGGTAATGACGCCATGACGACGTCACTCCGTACACATTTAACGTCGATTAAACGATGCAAGAAAACAATTCATCTATACACGACTTTCTTGACGATGTTTAATTTTTCTTTTTTAACAACTTTTATGAATATTATCCATCGTCTTATTTTGTTAAATCATATTCTATAAGGCGTGTAACACACGTTCCTTTACGAATGTTGTTTTACAAACTTCATTTTCAGGCACCGGACTGCAGCATGGATTGATCCAGGATTCGTTGTATATTAAAGCGAAGACGCTAGCTCTGATCTACTGCAACATGCTTACAGAAGCTATGTTTTCATCGTCTTGTATTGCACTGTCGTGCTATTGATACCATGAATAGTAAACATGTAAAAAAGTAATCTCCGTAAAAAAATAAAAAATAGGTAGTTCTCGGCAAAATTAATTCTCGGCGAAACTTCCACACAAGCATTAGTTCCTGAATAAAAGGAAGGCACTCGGATGAATTGGCAGGGAAATAAAACTCTTCAAATTATTTTTTGAACTCTGTAATGGATGTTACCAGTGTATGGAATATATGCTATTGACTATAAAATTTATTCAATCATGAGTATCGTAGATCTACTACAATTGATGTCAGGTCCTCGTTCATAGTTTATATGAATCTGGAAACGATGCGCTAATGACACAAATTAATCCGATTAATCAGACAAATTAAACCAATAGAGAGAATATTCTCAAAATTTTATAACTTTGTTTGTTTGCAGGTTTACTTCAATCTTCATAAAGAAGTAACAATAGTTTTAGAAATATATTTTAGTGTACTTCGGAACATAATATTGAAATTTTCATCTTCATTGTAATAAAAAAGACATTTTTCAGTTTTCACTTTTTATGCTGCATGTATTTGATCTTCATTAGATTGTTCACGGACATGTTCTTAATGAGAATTGATTTTAATTATATTTTGATTTTTTAAACCTAATATCTTTTAGAACCCTGATAAACCATGGTTTACTTAATATTCTGGCTTCACTCCCAATCAACACATTTCTGCGCCTGAGAATATTTTCACATACGAAATTTGAGTTTATTCATTTCTATTTGTTATTCCCTACTATGAAGACAAATCAATAGACATATCATTCTTCAATATCGATAACCTTTAGGAAATATCATCCTTAGTTCTTTCTGACAGGTCTATTATTACCGATGGTCATATTTTTTATCAATTAAACCACCCACATGTGGGATCTGTTTTGTTCATCTTAAAAGGAATCGATCAAATGGTAGCTCTTAGTTAAATCATAGGTTAGGTTGTCATGTAAACAAAATGAATTTGGCTTTTCTAAACAGTATTATTTACAGTAAATTAGTGTAATTTTGATGTACTTCCATATTTCCGATACATTACATATACTTCCATATTTCCGATAAAAATAATCATCTCTTTCACGAAATTCTTCCATTAGTGTAAATTCTACGCCATTTCCTTCAATATGTAGTAATTTGATAATGTACTTGATATGTAACATGAGGTTATATAGCGATACAAGCCCATGGTTGGTGTAAATAATTGATAACAATTTGATACTGACAACATAATGTTTAAAGAACTATATCTGTATATAATATAATGCATAAAATTATTGAAAATTGTTTTTTATCTTTATTTATTCAATGGACAGATACTTCGTTAACTTTTTCTATAAATGGTCTTCAGAAGAATGCTTTAGAATTACAATTCTATCTTCAACTGACTGTATAAGTAATTGAAAAATAACTATACTTTTTCTTAAAATAAAGTTTATTTTTAATTTTTTGAAAACTGTATTTCAAAATTTTTAGAAACAAGTTTAATTTCAAGAAATTTTGAAATTTTATGACAAATTATGTACACTTCAATTTTTCGATTTCCAAAATTAAAAGAATCGGCTTCATTAGGACACGAAAAATACAAGTTTGACCCTGTTTGAATTAAAGTTTCAATCGGGTTGTCGCATTTGCGATTTCCTATGCTTTATCTGTATCTGCATCTCGTTTTCCACACAGGCGAGTGACTGTGCGTCGTACTTGTCTATCAGACTGACTTTATCCATGAGTCTGCATCGCTGGATTGTCTTCTGCGACCCATGTCCTACTTTAGTAATTGACAATCCTCTTTGAGTCTCGCAACAATTTGTATATTTGCATCTATTGAAGAGAACTTGGTAATTGTGGAGCTTTAGCAACATTATCAAAGTATGATAAATTAAACGGCGTTTCTATGTTGCTCATTGTTTTATTGGTAGTAGAAAGCTTTTTCGGCTGCATAGCCGAACATACACTGAAAAATATAAATGTACAAAAAATGACAATAATAAAAATAAAAATAGATACATAATATGAAAGTATATAATAATTGGGTGAAACAGTATCGAAAGAAGTGTATTTTTGGTTGTTGTTGAAATAAAGAAAAGAACAATGAAAAATGAATAAAAGAAAAGAAAACAAATACAGAGTGAGCAAGCCGACAAAATTACGTACCTGAGTATTGAGAAATATTTTTGGCGAATGCGCAGAGTACGCCGAACGGAGGTCATTATATGGTAAGTGAAGGGGTGTTGCGTGGTGGGCGGGGGGGAAAAGGGGGCTGTCGGGGTTTTCCAGGAACTGGCGGCAGAAGACGGAAAGAGTTTCCATGGGTTTTAACTGTTGAAAATGGGGTACAGTGTCCTGGAGAGTTGGGGGTGAGAGGGAAGGAATTTGAAGGCTAGTTTCATGAGAGGGGAATGAAATTCAGGGATTTGTTCATTTAATAGGGAAATGTTGTTGTTTTTTAGAATACTATGGATGTGTAAAATTTCTAATTTGATCCGGGGCCAAAATCTATTTTCTACTTCTAAAATATAAAAATCCTTTTCAATGTTAAATGTGTGTGTGTTTTCTACTAGGTGGTTGGCGAAGTGTGAGACTGTTGTGTTATTTTTCCATGCATTTACGTGTTCCTGTATCCTTTGTTTGAATGTTCGTCCAGACTGTCCGACATTTTTCATTGTTCTTTTCTTTATTTCAACAACAACCAAAAATACACTTTTTTCGATACTGTTTCACTCAATAATTATATACTTTCATATTATGTATCTATTTTTATTTTTATTATTGTCATTTTTTGTACATTTATATTTTTCAGTGTATGTTACTGACGATGGTTGCTATGCAGCCGAAAAAGCTTTCTACTACCAATAAAACAATGAGCAACATAGAAACGCCGTTTAATTTATCATATTGAAGAGAAGTAAATGAATTTAAAGATTTGTTATAGCTTAATGTATTTTTACTCTCCTACATGTGTACTTGAAGTTTTGGCTTGGTACTACTAAAATATATCAATTTATACATCAATTTTGTACACAGTGTTTGAATTTTTGAAAAAATAACGAATTAAATCTAATATTAAATGCAATGAACAATAGAAAATATCTATCTTAAAGTCAAAAGTAGAAAAGCGATATCACTTACATGAATTCCTTTAATATTTATGTCATTGGTGCTAATGGGGAATCATCTCTCAAATACGGTAGATGACATTTTACTCAAAACTGTTGTGGAATACTTTGATTTTGTTTTTTGAGAAAATATACATGTCTTACTTTCATGGCATTCATTACTAATTACAGACTATTACTAGTTACAAAAATTATTTTAAAAGTTATGTTAGTATCAAAAAATAGTGGATGAAATTTTTCTTTATGAAAACGTCCCCCATTCAAACTTGGGTTCGTTTCGGATATTCTCACCAGGGGATGTCCACAAATCGGAACAAATAATTGCGAATTATAAGAGATGTTTACATGACTTTTACCCCTTCTTGTGTGATATTATCATGAAGCTCGTAATTGTTCATACACAAATAATTTGTGGATGTCATTGTGAACAAGTTTATTTTTGGAGGGAGGGTAGGAATATCAGACTATTTTAAGTTCAATGAAGAGAGTTTTGAAATTGTATTGATGATTGCTAGTGTGATATAATGAGAAATGACAAAAGAATGTCTTTCTTTTGTACTTAACTTCTGTCGAATGTCATACGTTATAAATATTTTTGAATAAATAAAATCAATCATTCTTTAGCAACAAATGCTGTTCTAAAGTGTCAGAAACTGTAACAAAAAAAAGCAACTCTATACAATTTCATTAAATGTTTTTAATTTAAGCAACTGTATTTGTAAGTACGGCCCTGAGTTCGTGGCCTGGAGAGTGCAGGACGTCCCAGTGTCCGTATGCCCGTGCACGTTCGCTTTGCAAACAGACAACCCTTCTCCCCTTTAGTTCCCTAAAGCTCCCTTCCGCTACCTTCGACGCAGGGTGGTAGAGATGGTGTGGGGGTGTTGTTTGCAGAAAGCACTCGTGCGGAGCGTCGTCGGCACGTCTCCCGAATATTGAGTCAGGGAATTCCTCTATTTTTCTTCTCCCAACTTGCGTCCACACTCCTCCTACTCCTTCTCTTCGTAACTCTATCCTCTTCCTTTGTCACTTTCCATACGCTTTCCTTTTGTTGCTAGTTGACTCTCCTTTGCGGGTCTGTGAAAAGCGGGACTCTTCTCTTGAAGAATATTACGCTCAAGGAACTTACAGGGGTATGTTTCAATATAAAATATGTACTCAACATTGCTTTAAAATTTATACTAATATTTACATCAAGCCTCGGTGATTAGTGTAATATTTTACATTGATTTTATCGTTATCGCCCTAAATCTTTTCGTAGTGAAATTAAAATACTTTCGAAATATTTGATCATCTTCATATCTATTATAGCTATTGAACTACTTCGCTTTCTATTAAATAATACTGCAGTGTTTTCATTTAGTGTTTACTTGTTAGGTGTTGGGGGCCTAAATGTATTCGTAGAATCTATGTGCTCGTGATTGTTTAGAACAATTGAGGAGAGTAATTATAATATTTTGGTCTTATTTTTATAAAAGTAAGAAAAAACGAGTTTAGCAAGTCTCCGGAATACAGTATGAAGTTTGAGAGAAAGTTTTACACTAGTATTAAATATGATTACTTTCACTATAGGATATTTTTCAATTTATTTCACCCTTATCTACTACGAACTAAATTCACTTGGGTGTACTTTATAAAATATATGAATATTTTATTTTCGTATAGAATTCATTAATTAGTTTTTCAACGTTACTTTTCTCTCCTAATGGGAGGAATGTACGGTTCGTAAACTTGAGAAGGAGTTTCTTTTTACCACTCAGTAGAAGAAAATTTCACACAGTGTGTAAAAGGAAGTATTGCAATCGGTCGAAAAAAAATTGAGATCTCTTCGGATCTTTGCGAATTGGCTCCAGGAGAGTCTATTTTCATATTTTGGCGATGATGTCCAATGTCATATGAGTATGTATGTATGTTAAGAATTTTGTTCCCCTGATAACTCACGAACAAATTGATGTATGGAAACCAAACTTGAGATTTGACTTTGATTTGAATGCGTTGGAAATAGAAGCCTGTTTCTGGACAACTCATTCTGACTTCATTTACATACCGCGCTCTACTTCCAGTTTCTAAATATTCAAAATATGCATAGAAGCATTTTGATTGATCAGTTAATTCTGCGTACATATTGTTGAACCGCATTCTTGTACGTCGTACCGTTTTCGAGATACAACGAAAAGGTATTACGCAAAAATGAGGTGCTCTTGGAGGCGCTTTAAAAAAATCTGCCAATAAGGCTACTGCAAAGAGTTAAATGAGAAAGATAATTCATCCAATCTATTCTTGACTAGGTTACTTGGTGTTTTAGGAGTATACAATGTATATTGATGATAAATATTTTGAAACTTTGAAATATGTCATTTTGTTTAATAATTATCATATAGTATTATTTCTTTTTTGTAGTGTTTTTACCTTTTTGTTTAATTTTTAATGATTTGTAGGGTGTTTAGTGTCATGAATTGTAATTGGAGAGTTGAGTGGGGTACACTCCAGATTTTTTTATTTATATTCAAACTTATTATTTTTTAAATTTTCGTTTATAGGGTTCTCTTTTTTGGTGTAAATTCTGCATTTATTTTCTACTCTGATTTTGCATTCAAATAATATGTTGACTATATTTTTTTACATATTGTCTAAGAATGTAATTGAAATCGTTAAGTAAACCTTCATATTGAAACAAATACATTACTTTAACACGTAATACAACGAAGTGTTAAATAATGTAAAATACACTTGTCTCAACGTACAGTTCATAATATACACTATGTATATTTATAATCCTTAAAACTTCTTTGAAAATCCAGAATATTATTCCAAAAATATAATATTTTCGGCTTATGATTTGAAGAGATTAGTAGTATTTATCGGTGATTCTAGCACTTCTGCGAATTTCCAGTTCTGGTGATTTCCAGATTTGTGATGATTACTGTTTTGAAAACATTGTAGGCGAGGAAAATGATGTTGTTTTTGATGGTTTAATATTTTCAAAGTGTGTAAGTATGAGAGAGGTTAGAAGTATAACAAAAATATTGGAGTAGATCCAGCCTCATCACAAAACAACCTCGTTAAAAGAATCTAATCATGTTAACACGTTCCAATAAGTCAAACTATGCCAATAGTTTCTCAGATTTGAGAATGATGTATTCACTAAAGTTTATTTTTTATAAACGTAGGAAAATGAAAACAAATTCCATCAACTTCCTTTAAGTAAAATTTATTTTGTACGATTGTTTCTTAATATGTATTTGATATCTTATATGAATATCCTTGCATGGTGATGATTAAATATGAAAATGTAATTCCTCCACACCCTCCTTTATTTTCGTTGTGTATTAGCTCACGAATGAAGGGACGGTACGCAAATTCGCGGCAAAATTATTTCATCTCCTCGCCTCTCATCTGGTGATGGAAGCATAAAGGAAGTTTAATGTGTTAATTATTACAGAGCAACGAAAAGTCTCATATGCCTTGTAAATGAACGCTAGAGTTAATTCTATAGGTTTAATGAGTTACTAAGAAACGGTTTAAATGGAAGACCATTCTGCTGTCACGTTGCAAGGGGGAACACTAATTAAAAATATTTCTTGACGTTAATAAACACCAACGAATAATTACTCCGTACCCTTCTGTTCCCGGCTTCTGATATATTTTGCAAATTTAGAAGATGCTGTCGTTCGTGATCATAAAATACATTCGATGAATATAATAGCTGGATGACTAGAGTTTGGAAAAGTCTGGAAAACCTGGAAAAGTCAGGGAATTTGTATGAATTCAGGGAAATAATAATTTATTTACATTTTCGTCTAAATAATATTTAAATTCTCTAGATTTATTTATTTTTCAGAATTAGAAATAAATAATTTTTATCATTTCGAAGAACTGAACGCACTTCCGAATTGTGTAATTACTTTTATTTATATTTGGAACTTAAAACTTTACAATGTCCAAATTTCCTGCGTAGAAACCAATTAGACAATGGTATATTTGAAAAAAACTATTCTTAAAAAGAAATAATATGTGTCTCTTGCTAATTGACCTTACAAGGATAAGAAGCAGTCGTACTTCGTGATGTCCGAAATGTTCATGATCGTTGTCAGAACAGCTTAAAGCAGCAAAGAGAATTCGGAGACGCAGAAAAAAACAAAACAGAAACATCAACGTAACAGTTGAGAGAACTTGTTCGTAAGGAAACAAAATTTTGATTGAAGGGCGAAAGAAAGCTAAATAAAAGCTACTCAAATAAATCAAGAAAGTGAGAATTTTATACGAAAGTTATTGTCTTAATAATTAGAGCATCTTATTATTTGTTTTATAAGAATGTTTTAACAATTACTCGACATTAATAATAATTCATTTTATTCAAAGTTTGTGTGTTTAAAATGATTGCATAATTTGCATTTAGCATGATTATCGCACATAAATTATAAAATTATTTTACACTTTTTGTATAATTTTTGTTGTAGTTTGAAATTATGACAATATGCTAATAATTTTCCAACTATTTGGTTATTGTCAACGTACAGAATAATTCGTTTCATAAGTTATCCTGAATACGTATTTGCAAAAAATGTCAGGGATCATAGAAAAATACTGCATAGTATTCGGAGGCTGAAAGGAATACACATTTCAAATGAGCATTTCTGACAAACGTTCCTTGCAATCAATAAAAAGTCTAGGATTTCATATTTTTGCGTGTGTGAGTTAATGTCATAGAAACGTAAGTTAAATAACATCTTATATTTACAATTTTGTTCGCTCTAAACACCAATAAGAATCTTTATTGCATAATTTTCAAAAGGCCGTTCATAAAACGTTGTTTTTACGGAAATCAATCATTTCTGTATAATAATCTAAAATTTCGAAAGTAATCTATGCTTTATATTGCGGCTTAATTATATCTTTATGCCGCGATTTTGTTATTGCTTGTTGTTTTCTTTGTAGTATTAATTATATATTTGTACCAATATTTTAACCTACAATATTTGGTTTGACTTTTGATGATTTGTGTTGTCACATTTTTCGTAGCATTAAGGACGTCATTACCGGGAAATGGTTTGGGTAGAATTGAGTGTAGAGCGTCTTTCAGTTTCCGAAACAGTCACGTGTATATCGTCGTTATTCACGAATGAAATATAATGTAGTGCAGAGTGAAATATGGTTTCAGTAAAGAGTTATCTCTTACAACATTTCGAATAATATCTATACTTATTTTTGTCCATCCTGATTATTCATCCATTTGAAATTACGAAAATTTTCGACATTGATACGAAAATTTTGAAATCTCGAGGCTTGTGATGATTTTAAGAATTGTCTCATAATAATCTTGTCTCATCAAACGCTGCAGAGTGCATTGATTCTAAACACTCTGAAATCAAAGTATAAGTGATGCGATGAGAATCATCTTTGTCAAAATCTTTCTTTTGTTTTTTTCTTTGGTTTGTTGCATGATTCTCGTTCCCCATACTATTTTTCAGTTGTTGATAGAGTACGAGATCTGAAGAATGGAGATAAAAAATGGTTAAGCCATCTGATAACCACCATTGACATCATTGCATGGGACTATTCTGCATGTTCTTTGTTGAAAAAAATGTGAATATTGACAGTGAAAAGATTGTAAAGATTTTGTTTCTACTCCGTCGTCATGTATTTTGTTTCTACTCCTTTCAATCTAATTTTATGTACTCTCAGTTTTTTAATCTATTTTCGAGAAACAATAAAATTAGTTCAACCAAATATATCAACCTATTTTTATTTGATGGGCTGCTTAATTTGGAAGTAATGTCTGATTTTTTGTTAAAATATCGACAAGCGGTTAATGTGCATTTCATTTTCCTTATCAATGTCATACAAATGGGTTACTAAGAAAAATTGAAAAACATTTAATGAATTATAAATGTTATGTTTCAAATTCTAGTCACCTTTCTCACGATGATCAATAAAAAATTTCATTATGCGTAGCAACACAAGTTTCATTCACTGCATATTTCATGGGTGGTGCCCAGGGCACTGGTAGTCGCGGCCGGTTGTAAAAGTTTTAAATGAACAATTATAACTGTTGGAACTTTGGCCTGTTCCCTGAGGCAGCACGCATCGTCCATGTCAGGGACTGCGCCATTTCGTATTTTTTAGCATCTTGCGTTTCTGCAAGTCCACCTTGCTACTGTGTTTCGTATGTACCGCCTCGTGTTGACTTTTACGTTTCTCAATATGGTCAAAATGTACAATATTGAAAACTAGTTTTTAAAGCCACAGGAACTAAAAACAATCAGCAGTGAAACACGCGGGAATACGGATATGTTGATGTGTTCGAAAAATTAATTATTTCAGTTCATATCGAGTTCCGAGAAACTCAAGTTATATTTTTTTGTTATATTTTTCTCCTCATTATGCCAAATCTAATAGCCAAATTTTGTTAGTTTGAAGGTTGAGTTGCAATAATTAATTCAAAATTGAACTAGGAGAGAAGTTCTACATTTAACGTTCGTGTAGAAATTAAAAGAAAGAGCCAAAACAATGTTTAGATACATTATTTATTTAGGGTATGTACTTTGCGTTTTCCGAGTGAAATAGCTTTCATTTTCAGAAACTATTTTCTCCTGAGACTTATTAACCATTATTTAAGTACAGATGTGGCATACTTTGAAGATCTTACCGGGTACATTTGCTTGTTGTAAATAAAACTTTTTGGTTTATTTTGACTGCGAGATAGCGTGTTAATTGGATTTATAATTTAAAAAGTAATGTTTAGTTATTTACAAAATATTTTAATAATTATGAATTAGTCATTAAATTGAAAAGCAGTTAGTTGTTTCAATTTTATTTTCGAATTACAATCTGATAGCACATCACGATTATTCCCCACGTTCTCGGGAGAAATCAATGACGAGTTTCCATAATGTATGAAATACTTAGATTGCCTAATATTGACTATGATCAGTGACAGCCATATAGTATACATATGATATATTGCAGAATATTGTTTAGTTGAAAATAGATGTTGATAATGCACCTTAAAGATTACATTTATTATTAGTTGATATATCATTTAATTGCTTCTATATAATATGCTAACATGGTTGGAAGAACTCAGATTTATTATTAATGAATTTATTTAAATTTCTTTCAGAGAAACGCAAAATGTATGTTGCACAATAGTTCATTTTAAATTGAATCTTACAGCTATTCGTGGTTCAACAAATTATGTATTAATAATTCAAAAACTTTGTCAAGTTTTAAAATTACCATAAATATGTGTAATTATAATAATCTTTTTAAAAGGCATCTTAATTTGCTAGAAGCACAATATCAGTGTTGTTGGGGAGATTGGAGTAAAAACGGACTGCGAGAAATGTCAGTCAGTGAAGTTTTAGGTTTATATCACGAAATTATTTCAAAACCTTTTTTCATTGTTATTGATTTTGTTGCAAAATATTAATTTATGGTATTATTTTTATAAAAACATCATTAACATTGGGTGAATATACAACGTTTAATTCTGGGTCAATTATCCGATTCATTATTTAATCTCTCAAAAAATATTTACCATACATAATATTCAGGTAATCAATAAAATTATGTAATAAATCAGAATTTGACTTTATGGAGAAGTAGAAGCGTAATTTCCATTTTTCCTTAAGTGTCTACAATTACTCCATTCTCCCTATGCACTACATACGTTTTAACACTACGCTTTTAAGAAACTTTTTCAGAAAAAAATGAAATAAAAGTGAAACAATGATTGTTTCGATTAGACATCAGCGAACAGTGAATAGAATTTACGGTCCAACTCGACAAAGAAACTTGGTTCACTGCAGCTTAGCATTCGACAAACGAGTGACACTATGCTACACCAGTGTCGCGCGAATGGAACCAGAGGGTAAGCTTCCAGTTTGCACAGCTGCTGATGGCTGGATTTCACTGCCATGATGAAACGCAAACACGGGAGATGATGACCCGCCATGATCACCTTCTTCCCACGACTGAGCTGGTCAAGGTAAATTTCAAGAGTAAAACATTACTGGGTATTGGATGTTCCACGAAAATGATAAACATTGGAGCTGTGGTAACCTACATTCATTATGAATAGCGCGAGTTATTGACCTGAGATTTGTTTTTTATTCTTTGTAACAAATATAATCATTCCTCTGTTGTTATTTTTTAGAATTAAATTATATTTCGTTTCACCTTCATTAATTAATAACTCTTCAGATGTAACGGAAATATTTATCCCAGTATGAAATGATTGTAATAATATAAATATGAGAAAGTACAGAGCATCTTAAAATTCTTAATGCAGCTATCTGAATTCTTTTAACCGATATATCATGTTGTTGTACTGTGAAAAATAATTGTTGTCGAATTCGCAGGACTTTTGTCGGTACACTCTCTCTTTTATTTCTTACTAGCTGGTTTCCCCGGGATTTTTCGTAAACTATGATTCTCTTACCCAGTACAAAATAAAATCTATTTATATTATTAGATCAATATACTTTTACTTTCTGATTTTTAAATATATATATTCAGTTCCTAATCCCATATTTTCAATTCATAATAATACAAATTTAATACTACACCATCTCGCGGGAACCGCACCGGTCGCATTTTCGTTTTCGACGCGTGACGCGGCTGAACCATTTCATTCATAAAACCTAAACTATTCGTCGACATTTTATGACTTAAATACGTTTCTTATCTTTGTTAAATGCACAAAACAAATGATCTATTAAATTTGATGATGATTAATTTTTCTTCTTCTTAAATTAACTCTTAAATTGAAGTATTTTATCATTTGTCTTTTTTTTAACGAATTGTTGATAAATTAAGTTAATTTTCCTAATAAGACACATTCTGTCGCAGACTTTTTTTTTAGATCTCATTGAGGCCAACACTATTGCCATTTATAGTTGTCACCTATCACTAACCTTTTCGGTAGCGTAAGCAAATATAATTCTTTTTTCCTGTTTTTTTTATCGCGCATTTAAAAATAAAAGTAAACCTATCTTCATCCGGGACATCTAATTTATCTCCTTGCCAAATTTCTTCACGAGTGTTTCAGTAGTTTAGAAGTGATCAGGTAGCAAACAGACAGACACACTTTCGCATTACGCATTTTTATATTAATATAGATTCGATTTTATTTAGATTTAAGCTGCGTGTGTTAAGATATGAATTCATCTGAACGAAAAGTGGAAACAGAAACTGAAGTCAAGTGAATGAGAACAATCTGTCAGTTGTATGTTCGAACCACTCCTGCAATTAATAATTAGCTCCGTCATGCACAGCGAGCGATAATATGTCACGAATCACAGGGTACTTGATCCTTGGAAACACATACGTCATTACTGTGTCATTCCACTGAATCATCTCACTGTTTGCTATATATGCATTTTGAAACATCTATTAGCCCTACGGCTACCACGGTGTCTACTTGGACAACACAACAATTACCCCGAAGGTTGTAGTACTGTTGAGGCGGTCAATATTTGCGCAGCTGTAAAGACAGTCGTCTCAAGATGTCTGTCCTTCGCTGCCTGCGGCGTCGGGATCAGTGGAAGAATAGGATAGACAGATGTGCTTATAGCAATTATGGAAAGTAAGTAATAATGTAATTGATAACGATGTTGTGGATCAATGTTCAATTTACTCTAAATTCTATTCCGCGCTTATACCAATAATTTTTGCTGTAATGTAAAAAAAATGGTTAAAGATAAATACAGTGAAAACTTAACAGATATGATATATAATTATGACCTGAAACTGTAAACTTTCTCGTAAGTTTTAGTAAAATAAAATTAATGTCGATGAGAATACAAAACGGAAGAAGTAGAAGAAGAAGAAGAAGAAGAAGAGGAAAGGGAACAACAGATGGACAATGAAGGAATGGATGCATAGTCTATTGAAATGAAATATATATTAATGTGAAGTCATAATAAATTGTTCACAAAAATGATACTATTTTACTATTCAATACTATTTTACGTAAATTTTCACAAGTGGAGGTGTCTCGTTAATGTTTCGTAGTAATTATTCTTTGGCTTTGATGGATAAAATGTTTACTATTAGCCTTGAAAATTTAAAACGACAAATCAAACGATTTGAAATAGTTATAGCGTCAAATAATCGTATGAGTGGACCTACGTTTATTCTATAATATACGTTTCTTTTTGTTTTTTTGGGGGGCTTTAGGGCTCGTCAACAGCGAGGTCATTAGAGCCCTTAAAACTTGTACAGGTAGGGAAAATGCAGTTACGCACTAGGGAGAGCCAACATGACTCTCCCCGCGTGTGGGACTCGCCGAAAGACTCAGCCATACCCACTAAAAACCCTCCTGCATTACAACTCTAAACACAAATTCCAACATATCACATGACTTTTACTAGAAACATTAAAAAAAAAGAAGAGGAAAGAGGAAAATGAAAGATACCCTAGCCCTAATAGCGTCGGGATCGAAAAGAACAAGAGGTGACCAAGGGAGGTCAGAAAAGAGAAAGGAAGGAGCATGGCACAAGTAAGTGGAAGTAATGCCAGACTCAGCTCGGGGCCCCGTGTTCGCCAAACACGTACTTACTAGATGTAAGTCCCCTGGGGGGAATATACGTATTACTAAATTTATGTATTTAAGAATGGAATAAAGGTAAAAGATGAAACAATTTCCTATAATTGATATATTGTTCATAAAAGTGCAAACAAGTATAGGAATAATAATTAAGAGGAATTTTAATTTGATTGTTGACTTTTCAATGAAGGGCCACAACAATGAAGTAATTTTTATTACAATTTGGGTAGATTAAATATTAATGTCTAGCAACATGAGGTGCTTACCGTTTTGTAATATTGATGTTTCCACAATAAACACACATCATCTAACCTTAAAGTGTTTCATACATCATCATCTTAGTGGAGATGCGACAGGAACAGAGTCTAAGTTATTTCTTACTACGAGAAGTGTGATCTCATCCTCAGACTCGTTAAAAAGTGTACCAATAAAATAAAAATAGGTTATTTTATACTTATTTGTCTTGAGAATGAAATAAGGGGGGACACTACGCTTTTGTTGTTTGAACGTTTCTATGAGAACGTTACCATGGCATAGATCGTAGTATACACACTTATACAGTATTTGTATCGAGAATGAAAGCGGATGGGATAGACTACTATGCTCGTGCAATTTCGACGTGCTTGTTTGTTAGACAAGTTGGAACGTTTCTATGTGAACGTTATCCGAAGATACAACGTCTTTCTCTCGAGGTCCAGGGTGCGAGCGTCCATGAGCCCGGTGCGGCGCAATGGGTTGCCCTGGCAGCGCCCGGAGGGGGCTCTTGCAGCGCCGGAGGTGTCGGCAGTGGCGAGAAAACTAATTAACGCCACGCGGCGTCGTGGTCTGCGCGGGTGGCAGGGAGACGGGAGTGAGGAGTGAGGACGCGGGGACGGTAGCGGAGGCTGAATATGGATGAGCGGTGGATGGCTGGAGGCTGGGGGCATGGGCGAGGGCAGAGTTGAATTAACACCTGCCGGAGCGCGGATTATTGAAATATCTCTGGAAGGCAGTGTGGGCGGTGGCCTCACGATGGTAGACGTCCACGACCAGTGACCTGGGGTGTCATACTGGCGATTCCAATGCTGCTATGAACTATGATGAACATTTGCGCTGGGGAGGAATGCGCCCTTGGTCAGTGGTGGACAGGGACTATTTCCTGTGTTAGGTTTTAAATGAAGCCTGGAAAACACAGATGTCCGTCAACTTGTCCTAATAAAACGATAGTTGTTGACAATTTCAAGATCTATTGACTCGCAACCTTTTGAAATAAATAGTATTTATTTCGTAAACTAATTAATATTTATATTTTCACACTTTTGTACCTATAGATATTAGAAGAAGTAGTTACAAAAGGTTGAATACATAAAATCGTGTTCCAATTTATTTATCAATTTAGTAACAATTTAGTAAATAATCCTGCCATTCTTTGGAGGAGAAGGTTACAATAACAGTTAAAAAACCTTTTCTATAGACCATTGAAAACGATATAAATAGACAACGATAAATATGTCCCACCGGATTTTTTGTGTGGAGAGAAGGAAATCGGACCTGAATGCATTACGCGGAATTGAATCCCCACCGGGCTATGTCCGTTCGGAACTTGGAGCGTTTTCCTCATCACTTGTATGCAAAAAACGAATGAAATTATTTAATTTTTCATGGAATTCATCAAAACATAATAATACCTCTATAAATAAATATAATTGGTTAACAATTTCCTTGATTTAAATATAAATAATCACTATTCAGTATAAAACAATCATTTTCATTCAATAAAGTTTTAAAAACTCTATTTTTATTGTACTCTTTCAAAGTGAAAATGTAGCTTATCTACATTGGGTGATGGGACTTAGGCGTTGGGTGGTAGTCTATTGTTAGTAGGTGTGTCGCTTAGTGGATTTACTAACAACTTGGCCCAAGTGGAGGGGTTAGTAGGTGTTGTTAGTATCAGTTAGGCTTATTGATACTACGAGGAGATGGATAGAGGAAGGAAGGTTCGCTTTTCAGTAGTCACAGCTATATGAACTGGGACATTAATGTGGAAAGTTACAAATTTTTACTGGTCCCATCGGGAACCCGGGATGATTTGGTAATGAGCTAGAACGCTACCACCCGAACCATGGAGGGGTTTAATAAATATATAATGAAATGAGCATAATTTGGTTGATAGATGTAAAATATTTATGAAGCGATAACACTTGATGTATTTTCAACTTTCATGGACCAAAAGTTATTTTCTCATAATCCTTTTTATAGTGAACACAATTGAATTACTTCCTAATACCATAGATTTTATTACACGTATCCATAAAGAGAACGTGAGGATTCACACAATAATAAACTTAAACCATTTTTACATCTTTTGAAACATGTTTTATTCCTTGTGCGGCACTCTATATTACATTTGTTTGGTTTCTTTATTTTATCTCCTCTTTGCCCCTTCCGTTTTATTCCCTAGCTTCATCTGCATGGCAATCCCTCTCACTGCAAAATGCTTTCTAATCCACGCACTCGTGCTCTCCTTCTTACGATGACTTAAGAGACGCGAAAAGGAATCCAAACCAAAGATCCGAGCAGCGCTGCGCATTCGTTGCTTTGCTTTTGTCACGATTATGCATTCTCTTTGGGAGTGTCGGTCCCTCTTGGAGATTATACATTTGCGGGGATTCACTAATTCCTGAACTAAATCGGAGGATTCAAAACCTTTTTTCAGATTACTGGAAATATGGAACAATAAGTTGTTGTACGTTTGCATTGTAGGAAGTGGGAAATATAGTTTTTTTTTGTGAAGCGAGCCTGTACATTGCGCTGCCACTATGATATTTTGTAGTTGAAGGGAAATCACTGGAGGAATTCAGCGGTGGTGGAAGAAGACTGGGGAGGCTCGTCTCGACGCTGGATCAATTAAAGTCAAGTGTTGACACTCATCTCTAACACCACATTGCTCTCTAGGCAGGTGAATTGTCTCTATGTCACTTGTATTCACCCGTACCCATCTTCTATACTTATAAAAGTGAATTATTCGGAATGTCTGCACAGAAATCGGATCATGTAATCGATGAAATTATTTGAAATTTCAGAGGACTCTTCATAAGGAGTATTACAACTAAAATGCAAAGTGTGATTAATATCGATTAATTACAAGACCAACAATTAAACTTGATTGAAAATCAGTAGATGTGGACTTCCCATGACTGTTGACTACGAAGTTTACTAGTGTTACTTGAGGCAGACAATCTACTGAATGTGTGATCTACGTAATAGAATCGTAAAAGCAAAAAAAATCATTTAAATCTTATGAAAAACATTGTTTTCAAGTACATAACCTAAAAGTGAAAGTTTCCATATTATACTTATTGTATGGCGAATTTGTAGAACCAAAACCTGTGACATTTTTCTCTCAATGTGATGATACATATATGATTCCCGAATGCTCTTTAAATTAACGTTTATATTTCTCCACTTTCAAGAATTCTGGAAACTATTTTCATTGTTTACTTAATTAATTTTTTTTGAAAAACCATCACAACAAAGTGGATCGCTGATACGTAAACATGGCATGCTGCAACCGCGTCGCCTACGTTCCAACGAATACGTTGGGGACTCTGCATCCCATCGTCCGCCGGTCACACTTCCCGTTCGCAATTTGCTGCCGAAGAGCCCTCCCTGCCATGCCTAAACCCTTCAGCCTTCGCCGACGGCTGCCCTGTGACCCTACGCCGCAATCAGCGCGCGTGTCACTCCATGTCGTGACAGCCCTTGTCTTTTTCCATTCTCATCTGTACCCCTTCACGCGGACTCCCGAGCCATTTCCATTTTTTCTCATGTACTATGAAGATATCGTCGACCTAACTCGATGGGAAATTAAAAAAGGAGAAGAGAAAACCGACTTATGCTTGTAATCGAGATAAAATGAGATCATACCGAAAACTTCATGGTAGTAATCCTAAAATTAATACACCTAGTTGCCTAATACTTTTGCCAACATTTAATCACTATGACACGGAAATGATTTGAGTTTTTCAGATTAAGCAAATTCTAATTCTCGGATACAATTTGTTCTAGTGTATTTTATTGGAAGAACAATAGTATTTCTGCTGGGTATATTTTATAAATTATCACGAAATCTGTGAAATATATAAAAATGGTCGAGTTTGAAACTTTTTTGGAAACTACTATCTTCTTTTTTGCGAAAATTGCATTATAAATGACTATTGATCTATTTTAAGGTTTCTTCACAACTTATGTAATTTGTTTATAACAAAAAACGTATGCAAGAAGAAAATGTTTCAAATTCAAAATATGTTTTCATCATAAATTTCAAATGTTCCTATCTTAAACAAGACGATTCAATTAACCTCCATAATTTTTCTTGAACTGTATTTCCTCGAATAAATAACATGAAGGTAAAACGCTATTTATATGGGAGGGTATCTTAGTTTTTACAAAACGAGTCCCACATTACCGTAAAATATACCTAAGTGAAGAGAACGATGAAAAATTGGCTATCCGTTGACAGTGATACCGTTTGTGACAACATAAGATATAGCAATATTTACAGATGGTACTTGATAGAAAAAATAGAACAAATAGAAAAATTAGAATAAATTGTTTTCTTTCTGATTTGAGATTCTCCTTCGTTTTAGTGGTAACTAATTTTTAATCATTCAAAACAATTTTAAAAATTAATTTCCCGATTAAAAATACTTTTAATTTTATTTGTTTTAATGTTCCTCATAAATCTGGTTCTTTGTAACAAATTCTTGGTGTTGTTAGTACGTAAGTTTCATGAAATTTATGGAAAGTGTCACAATTTAATATTTAAGTAGTTTTAGCTCATTAATGTTTATTACCATCGAACCTAAATTGAATTGTAAAAGAAGAAATGAGTAAGAATATTTAAGTACTTCTTATCATTCAAATGTAATTAGAATATTTCTTACGCCACTCTCGTTCCTATAACTTCCTTCCAAGTGGGTTTTTTGTTTCCACATCCATATTCAGTCACCAAACTTTTTACCAAGAAAATTCTTTCTTACGGTTTTAAAAGAATCTAGCTGTCAAGAGCTCGTGCAGCTATGATGCTCCTATGCATTCGGAAAGACAGTGTTTGTTCATATTGTTTCACTCACACTAAATTTTTTGTCACTACTTTTTTTTCTTCACTATTTCAACGCTGACTCTTCTTCAAAGTATCTACTTCATAACATATTGTTTAAACATAGAAATGTTTTACTTCAGATTAATTACGAAATGTTCCTTTTTTATAAATATAAAAAATATTCTATAAATATATTTTATATAAAAAGCATTTGTAGTTTGTTTCCAAAACTGAAACCTTTCGACTTGAATCATTTCCAAAAATGTTTTTATTTTCATTTTATAGTCAAAAGAAGCAACGCTTTTCCATTAAGTATTCACCCCAACGTACAATTAGGTGGAAGAGTAGTTCATCTGAACTGACCGATGTTACGCTTGAGATAAATAAATAAATAAAGAAGTAAATAAATAAATAAATAAATAAAAGTGATTGTTTCGAAAAACATTGAATGTCCTTTCTTGAGAAGAACAGGAAGAAACGCATCTCTACGTCGCGCATTCAGTGTTCATCAGTGTCTTGGTGCGCACGAGCAGTGGTGAGCCCTTTGTCAGTGGCGCTCAAAAGATATTATATTACTTTTAAGTTAGTGTCAAGCGGTCTGGCAGCGGTCATGCGTGTCAAAGTAGGACAATCCTACCTTCAACTGTCAAGGTGCACTTCCGGATTATACAGCACGCTGCATGTAGCTTTCGTCTAAGCCGTGAACAACTTGTGTGCAAACAATTGACATTCGTCATGAAATGAAGACGCCGCGTCAGGATGAAATAAGTTGCGATGTATATTATTTATTGTATTTATTGAAGTTGTCACTCTGTATTGATGGTAAGGAAGTCCTCTTACGTTACATTATGTTATTGAATGCTTGTGCATCTTATGTAGCAAATACAGTGTATTCTTTCCATATACATAATGGAGAAATAACTTGACATTGAAGCATTTTTTAATATCCAATCACATTTCTTACTTCGACAATCAGGTACATTATTTCTTCAGCACCTTCATTTATTCTTTCTGATTCATTGTTTGTTCCAGTAAATGAAGTGTGGTAGATGCATTCTGCTGTATATACAAATCCCTGCGTTTCGTAACAGTGATGAAGTATAAAAAGAACATGTTTAAATCTATTTTTACGTCAAATAATGAAATGAGTTGTTGTTCTTCATAATACTTTTGTCCAAATCATTTGGCCTCACACCCACTGTGCATCTCTCGTTTCGAAGCGTTCCATTCAAGACATTCTGTAGCGTCGTGCCGGTTGGTCGGCATTCACGTAGCGAAACTGGATCACCGAGCCCGTCGCCTTCATCGTCTCTTGTCTGAACAGCCACCCGTCATCGTCCTGGCTCAGCCGCCGCCTCTGCTTAAGTTTGTTTCCGCAGGAAGCGTTGCTGTCGCCTCAGGGGACCATTGCGCACAGCGAGCGCCATCCACGTTGGTCCCTCAGTTCGCATCGCCACGCGTAACTCACTTGACAGAATTCTCTCCTCGCACTGACGGATCGGGAAAGAAGACGTTTCTTATTGTATTCTGGAAAGCGACATCGACTTCTGTACAGGTTTGTAAGTTAGCTTGTCGCTGGTGAAATAGGTTTTTATGGCGGACCAGTCTCACAGAAGTGGGTGTTGACTGGAATGTAAGAGCTCCTCAAATAGAGTTCGTCTTGTTTTCTGTATAAGGAAAACTGGATTTAATATATGGATTCGATTTCAACAGGTTCAAGAAAATATTCCCTTTCGTGTAATGCGTCTAAGAAATTGCTATTAATATCAAATAGCTCTAAAGAAACCCCTCTTTCATGCGACTTCTACAAAACATTTACACAAATCCTTGAAATTGTGAATAATCTATTGTTCTACTAAGGGGTAGTATTTTAGTGGTAACGATATATTTAAATTATATTTCGTTTGTTAAAAGAACTTATTTCGTACAGAACTAGCAATATGTCTTGGAGTTGAGATTTGGTAGCCCTGTGATTTATAAGAATATATTTCAAAAATTCAACTCATATTTATTTCACTGGTTTGTGAATGGTTTAAATATGATATCCAAGATAATTTTTTCCTAAACAATTATGTTTTATAAAAAGGTAGTTGATTTTCAGTAGTGAAAATAAATGTATTTTAAATACCTAGACAAGAAAGGAGCTCTAAAAAAGCTTATTTGCTGCGAACTGCTATTTCTTGCGAACAATTATTTTATTATACATTTCTTTATAAGAGACTCGTGATTCAAGTTTTGATAAGAAAAGTATAGTTTAAATATGATGCATGAAAGAATTCAAGTATATTATGGTTAAAATATACCCAGTGTCAAAAACTCGCAATGGGTGAGGGACAATCAGCTTTTCCCATCAGTGCCTCTATAGCTGACCGGTGGTGAATAATTGGAAAGTTGACGATTGCCCAGACTGCACCGCGCGAAAAAACGTCCCTCATTTGTCAGAAATGACACATGTTTGTAATGTCATGTAGGGTTGCAATTTCCATACACTGATTTTGTTGAAGAATAAAACAGATTTTCCCGCAGTACTTCTCGCTAGCTTATTTTAAAATAGTATGTATTTGTATTCTAACGACCCGGATTCATGAGAGGATATTATGGTTTTCTTCAGAAATATGTGCGAGTAATAATGGCTTTAATAGAAACCAAAAAAACAAATAATACCGATTTGAATGAGCGCCAAGAAAAGCGCGTTCTGCGAGTTATAGGACACAGACGAAAAACTTTTGAAATCTGATTGTAAGAACTAAGAAAATGTGAATACACCTTATGAAGTTAGCGACGCAAAACCGGCGACGAGACGATTGATTGGCGGAATGCATCGTGCATGAATTTGAGGAAGAGTGGGGATTAGTACTGAGAAGGTGGAAACACGACAGGTATCTGTCTCATTATTACGCGGGTCATCGGAAGAGACGGTTGACTTTGAGTCGTACGCGGATCATCGGCTATGAAAATCCAGTCTCAATCGTACGCGAATTATCGAGAGGGGACGAGACGGTCCGAATTTCACGTAAATCACCATAACGTTGATTTTGAGTCCGATAATTTCGAGAGGGCGTAAAAACGCAGTTTACAAGATTCTAATTTTGTGGTATTTATCACAGTCAAATTTATTAATGAACGGCCGAGTAAAATGCAAGTTGAACGCGTAAGAAATATTTTGTCGAGGGCTCCAAGTGAAGCCAGTTATGCATTTTTCGCAAAGTTTCCCGAATTACGAATCGGACGAATACGAAAACGGTCGCACGTCGGTGACTGAAAGAATTTGCCGCAAAGCCGATCGAGAACGAAGGAGCGCTTGGAAAGCCGCATTGTAAGCAGTCGTCGAGTCAAGGTCACTGTAAGAGCATGATAAATTTTATGGCGTTTCTATGTTGCTCATTGTTTTATTCGTAGAAAGCTTTTTCGGCTTTTGATAATGTTGCTAAAGCTCCACAATTACCAAGTCACTGTAATAGCCTGGTAGCAGCAGTAGCAGCCTGTGTTGGAGAAAAGGGGTGTATCTAGCCGTAGTGGTTGGACACGATTTCGAAGAAAATATGCTGGTTGTATTCTAACGTCTCTGTGAGGCGGACATTTAAGCGAAGTGATTACGCTAATTAGGGATTTGCATATTTCTGAGAAGATAGTATCTTGCAAAAGAGAAAGTCTCATTGGAATCGAGTCTGTCGCAGTTATTGTAATATTTGGGTTTTTTTCAAGAAGAAAGAAGAGATGAAAAGGTGTTAAAAGAACTAATAAATTAATTTCTGAAAAAAAAAGGAATAAAATATTGCTCATTCCATGCCTGTTTTGATATTTTTCTTGACCATAATTTATTGTATAAGTGATAAATGTAAATGCACGGACCCATAGAATGAACCAAATGTAATATTGCGCAATCAATTACAAGGGATTTTTCTTTTTATATTGTATTGTGTGGGTAGCAGAGTTGTGTGTTCTTGTACATTTTCTGTATAATTTTATGCCAAGTAATTTTCAGAATAAATTGTGGTAATCACATCAGAAGTACCGAATCCTCATTTTTTTAATTTTATAACTATCTTAATGCACGTTGTTGTTCACAAGACAACTATAAAAGTGTGCATTAGATATTATATTAGAGTAATTTGTTTTACTGTAACGTAAGAGCAACCGTATTTTATTTGAGACTTTCTGGAACGGAATGGCATAGATTAGCCTAAGCAGCCTCATTATATCCAAAGTATAATCTTTTAGATAGCAGACCATTAATTTACCTCAACATACACAAATTACAAGAAAGTTACACGCAATACAATTGATGAATATTTACAGATTGGACAGTAAATCTTGAGAACCATACGGTCAAGGAAGACTGTAAAATAAGAAACACATTTTTACAAAATTCCTTCTTGGAAGAATATTAGCTTTATCAAACAGATAAGCAAAGATGAATCTATGAATTTTAATGATATAGTATATTACGCTTGTTCTTTACCTAATCCTAAGAATCTGTAAAATGTATAAAACGAAAAAAAAAAAAAATCCATCGCAATGGAATGATCAAAAATCTTGTAGAGCAACTTTTATTCAACATATATGAATTACACTTAGATAATTCCTTTCCTGTGTTTGCAAAAATTTTACTTCAATGGAGACTAGACGCACAATACTTTTCACTGGTTTAGTATTAGAGAAATATCTTTCGTAATCACCAGTCCGATACGCAAACTTTAACTTGGATGATTTTTTGCATGTTGGCTTGATTTTTTAAAGATAGTTTTAACGAATTATGGGGACCACGAGTAAGGATTCTTTGCTTCAGTGATATTTTGAAAAGCCGCTCCATCCATCGATGTTCGAATTTAACTCATTAGTATATTCTGAATGAGTTTTGTGTATATATTTTTCCGCTTCTCACTCGCGTTTGAACGAAGTTAATAAATCTCGACCTCCGTGACTAAATACACACGCCGCGGTTGGAATGTTAGTACGATGCGGAAATAAGTGATGACAAGCGTGAGGATCCCGAACGAAATTGAAAGGCTCTTGTTTGAAAAGGAGAGAAATACTTTTATCTCATCCTACAATGGCAGGCATGGACGAGCACAGAATACCGATTAAGCATATTGATAGACAACTGGTGGCTGCTGTGTTTGATGTGCAACAATTTTTTTTAGTGAAAAACAATATATGCCTCACAAGTGTTTGAATGGAGAACGTTGATAAAGAATCAAATGTGATAAAAAAATTTTAAAAAGGAAGATGGTCGATCTTCTCTGTCACTTGGCATGCAGATTGAGATCCTGAATTTGAATCCAGGTGACGTCACGGAATGTAGTCACCTGCCTCTACGTCCAGATTGACTCCCGATTTTAATCAAACTGGTTTAAAATGTGTATCGGGTTTATCCTGGTGTTTAAAACTGATGGAGAATGTTACTGGCCTCTTCGTCACCTGCTTGTGTGGAGACCAAAAGTTCCGCCAACACAAGGATCCATTTGGGTCTAGCTGGAACACCTTTACTATATATTATTTATCCTTACATTTATAGACACACCAAACACTGTAATATTTATGGAATAATTATTTTCAACGAGGATAAAAACATTTTGTTAAATAATTTTAAAACTCTTAATTGCCTTCTGAATGCGAAAACACGATGAGTTTCTCATCCATGTAGAGTGTTGAGAGTCGTCGTTCCTGTCTGGTTCGAACTGAGCAGTTTTTTTTTGCCCCTCGTAACCGTGTCCTACAGCTGCTGTCGCGTCCTCTGCTGCGAGCGCTCTCTGGAAAATACAAGCGAGCGATTCGTCTTCGTCGGCGCGACGAGGAGCTAACGAGGCGCGCAGGGAGAAACTCTCCAGGGACTGCAATGCAGGTGGGCGCCAACCAACGCTACCGCTTGCTCACTCGCGAAACGAGCATATATTACGCACCAAAGCATCTATGTTATTAAGTAGATGTATCATTATTTTTCATATTTTTCATAGCGTTTTCATTTTAATGATTATACTCGAATCTCATTACTTTTTTGTCTTTAAAGTTTGGTATTGTTTGTAAACTGTATATTATTCGTTGTAAATTGATATGTTGTGCCTTGCTTCACTTATGAGTCGTAAAATAATTTTGATATGTATCATTATAGTTGCTTCTGATTCGTTTACGTCGTTTTCCTTTTATACGTCTTCATAACTCCATGGTCAGCGCCATATGAATCGTTAATTAAATGAGTCCTATGTTTCACAGTGAGGATATACTCGCAGAATTTATGACGTGTTAATGTCTTTCCTAATACTGAAGCAGTATAAAAAGTACTAACAAAATCATGTCATATACATAGCTGAAATAATTTTAAATATTTTCTGCTGAAATAACGAAAATAATTTTTACTTACTTGGAAGCAATTTACTTTCTCCATATTTCCTCTTAGAAACGTTTAGCATAAATAAATGAAACGATTTTGCTGCAAAATCAAAGAACAACAACAGTCTTGACATCAGAAACGTACTTCAGCTATATCACTTTTTTATAGTAAACGTATATCGATGCTCCGCATGAATTTTGATCGTAGGAAAGTATGAACACCTAAACTAAAATACTCTCTTATTGATGATTCGTTCGTATGGTATATTCCGAACGTAACGTGCAAATTGGAGTATTTTTGAATTCATCGCACCAAAGCATGACTGGTAGAAAATTATGATGTAAAACGGAAATGGAGAGAATCAGATATTGCAAACGCGGCAAACACACTCCGAAGGAAACCATTGCAGTGCTGCGCCACTCTCTAATGGAAGGTGGGGGAAGCGTGGGAGGGAGGAAGGAAGGAGCTCCGTGGAAGAGGAGACTTCGGTAGGCGCCACGAAGCCAATTTACGACGTCCTTTCGCAACGCAGCGCGCAGCGGCGGAGCGGGGATTCTCAGAATTACGGATATCCGTAAATCGCTGGTCGTCGCCGCCACCGCGCCGCTACGCACGTGAAATACGCGCTTTTGCGCTCATTAAGACGCGCTACGCCGCACCTTGTTCACGCCTCTTGAACGTCTTAGTACGAATTGTACTTATGCTTACCTTTTCATAAAACTTTATAATATTTTTTTTGTAGTTTTGTTTATTCGTAAAGTTTACATATATTTGAAATTAAAAGAAATATACGTATATTTCAAGGTAAAGCAAACTTATTTTGCTCTACTACTTACGACCATTATATAATTAATATAAATAATCATTTACGATCTTCTCTAAATATATCGTGATCGTAAAAAAAGGGTTGAAGTAATAATTTATTTCTTACATTCAACTTATTAATGATTAAACCGTAAATGAACAAAATTACGTATTTGATGCATAAGTTGCACGAAATCGTCCCGAAAGAAATATCTTACAGGATAGAGCCTTTGCGATTGTTAAAAATTTTAAACGAAAACATTCGTTAATTTACACACATTCCAGATCACGCTCATGACACTTAATGTAGAACGATCTTTCTGAAAATTTTGGTGATGGACCAGTTTCATCCTGAAAATTATGTCAAGGATGCTCATAAACGGTCAAAGCCATTAAATTTTTAACAAATTTAAATTAATGTTTTTTTATATTCAAAATGTTTACAGTTGTTTGTTCATTTGAAAGTTTTTAATTATAAAAACATATTATCAGCAAGTCTTATTATTAACAGACGAGACAGGATTATAACGGTGTGGTCATTACGACATGGCCGTGTAAGGGTCAGACTCACCGGATTCCGATACAAATAAAATAATATATACGAGAAGTAGATATATCCAACCCGTAAAGCTGAATGTCCCGAGTTGGAATCTTGGTGCCGTCTCCCATATTCATTCAACATAACATAATAAGTCTCTTTTAATCATACTAACAATTACGTCAAAATGGCTTCATAGATGAAGTGCTATTTCTTTATTTTTCTCGAAAAATTATTTTGAATATTACCGTTTAAGAAAAATATGTTACGTAATCTTTACTTTCCCTAAAATGTAAATTAAACAATATTCTGCTCAGGAATTAGTAAAAAGCAAAATATGTTACAACTTGAAACTGAAATTACGGGAAAGTGGCACTAGGTTACCAATTTTCTCAGTATTAACTCTTCTGTCTTTAGATGAAAAACGTACCTGCAAAACACATTTGTACTACAAATTTCTAATAGACGATACGATCGAAATGAATTAGAAGAAGTCTTTAGGAGAGTAACATTAATATGATGTAAATATTTATCACTCCGTTCACAAGGGATTCATTCTTATGTAGCTAGAACAGATTTGTTGAGTATTTGTATCATACATAATTTTATTTATATATAAAGAATATGTTATATATTCGAACATTAGATTTGATGTATTTTACGATCTCCTCGTGACTTCTCTTTAGAAAGATAATAAGCTCATTTTATACATCCTCGCTTGTTTGAAAATATCTTTTGTAAAAGAGATGTGAGAAATGAATATTACTCAAGTGAAAAAGAGGTTACGTTTCATTTTTAGCGTTTGAGATGTATTGCTTCATATAGTGTAAGTCATAAATGTATTCTTGTATGAGAATGATGTTAAAAGAAAAAAATAGTAGTAAGAACAATAAGCTAAGGATCTCTTTTCATACACGGGGAAGTCATCATATACATTAATATACAAATGTCCCAGAAAAAAAAGTTCCTTGACTACGTAACCAGACGGAGTATTTCACACAAATGAAGTACCGTACTTAAGAGTATTAAAAGATATGTTGGTGATTTTCTATTATTTCATCTCTCACCTTTTCCTTTCTGATATAACAGCATGTAAAAATTACGTTAAAAAAAAAGAAACTACTTGACTCATTTATTTGATAAGGGTGTTTACTTGACAACTAGAGTCCTGACTAGTGGCAGCTCTCACGCGTCTGATCATGCAGGTGCAAACAATATTCGAAGGGCTCGTGAGTTACGCATTGCTCGATTGTGCATTCTCATATAGTATTCATAACTATTGTGAAGTTGTGTCAACATTATTTGATGCTAAATTTGATATCGAGTGAAACTTGTCTACAACGGCAGATGGAGGAAAGTAGCATCTACTATATTATCCGGGTAAATAAAATAGGCTTGCTAAATAAAAGAAAACATTCATATTATCGTTCGTATTGTCAGCTTCATTCAATTATCAATGCGCTTTAATCCCCACGCGGTTTAGCTAGTGACATTAAAACAAACTGATATAACGATAAACTCATTCAAATGTAGTATAAGGAGAGGGAAGTTAAAGATGCGGAAAGGAGCTCAGTTTATGAAAACTGTCTTCTAGTTCTTTCTACTCAATTTCCTTCTTTGGCAGGTCTGTGGTTCACTCCTCGGGCCAAAGAATGTAACTAACGGCCATTGACAGGAATCGGGAACTGAAGGAATGAGGTAATTGGTGATGAACACATTATCCGAACAACGTGAACCCGAACCAGCGAATTGAGGTAGTACGACTTGAATGATTTTCTGGAGGTCCTTGAAAAATTACATAGGTGTATACCATTGTCAGTCTGTTTTTCCGCGTGTTTCCCGTACAGTTGCTAGAAAAAATTGACTTGTTCGTTTTCTCTTGAATGAATTTTGAGATTTGACCAAAGAGAAATAGAGAGGGCACACAAGATATAGTCTTAAATATTTTTGACGTCGCAAGTCTCCCTCGAAATTTTATTCAATTGTTTCTTTGAATACACTCGATGTTGTTTCATAAATTTGCATCTGCTTCCTAGTTTTCGAAAAATACGCTCCTTAGTTTATCAAAGAATTGATTCTTAATTCGTATATTTATCATCTCATCAAATAATTTTCAGTAGGATGAGTTTTAAACGATGAAGCTGGAAAATAAAGTTTTATTTTTGGCAAAGAAATAAAAGTTAGAAACCATATTTTGGTGTTACTAAAAGGTGGTTTTAAAATCTGTCCTTGATTTTGACTTTTTGAAGACAGCACAACGTTTTACATTATTATTTTGTATTTCAGGGAATTTGATTATTTTCCCCAAGCGCCACATTGTTGAAGCATTTTTTCTTAAGTATGGTTTGGCTTAAGTATGTTTTAAATTGAAAATATAATTCCAACTCTATTTTAAAACCATTTCGTTTAAATAACAATTCTAAAGTAGAACTTTCCTTTGCCGATGTTCAAATGCATTTAATTGCGTTTGGGTTTTAACAATTAATGTAGACGTAAGAAAAAAATTCTTCTAAATGAACTCATTGGTAATTAACTTTTAAATGACACTGAATTGTTTTGTGCTTAACGTAATGAGTTAATTAAAACATTCTCACTCTATTTTATCAATCTTAAATCGTATTTGTGAGAACTACAATTAATCTTATTAGCGAGTTATGAATAAATAATTTGTATCAGACCAAGGTGAACGTATAACAATATCAATCCTTCTTTTGAATTAATATTGGTATGAGACTAATTAAATGTAAAGAATTTTCTTATCGTCAGTGCGATATTTGTAATCAGCAAATACGATTCACACATGTGTGCAAATTTACGATTTTTTATGATAATTACTCAAAGCACACTGATCCATACTTTTAAGATGTTACCTATTTAAATTTCTAATGTGATTTTGTTGTTGTTATTTGACGCGTGACGTCATGCATAGAAACGTGGATGATGTTTAAAATAAATTAATTCAAATTCCATTAACTAATTCAATTAATGCAAATTCTCTTTTGTTACAGGTAAGGCGACAATAATATCATTGGTTGAAGGAAGTTGATGAAACTCAGGTATCAAACAAAAAACCCGAATAAAATAGATAAATAATAAAATTTAAAAAAACGTTAAATAAAACAGGCAAATAATAAAACATTTACAGGTTTTAATTGTAACTAAATGTTTGTTATGGTATTTAAAGATATTTATTAGTATTAGATTCGAAATAGCTACGAAGATAAATTGTGTCTGGTTGTCAGTTCTTATCCAATGATTGAACTCAAAAAAATGTGAAGAAATTACAAATATCAAGTTTTTAATGTTTCTTCTTCCTTATCTGGTTTTTAAATAATAATAATTTATGGAAAAGAAGACATAATAAGAGTATACATAATACAATATTAAAGAATCAAATTACAAATCTTCGCCCAAATATCTATAAAATACACACACCAACGAAATAAAATACTTAGAAAATTAGTACACAAGAAACGAGAAAGAAATTACATTTCAGAAATTAATAATCTAAATGAGTCGCATATGTGTGTATATTCACATATGTACACAAACACATTTTCACTTATAAACACATACAGACTCACATTCATGCGTACTATCATGCTTCATATATATATATATNTGTGTTTTATTAACACATCATTAGTCAAAACTATAACGATGTTTTTTTTGTATCGAATTGTTTGGTTATTTTCCTGTGAACTATGAATAAGAACTTTTTTTCATGACCCTTTACTACTTTTCTCGGAAATAAATCATGAGGGAATACGAAGTGGAAAGGAACCATGATTTTTGAAGTGCTGATATTCATACTATCTTTTGCTTTAAAATCTTAACCGAACCGCAACTCACACTCTCTTCAATTGTATTCTCCTCGCACCTCTCCCCGTCCACCCGTCTCTGCTTGTTTGCCTTACGAACATTTATACACTCTGAAAGGTACGCCGAAGATTTCCCTGATGTATATTCTGGTTTCTTCCCGTATTGTTATCTAAAGAGGAACTCAATCTAAAAACATTTATGTTCCTGAGAGAAAAGTGGAGTGGATAGAATTATGAGGCCTTGTATTTCTTCACAGAACGTCAAATCCAGAGAGAATAAGAGGAGAAGGGGAATGACTAATATATTTTCCACAACATTAAATTAACGATATCAAATCAGGAGGTTAATCTATATATCACTTTAATGTTCGGGGAAAATACAGGAATTCAAGACAAACTTGAGCATTTCCTAAATGAACTTTTACATTTAATAAATATTTTTACAGATTTCGTATGATTTGTTTCTTTTCTTTGTAAAGGAAAGATTAGAGTTATACCGTCAGATATACATTGAAAACACGTTTGTTTATTCCCATTTTACTAATACCTACTTTCTTATCCAAACGCATTTTGCATAAATTATATTTCTTATTTAATTACCAATTTCCAATTATATATTTAATGAAATTTACGCCACTCTATGTATTTTACCACGACGCTATCGGAAAGGGAAATTCTACAATTTCTCAGAACCATCAGTAAATTTTGGAAACGGCCTAAAAATTTATGTTCCTTTGTCATTTATTGGCAGTATCACCTATGTTTATTTCAGTAGTTCCTTTATTCCTTAAGGTAAAGAAACTACTGTAGGGTAATTTATAGAACATCCATTATCTTGCATGAACCACTTAGGATATCGTACTCAATTCCACCCACACATAATACATACAGTATTTCAATATTTGGAATTATTTAACATACCAGTGAAAAAAAATATCGTCAAAATCAATTCTATAAAAAATTAAATATTTCAGGTTGCTTTTTTAGCGTTTTACTGAATTTGCTGATGTATAACATGTTTTAAACTTTTATTGCCATAATTGTTCTATAACTTGATTTCATAAATTAAAGTGTATTAGATTAATTAAGTTCGTTCTTAAATTTTCGCGGATTATAGGATGATATTATCATCTATTTTCTTTACTTCTCTTAGGGGCTTAAAACACCAGGTATCTTTGAAAGAATCAATCGGTTGGATGGATAAACTTCATATACGTCCTTTTGGTGCCACGATAGAATGGAGAAAGATAGTCGATTGCCATTCAGCAACCTTCTTCAAAAATGTCTCATTCGGTGGGCACGACTGAATTGAAACTGAAGACGGATAAGGCACTTGCGAAGTAGAGTATAGCATTACTGAAGCTACCATAATAATATTAAGTGTGCGTCATTAACCGTATAGCCAGAATTTCCAAACATGCTGTCTGTCCCCGTGTAGTGACTTCTATAAGAAATTTCCCTTCTTAGCTTTACTTACTTTGATCCATCTTGTAAATGGATCATCAAACACTGAGCTAAAAATCAAAGCTAAAGCCCAAAATATGAAGATCCTGTTCAATATTATTCATCAATTATATTGTCATAATGTTCGTAATTTTTGATGGGTTAAAAATATGGTCAATGTTTCAGAGTTCAGAGTTTATTTCAATTCACACGTCGATGGAATTTTGTAGTTTGTCCTTATCCAGCCAAGGAATTTTTACATACAAATTGAAGGAAATACTATTTTTTGTTGTTGTTGAGAATCTTAGTTTTTTTTCTCCTTAAATAATCTAGTATTGCTACTGATAATACATATAAACAAAAATTAAATGTTCATGGATCACTAGTAAGGCTATTTGCACGAAATTAAATTTCACCGTTTTCTTTGTGTACAGCAGAATTGATTTCATTGTTTTGTTAATATCTACACAAAATTGGTATGCAAAATACCACAAAATGATTTTCCTGAAAATCGAACCGGTTAATTGTGAGTATTGAAATGACTCTCATGTTTTTTAACATTTTTCATTGACTAATTTCATTACTGTTTCACGTCATTCCTGGCGTAATAATTTATTGTTTTCCGATTAGTTTTGAAGTTTATTTATTTGTACTTCGGATAAATTTCCATTGGTAGAAGTTTTCGATGAATACTCGTGAGTTGTACTAATCAACTTTTGAAACCCACAGACAACTAACGGTGTAGAAACCATCTTCTTTTGCTCAATTATGCATTATGCATGCTTCTCTCAATCATCTTGTAAGAAAATTTTCAGTTATCTGTCGATACGGATTCGCTAATACCATGTTTTGTTTCCGACTTTTCTACTTTTTCAATATGACATTAAACCACGATATTAGTTGCGCAAAATATTTTCTTTTTTAGTACAATTTATCCAAATTTCTAAACTTCTGATTGTTGAAAAGTGATCTAATTTTGTAAATGAATGAATTCCCCAAAAAGTTTATAAGTTCATACCTTCATAATAGTCTCAAGAAATTTTATAGAGTTTTAGTATCAATTTTTGTAAACTAAGTCCTTTACCACTTTGTATAAGTTGTTTCAATTTTGTTGATTTTTCCCATACGGAAAGAACGTTTAGTATATCCCAGCGCTGCTACTCCACAATTTCCCACTTCAACGATTTCATCGAACCTCATCCCAGTTTTAATCTCTTTCTAACACTTCCCTCTTTCACTAGCTCCTGGGATTTGGCTTGTTTAAGCCCTTTGAACTCGAATAATGTCGAATCTGATCAGAAACTTCCGTCTGAATGAGAATCTAGTCCTTGTCGATGAGACTTATATTTAAATTTTCCTTTTCTTTTGGATTACTCCGTTAAGCTTCGGATATCCGGGATCTCTTTTGTGTTATAAGATTGAAAGAAGAAAATTGAGTGGAGATGCGTATTTTTTGTTATGGTTGCAGTTTCCGTATGAAGCAAGAGACAACTGTTTCCTAAGTGGTATTCCTATCAAATTAGTTACAAGATTTGCGATTTAGTATGTTAATTTAAAAGAGGAAATAATGATTCATTATATTTATGAGGTTAAATTTGAGATTATCATAAGCTTTACTTTGAAACAGATTTGAATGCTAACAAATCATAAATATCTTTATGCAGGCATACACTACTAGAGTCAATGTAATAAAACTTATTAATATTTTCCCGTTTCTTCCTTTTATATCTGTGAGGGAAAATTTTATTTTATTTTAACATTTTATCCATTAGTTTCATCATTTAAGTAGTAGATACTCCATTTATAGAACAAGGTCCGGTGGTATTTATTTTACATCAAGTTTGTAAAATAATGTGTTATATGATGTAAAAATTTGAGTTCGAATTCGTGTTTCAAATTTAGTCAGTCTTAAGAGTATGAAACTCACTCGTGGTCAATTAAACGGTTTATATTCGTCCATTTGATATTAGAAATGATCAAAATGATATTAGAAATTATCTAAAACCTTATTGTTTCAGTTTCATAGTTAAGAATTGAGAAAAATCTCTAACATGTCTTTACTCTTGGAAGATACATTCTGAAATGAAGTTTACAACTAGGATTTGTACTAGAAATATACGAATTGTTTTAGCAATACGTCTAGTTTGGTGTAACGTCTCTGTAGCGACTCCTAAATTAATAAAAAAATATTTTGAAATACTATTAATGACAAGAGATATTGAGTATGTAATGTCAATACCACAGACCTCGCTTAAGACCTTGTTACAGCGTTCCAATATAAATTGCATTTTTCGATGTACGGATTTAATTGAAGTCCTTTATTAAATTGATCGTTTTTGTTTCCATGAACAATTATTACCGTTTTTATTGAAGTCATGGGCTCTCGCCGTTGCAGTTGATTCGCTTTGAATAAGGGAATATAAATTAAAAACACGGTTAGCTGTGTATTTTAAAATATTCAGAGAATTCGTCGAAAAAAATGTTTTTGAGGTAATATTTTTCATATCAAAAGCATGAAGTGAAGGAAAAGTTTGAACAAGTGATCTAAAAACTCAATCATAAATTGACAATACTAAAAATTTTAACTATTTTTCCATTTTCAAAACATGTGATACCTACTAAAAAAGTAATTCTGTGGAAATAATGCGACAGTTCAAAACTACATTTTCTGAGATCATAAGCAGTGTTTTCAAATGGGTTGCATGCAAGTCGTAAAGTCGACATAATTTCCACATACATTATAGCGTCGCTAAAATTTTTCTTTCCCCAAATACTTAAAAATCGGTTTGACAACAGTATTACCCAGTCTGTGACGTTTCTTCTCTCCTCGGCACCATAAACTACGAAATTGTAAGATCCGGGTGTTCAAAACAAGTACAACCCCATGTATTTTTATGAAACTTCAAAAATAAATGCTACGAAGCTGGTAATATCACAGTAGTGCTACGAAATAGCATCAAAGCTAATAGTTGTGTAAATATCAATTTATTGTTTTAGAAATTGTTGAAGGTGTTGAACGTTTATATGACCTTAAGTCTGTGAAATTGGAGGCAGCTTACTGTCAACTAAATACCTCGGCAGTAGTTCGTGCTGGTGAAATTTGCATATTAGCTCCTATTTATGTCTTTCTATCATTGAGGTATAGAAATATCAAATATTTTATGACGTTATGACAACATTCAAACTGTGAGACCTGTAGCGAACGTTCTCAAATAGTTTTTTTTTGTGGGGATTTACGGCTCGTCGACATCGAGGTCATTAGAGCCCTAAACTTCAGTACAGGTAGGGAAAATGCAGTTACGCACTAAGGAGAGCCAACATGTCTCCCCGCGTGTGGGACTCGCCGAATGACTCAACTATACCCACTAAAAACCCTCCTGAATTACAACATATCAAAACATTACAACGAGGAAAATGAAAGATACCCTAGCCCTCGCAACCTACTAGCGTCGGGATCGAAAAGAACAAGAGGTGATCAAGAAAGGTCAGGAAAGAGAAAGGAAGGAGTCTAGCACAAGTAAGTGGAATTAATGTCAGACTCAACTCGGGGCCCAGTGTTTGCCAAACACGTAGTTACTAGATGTAAGTCCTCTGGGGGGTTTTGAAATAGGGGTTTTCAGATTCTAATTATAGAAATTCTACATAATTTTTTAATATTTTTAATGAAATGTACCTCACCATCAATGCAATCATATTTTTGTATTTCGAAATTAATCTTAAATGATCATTAACCGAGATGCGACTCGAAGTTTTTTAAAAATGATTTGTGATTTAGAAATAAGTCTTTTTTTCTTTCGAGTTTATCCAGCGGGACGACTTTTTAAACACAAAATGCGACTATAAAATGATTGTATATAATTATTTCATGCTATTTTTTCCCAGAAACATTGACGAGCGAGTTCCATTGACAGACGAGTTGTCTACAGGAATTAAACACTTTCGATGAGGGATATTGTTCCTAAAGAGATCTCGATTCCTTTCTCAGTTTCAATTTGTTCGAGTAAAAGAGATAATTAAAAAAATTGTTCTTGGTTGGAAGAATATACATGCAATGTTAATTTTTTTACTGCATCTCTCTTCCTTCCGCAGATTCTCTCCATTGCGGCGGAGACCATTCACTCAGTATTAGTGTCTCATATTGATTTTGGGTACATTTGTGAGTGTGCCAGGTCTTCTGAAATGATTAGATAAATAATATTTTCCAAATACAAGTGTAGTGATATGAAAACGAAAACGCTTCTTTCAGATTTTCCTACATTTTATAGGTATATGTGCTCTACGTGCTTCAGAATAGTTGGGTTAAATATTTCAGAAAATGATTATGTCTGATAACACGAACAAAGAGTAAGATGTCGATACTTTAAAGGTGAGTCAAAATAATAAGCCTGTTTGTAATGCTTGGATTTTCCGGACGCCAGAAAAATATATATATTTCGCATGTTTGCGTTACATTATACACGAGTAGAAGTATCTTAGCTGCACAAACGTATATCATACTTAGAAAAATGAAGTCTGCACTTTGACCGCTCTTGCATGTCACTGAACTACCTCTCGCAGTCTCCGAATAAATTTAGCCCCGACTCGGGCGACACGTGTAGCGGTCGGGATTAATGCTCCGAGTAGGAGGGCGCTGTAAAACATTTCATACCGCACAGCTATGACCGCTTCCGAAAATTAAAACATGCACCTCTGCTCGTTTTATTAAGGATGTAAACATCGCCGCCATTGTTGATTGGGTTTGAAGTCATGTTTACCCCGGGTTAGCTTTTCCCGAGATCAGAGTAGATTTCACGGGTTAGATTAGTCCGTTGTCGATTCCATTCTAAACGCGAAATTACTCGACATTTATATAAGTGTGCAATTCATTCTGGAATATATATATTATTTCAATTTTTTCTGCGATGTTATTTTACATTATGTTACATATATAATGTATTATTTTAAAGAATTATGAAGTCTATATTATTCAGAGGCAGTGGCGGATTTATGGGGGACCTTCTCCTGACAGATAAAATTGATATTAATAAATGGTATACTTTATACAAGTGTTACTAGATTAGTAATTGTTATCATTTATTAATAATATAATTATTATTGTTGTTTATAAGACCAGATTAATAAAATAATAATACCATATTAATAATTTTAATAAATAATCGTTTTTGTATTTATAATACCAAATTGTTTATTATTTATTTGATACATTTTATTTAGAGGTAATATTTATACAATTTTTGTTTAAAACCATAACTAAAAATGTTCCCTAAAAATAATCGAATAAATTTTTCAATCACAACTTCACAGATTTCAGAAAAATTAATTTTTAATATGTTTACGCAAAATAAAAAAGGGTATTTATAATACGTTTTCAAAACCTAAATATAATATTACTGTTTCAGTTTTAGGAATCAAAGCCATTCAATGAACTATTAATTAAAGATTTTGAATTTATTATCTTGTTTGATCGTAAACCCTTTTTAATTTTTGGAAATTTTATTTCTCATGTTTATTTATACTCCAAAGTGATGAAATGATTTAAAATTGTAAGTATAGATGCAAATTAATAATGTAAAACTTTTACTTTCAATTCCAAGAAAATATCCTTTTCTTTCAATATGAATGGTATTTTTCATTCAAGGAAATGGTCTGTGTTTTTGTTCGGACGTGATGAGATTCCGTCTCAGAAAAATGAGAGGTGAAGATGAAACACCAAATGTATGTGAAGCACACTAATCTTTAGGAGTCGGGGATAAATTGTGCTTTGTCTATGCAACGGCGTATTTTATGATCCTGCGTGCCTATAAAGCAGTTCCAATCCTTACAATTGCGGACCCAACAACGAACGACTACATAGATTAATGGAAACCCAAAATACAGTTTTCGGCTCTACAGAACGTAGAATGGAATGGTGATTTACAGCCTCAAATCCCATTTCTTTCATTCAGTGTTTCATTGTGTATTTCGCCTAAAGCGATGTTTCCTGTTCAACAATGTTCCTATATGTCTATTCGCAGTGCGTTGTAGTCTTTCAGACACACTTGTTTACCTTCGATTTTTCTTTCAATGGAAATAGGCAACGTAAACACTTTAATATTATTTAATGTAGAGTTTATTGAGCTAAATGTTTTTATTGAGATAATAAACACTTACCTAGAACAAAATTTTTCTGTTCGAGTATGGAAACCCAATTAATACAATTCGCCGTTACATACTATACCGTTACAAAAATTGTAGCCAGTAGTTGCCTGATGAAGGCCCACACGGGTCGAAATGTTGTGTAGTTTCTTTAATTCATAATAAACGCAGTCTGTGAAAATAATGTTGTTTCGTTTAATAATTATATTCAAGTTCTAAGACATAATTACAAAATATAAATTCAATTCACCTCAAGAGTTTGCAGTTTTGATAAGCGAAGTTGGTCAGATGTAGTTTTTAAATTTCATCTTGCAGAATCTTAATAACTTTATACGTCGCAAACAAGAGGACATACGTTTAATGGGGTGTCCGTGTCAAATCTGCAGATTGACAATGCGGAACACGCTGTGTATTTTAGAGGTTGCAACAATAACTTAAAATTACATTTACTGTGTTATAGAATAACTTGTTTGAGAATACTGTGGAAATGTGTGCAAAATGTTGTTGGTAATTTATGTGTGGGTGAATAGTTGGGAGTTTGTTTAATTATTTTCGTAGTAAATTACGTCGTATTTCTGCTTTTATATGTTAAAAATAAATGTTTTAAAATTATGAGATTACAAAAATATTATTTTTACAAGAAGCATGCGATTTATGACATAATGCACCTAGTTATTACTAGAATTATCACTAATAAAGTGATTACTAGAATCAAGTTGTTACTAGAATCAAGGACAAGAATAATTGTGCGTTATCCCGTTCTTTTGTCTCGTCTTTTACATTGACCAGTTAAGGTTAAACGAATTTTGGAATATAAGGAAAAATACAGAAAGACAGCTAATAAGTACTCGTTAACGAATAGTCAGAAACTTCTGAATGAAACTGTGTTTTGTATCGTAAAACTATACAATATTTTGCACTCATGCATAGATTTATTTCTCTATTGCATTAAAAAAGTTTATTATTATAATTTTATTCTAACATACTGTATGCATGTAGTGTTAGTAATTTTTGATGAGCAAGTGAATTGATACATAAAATACCTGCATGTTAATAGAATATTATATGAATTTCTTCGTGAACCCGATTATTCATGTGGGAGGAAAAACTGTTATCAGACGTCGGTGTTCAATTAATAAGTGTCATTCCATTTGAAAAACCAATCTTCAAACCTTCAAAGGGTATTTTATGTTTTCTTATAGCGAGAAAAACTATGAAAACTCTTTTGACAGATCCAATTTTTACTCCGCAATTTTCGTTCGATGAGAACTTATTTGTTCACTTCCTACTACTTTCCGTACGTGCTTGGATACGTTTCGATGTTGTTACAAAAGATCGGGTTACTTATTTGAGGCACTTCCCAAAATGTTCACAGAACCATTGCGCCAAACTGGTCCTGCTTATACAACAAACTCCATCTATTGAAGGCTATTTATTTATTTTCAGATTGCACATATTTTTAACAGTCATTATATGCCATAAAATGTACAATAAATTAAAATAATTGCTTATTTCTACAATATTTATATCACACATTCAGTGGACTTCTTTAACGACATTCCGCATTGCAAAAATATTCCTAGCAAATTCCTTAAACTTCTCAAATAAATCTTTAGTTCTTATTAACTCTCCACATTCCATTAACTTACTGACCCGATACCTCATTCAATATGTTACATATTCATATATCTCTGGATCATAAACAGAATAGTGTCATAATGTATTGCTCACAGTTTGTGAATTTACTGAGACACATCTCATCATTTCTTACCACAAATCGTTTCAAATAAAGACTTAAGTGATTGCAATACTAAAATGCGATAAAAACTTAATCCTTCATTAATATTTTTAGATTTACAAGAGTACGAAATCAGTTAGCGAGATATATTCGCGTTAGTATATTTCCAGCAAATTGCTTGATAGTAATGAAACCTCATAAATGCTAATCTTCATCGATCGATCAGTGAATCAGTAAATATAATTGATTAGAGTTTCGATAAGACGGAGAAAAGTAAATGAACTATTTTTGAGCATGTGGTGGTGGGCGAGACTGAAGTATGCCGCACGCATTTAAAAAATACATATACTCGTAGATAGTTTTTATATTCGTTGATTGTTGTTACGAGTTAACGATTAATGAACAACCATTATTCATTTTTACTCATCACTCATTGCTATGAGTGACAAGAAGGTGTACCTATTGAGATGCCGAACACCGAATAAAATGTTCCGCGACTATTAAAGACAAGAATTGAAAACAATACGTAAAACAAGAACTTGTTTCGCTTTTGAGTTGTCAGAGACCACTTCGCGCCTTTAACTCTATGCACTGTAGGTAATCCTATTTCTAAAATATTTAGAAATGTCGACAGTTCCAAATAATGTATCTTGTACTCTACTATACATGAAACGTAAAGATTAAACTTTCGGGTTCAAATTTTAGGACAACATAAAGAATATTACGACATAACTTTTTGTTAGTAAAATTGAAAAATAAAATTTTCATTCTAGTGTTACTGAAATTTAATTACTCCCATCCTCCACTTTCTACATCTAACTAGTTTCCTGAGACATTTATTTTAGTTTTTTTCATACCCACCTGATACCAGTACGATGAATCTCTTAGATCAAGATTATTTTTGTGAGAAACATGCAAAACGTTCAGTAACTAAAATAATAGGATGAATAATTACATTACTTTCAAAGATGAGTAAATGTTAAAAAGCGTTTTAACTCTTCGTTTAAAACCAATTATTAAGTGTAGGTACTACGATTAAGATCTTCAAATGACGAGTGCTGTAGACATGAAAATTGTAGAGAGAATCGAAAGCAAAGAAAATTAAAATAATGTTATGTGAACCATGAAGAAATAATTAATTAACGTAGTGCATAACGTTCCAGACAAATATAATTCCAAAATAAAAGGTTCATTGATTTATTGGTTTTCATTACTAGAACCTTTTATTGAATTAAAGTTTTTGTGCTGCGAAAATTAAATTTTATCGTTTCTGCGTGTCATCTACACTGTATTTCTCTTAATTTAACTTACCACAAAATATAGTTGATAGAGCCATCGTACATTATATACTCTATACCTCTCACTTAGAATACAGTGAACAAAGCTTGGGTGGAAGCCCTTATTTACGTTCCTGATTAAATTAATACATTGAGTCCTGTTATTGCCTGCATTCATTTTCCGAAGAACAGGAGAATTTTCAGCCAGTGCCGTAGTAATTACCGAGAGTTTGTACAATTTTAAATGTTCTCTTCCCACTCGTGGCCTCTCCACCTCTCTATGCCCCCTCTATTTCATAACCCTGGATCGCGATAATTGCCTCGTGACTCGTAATGGCGGCCGGAAGCCATTTGCTGCGCCCAGCGCCATCGTCTGATCGTCTAGCTCCCTCGCGCATGCGCATGCACATGTTTAATGGGCTCTTAGAAATTTAATTACACAAGATTCATGCTTTTTCCTGCAGTGAGCAGTATCAAAAACAAATTGCTTATTGCACATTCATGTGCGGTGTCATTAACAGTTCTGCAGTAGTAGTTTGAGCCGCGCGGGCGACGCCATATTGCAGTGGTTGTTGCGTCACCAGTTGGTCGTAAATCGCCGAATGGTGGGTGGGACGTGAAGCAAGTACGTAAAGTTGGCATACGGAAGTTCTGGAAGCTGTATCCTGTTCGAATTGTTGTTCGCGTATGTGTTTCGTTTTGTCTGAATTTGTAGCATTCAGGAGATTCAATTTCATCTAGACAATAAAGCGCACCTATTCGACTGCGACATTACCAACGAATAGCCAACTGAAGCATTCTAAGTTTTGTGAATACATGTAACATGAACTCTACACAACAAAATAGAATGATGAAAACATGTAAACAAGTGGTTAGGAATTTTCGAGAGTGAATACATGGTTTCTCGGTGGAAAATGCAAGACATTCGAGTCTTCTCTAGGTTAATGACATAATCATTATTTGAACTTTATGATTAGACCATTTAACTTTTTCAGTATTTTGGATTTTATACATTTTGCTAATAATGTTTTTAAAATATCAAGATATAATTATAGGTGGTATTTGCAAACATTTATTTGAAAGACGCTGCTTATTCACATGTGCTGAACCTATTGTTGATTGTCATGATCAGTTGTTCACTTAATTACAATTACATAAATTAGGAAGAAAAAAGAGAATTCAATTATTCGCTGATATGCACGTATTCAAGTGAATGATAAATCTTTCTCTGCATCAATAAACATGAATAAGTTACAATTGAATTCACTGAATATTTAAAAATAAATCTTTTCCGTATTGTTTAATGATCATATCCTTAATAGAAATAAATAATTTGTCGCGAAGAATGAGTTGAAAACTGGATACTTCAACGTCGGGTAAACCGAGCAAATTTACTTTCTTATCTTGTTCATTCGTAATCTAGCACGATACCAATTTCATAAAATAAAATATATAAATAATATGAAATTTTAATACTCGATTATATCATTTGCTTCTGCATGAGATGGAATCATTGAAACCTAATAAGAAATGTAACAAAAGCATCTGAAAGAATGTTCCTGTAAGACATATCAAATTACTCCACTCATTTTTATGTTACATAGGTCATTGCAAAAATTACATTCGTGGAGTATTCGGCCAAGTTCTCTCAAATTCTGACAAATAAAGAAATTAATCATCAAATAATTTTCGATCTCGCTTCTAATATGTATTCTTCTTATATTGAAAAACTTATGTCCGGTGAAAGTAGTCTTCACGTTTCACTCTTAATTTAAATCTTAATAAAAAATAATCAATAATTTCAATTATAGCACACTAGTATTATTCAAGTCATATGATATATATGTGACATTAGACGTTCGGAACAATAAAATAGATTTAGTACGTTTCTTGTCGTATATTTCAAAATATAAATAATAGTATTTATTCTGATAGACATAAATAGTCCTACAGAACTCTTTTTACGTTACATTTGAGTTACTATTTTGTTGCCACTATCTTTAATAATTCCGTATTTGAAGTTAATGTATATCATACTATACAGAATACTATCGATATTCTGCTACGAATGCCTCCTAACACCTCATATTTGATTTGTGCTAGTTCAGTTCGGTCCAGGAAGCAATCAAGATATCCTACTCCTACCTCTACATAAAAACACCAAAGCATGTGCTAAGAGTCACAACACTATGATTAAATTTTTTTAAAACCCATTAAGCGCCATCTGTTACTATCAAGCTAGTGTCATTAATTAATAACAGAACTTTAATATTAATATGATTACTTATTGGCCTAATAAAAACAAAGATAAAGATGTAGGAACAATGAAATACATATAAGAAAACAATGACCAACATGAATTTATTCAGCAAAAATTATTCCAATTGTAAAACTTGAATGAACTTTATCATCAAATACGAACTTGAAAAATTATCTTCGTTGAGTTATTCACATTAAATTTGACTTTTGAATACCATAATGAAATAATCAGGAAAAACATCAATTCCCTTTAGTCATACAGCTTTCTTGAATCAAATATTCGTGAAGGATTCCTTTCTGCAACTGGCATCTCTCGTGCCCTTCAAAGGCCTCGTTTGAAACGTAGAACCTCCGCAAGCACAGCATTAACTGCTTATTGGAGATCTAGTGACCTTGGGTCACCGTTCCTCACACCACCAAAAGATTCTCACTTTGAAGCAGTACAGGTGTTAGAAAAGAAGTATAGCCAACCTACCGGAGTTCATTGATCCTTTTATCACTTAAATTCTTACGAAACATCACAACACGATATTGCGCAATAGCTGCACTGTCGGTTCACCGTCACAAATTTTACCACAAATTCACATTGAATTAACTAATTAATCATTTGTAAATTGATTGCAATTATAAAGAATGTTGAAATCAATTATTCATAGTTCATCACTACTTATAATTTCACCACGTGCTTGATTATGTAAGTTCTTTAAGTTCATCAAATCGTGGTTAATTCTGATTGCACTTATTGTATTAACCGAACAATAATTTATAATTATTAAATTTCAGTATGAAATATTATGATTCGGCAAGCATTATAAAATTCATTAGCATCGTGCCAATAACATTGCTAGCAGAAAATCACTCATTGATCAAATTCTTGAATTATTTCACATTAATATACAACTTTGTTTAATTAGAAGTCTCATAGGAACATCTAATAATGATTCTATAAGTAAATTACTGCAATTCAATGTAATTGCAGTTATACTTCATCAATTAGTTCCACGAGTTCGTCACTCTACCACTCTGCTCGCGTTTCAGTCATCTAAGTCGTCCGAGCTATCGGCACGAATACTACTCGTCTTCCCAATTTATGCACGCGACGCAATTGCTACGGGGTTTTCTCATCTACTTCTACCGACTACCGCAGCGCGCGGATTTCCTATCTACGTCCATTGGTTACTAACATACTAGTCGAAGGGTCTTCTTGGTTTCATAATTATATTTCTACTCAAAATCATCATCAATATATATTAAAAAAACAAAACATTATTTAGCATGTCCAAATAGACATTATTGGGACAATATCTACCCAATATGTCCTGCTACAAACTGTGAAAGGATGACTAGTATTGAGTCTGTTATGCTGTTTATGAGTATGTGATGGAATAGAGGGATGTGGGGTATAAAAAAAAGATGTTTCATGCAAATCTAAAAGTTGGACAGCAACAAATAATGTATTTCCTGGTCCAAATATCACTTACCTTTCATCTTGAGATATTATTGAGAAGTCTTAAGATATTAATGTAATAAATACAAGTGAATTATCCAGTACTATGTTCCTTGTGAAAACTAAATAATTGCGTATTTCTGCTGTGCCTTTTCTTTGACAGAATCTCTTAAGGATACAGATATCATCATCATACACTCATTTTAATAGGCGTAAACGAATTTAAAACAAATTCGTATTCTGTTGAGAATTGTACCTTACGTTGATCTTGAATAAGATTGATTGGTATCATACAACTTACACGTCATTCTGTGATTATGAATGTGTTCCATTTGATGTTAACTTCCAATCAATTCCCCGCGCGTTGAGTTTATTAGTCACAGAAGTGTTGATCAGGCAATGTCTGAATTAATCACGCGCCATACATCACAGTCGCGCGGAAGTCCCCCTTCCATTCGAGCGATCACAGACGAAGGTGTATGGCCTCGAGGTTCGCGCATTGAGGTTGGGTTCCTCTTAGTCACATCCGCGGGCGAGAGACCATCCCCTCAGGACGGATCACTAGGATTCCACCCGGTGCACAGGATTCCCCTTTCCCCCCCCCTCCTCCTCGCTATCATCCCTCCCACCCCTGCAGCATTCTCAACCCGCCAACCGTCTCTTCATCGCAGTTGAAGCGGCCAACCGGAAAATCTCGAGTAATGAGGTACGTCGCCCACAAGCTATCCGCACCCCGAACCCCCACGCTCAAGTCTCTCCAATGTCGCTTGGGGCCAAAACCTACCCCAGGCTAATTATAAACGCACCCAGACAGAGGAGTGAGGATACTGGGAAACCACGAAGCGACCATCGGTCATAGCGGCAAGAAGCTATGGTCCTACTGGGGGCGACGGGTTGCGTCTGTGATAGGTCTGCCGATAATCTAGTGGGAAGCAATTCTGATTGGACGAATTACAGATCGCTGTAATACATGGATGTGCTGCGAGGAATAATTCGTCGGACAAACCTTGATTACTGTTTCTGTACTGACGTGCTGTCAAAATTCTCGATTGCGGTGTATCAGATTACTCGTTCATAAAAAGTCTCTAACTATTTCAATTTTATTGTTTCAGACTACTTTTGTGCATGAGTATTAACACGAGTAAAATACAATGATAATACAATGTAAATACATATTACAAAGAATTGGTTGACAATTATTGAATGTCACATTGAATATCTAATAATTTTTTGAAATGAAAAAAAAAAAATTATACACATCAAAACTTCGCTTGAGATTTACACTACGGTGAAAAGAATACGCATGGAATAATATTAAGATGCCATTTCTGAATATTGGAAAAATTTAATTTCTGATTAGGGAAATTGTTAAGCATGCACCACATCAAATTTGGTTTCACGTAACTCTCGTAGATGTTATGTTAACTGATGGAGAACATAAGAATTTTGGAGTGAGCTCGATATTCTGCAGTTGTACATTCACATATTGATCACCATTCTTCATACACAGGCTTCAATTGGTTTTGTAGAAAATGTTCCTCTAACTTATTCCATTTGTTTTTGAAACATTGATTTTCTTGTGTCTGAAGTGTAAAATCCTGCTCTATCCTTAAAAGTTCCGAGTTCCTCAGATGGAAGACAGAATAAAGTACGTTACACTTCCAATAAAACTTGCACGTACCTTCTTTCCCCAATGTCAATTTTCCGTCTGAATCGTTTTACGACCACCAACTTATCATAAGTTGGCACGTTGCGAACTGCAAACGTTGAGTTAGCACTTTTCGCTTTAACGAAACCAGAGAGGGAGACAGCTTTCTGATTTTGAATTACATCATTGGATCGCTGGTAGAATTGAATGGATAACGAGGAATCAAATGCATCAATTTGAATTTTATTTTATTTTCTAGAATAAAATTGGTTTTTAACCCGACAAAATATTATTTCACAAATTAGACTATTTGGGTTATATATTTCGATGTAACGCGCATAATTTATTACTATTGGAATATTAAATTTAAATTAACTTTTTATTTAATAAACAAATATTGATTACATTAAATCCTATAGTTTTAAGAATCTTAAAGAAAATTTATTTATATTACATTATAAGTGTATATATTCTTCAATCTGTTCATGCATGTTTCAAGGATTAATTTCAGAACGACTTTAGGTTGTTCACAATGTTGTATTATGAGTCCGCGTTAATTACACATAGCTGAGGCTTTTTTATCATGCTCCGTTGATTGTTTTCCTTTCTCATCCTCTTCACTTGGTTTGAAATGGTGGTCATTGCATCCGCATTACTAGCATATCGATTTCAATGATAGTAATTCGAAACTGACCAGGCGTTAATTGATCAAAGGGAATACAGCGTTCATCTGCCTTCGATAAGTGGTAATCTTACTAAGCAAAATAAAGTGTACTGATTCTCATTACGACCGTAACTGGCGTATAATATAACGGGGCGTTTTAATGATAGTGAAGCACTTTGGGGACAGCGATATTCCTTTAATCCCGCCACAACGGTGGTGTCTCTAAGACGCGTTAGGTTAATGCAAGCAGGGTGCACCGCGAGGGCGCATCCCCGTGTAGGGGAGAGATAGATAGGGGTGAGGGAGATGAGGTGTCATAGCGGTGACTTTGATCAATAATGACCCAGGGTGTCGTATTGCGTAATGGAGAGTATAGCAGTTGGCAATCGTATGTGAGATGACTGGATATGACTGGAAGTTACATTACTCGTCTCGTCTCTTTCCCGATACATGTGGCTGAATTTGGGATCAGAACATTTTAGAACAGTTAATTATTTGCAATGTCTTGTTAATAAACAATGATATATTCGAAGTAACAAGACATTGTAAATAATTAACTGTTCTAAAATGTTCTGATCCCAAATTCAGCCACATGTGTCGGGAAAGAAAGTATAAAAGAAGAATAAACAGTGATACATTCGATTCTTTTATACTTCATTTTGATATTTCTTTAATTTAGTGGGAGTCCATTATCCTTCGTTTCCTTTATATCTTTATGATTATCATACATTCTCTTCGCGCGTTGTGTCTAATTTGCTGCATGTCATTTTTGGATAGTCTCAACACTTCTGTTAAATGAACACTGACCAATGAGTTCAGTAGACCATGTAGTTCAGTGAGGTCGATAAAGTTACCACATTTTCATAGTTTTCACTATATATTGAAAGTAATGGCACAATGGAAAATATATTTAATTTATATAAAATATTTTATCTACTTGTGAGAGTTACAAGATTTAATTCTGTTTCTAAACACTAAGATTTCTAACAGTATTATAGACGCGAGTTCATGTTGCAGGATCTATTTATTTCAAAAATTTAATATTACAATTCTTTAAAGCATATCTCAGTATAATATAATCGGGACGTTCACGTTCATCTAGTTTTCATGCCGAGGTATTACGACACTCTTGTGGTGTACCAATATCCTTTTTCTTTCCCTCGTCATAGTTCCATTAATTTTCCTTTACAACAACATAACCGTCTCTACCTTCTTTTTTCAGCTCGAAATCTCTCCTGTGTCCCAACTATAAAGTTGTCCTCTCCTCATGGGTTCTTTCATTCGCATCCCGAATCAAGACAATCATTTTCACGTATTCCTGATATTTACTGTGCTGATTTTTATTCTTTAAAACTTTCTCCTTGATATCCGAATTTATTTGCTTGTTCCTTAAAATATCTAAAAACTGTTCTCTTTCTTTATCGTACAGCTTACATTTTCACAACACGATTTACTGTCTTTTCACCTTTTATACACAAACATTCCTCTTGTACACAAATATCTCTCTTTCGTATCCTCTTCAAGTCTCCTTGTCCGATTATGAATACTGTGAGATGTCTGCTCGGTCTAAACCACTTCCGATTCTTCATCTCAAAAGTTACAGCCTCGATATTCTCATGCGTCAGTCATCCTTTCTCGCTCTTGACCCACTTATCCTTCTTTAAGTAGTTCGTTTATTTGGGATCTATTTCACCTTCTTTAACTAGTTCATTAGTTTCAGAATCTATTCCACTATCTTAGAAGTTATTGGTTCATTCTCTTGTAATTGAACATATAATTAGAATTGAAATTGTAGTTACCCCACCAACACGCCAAAACATCTAAATCAAAATACTATACTCAAAGACTCATGACACATTATAGTTAATTTTCTTCCGTTTTCTTAATTTGTTGTAAACATGTGACAGGAGTACAGAAGAAATATGTGAGATACATAGAAAATTAGGAACATGAAGTTGTATCGTTTTGTATAAGTATACGTTTCATAATTCGACGGAAGAGTATGATATTCGCAAGATGTTTGGTTTCTTTTCTTTTAAATTGGTTCGTGTGATCAAAGAAATGGGTGAAACTCAAAATCCAAGAATTTAATTTTACCACTCCATCCAAAAATAATTTGTGACATTACGAAAGATTAAAATATATATCTTTTATCTGCAGTTTTTTAAAGAAATATTTTACGTGTAAATTCTTGTTACATATTATTACAAATATCAAGAAACTAAACACGAAGAGATTACAGTTTCACCAAATAAGTGTTGCATTGACATAAGCCAAGTTACCAACAAGGGAGACACTGCAAGGGAGAATACCTTGGGTACACACTCCGTGGCTGCAGTTAACCAATTCTCCATTAAGGTGTTGTAAAACAACGCGCAACGTTTTCATTAGCACTCGCAGCTTTTGCTGGTTCGAGGGAAGCGGTGGGTGTTAGCCCTCGCCATCGCACGTCTGGGAAAGGGAGGGAAGCAGAGCCGGGCTGTTAAACGAGGCATTAGCCCTGTTGGCTAATCGTGGGCTTGTTCTACTGCAAAATATTATTGCGGGTACCATCACCGTAATTCGCATCCCTACCTGAGCCGTCAACGAAGTTGAGTTTGTAACAGCGGTCCTCGGTAGTAAAGCGAATTTTGTGTTTCACGGGTTCAGATCCAATCTCTTTTGAGCGAGTGGATGGAATTTTATTAAACCCCGTTGCATGTTGGCTTATTAGTGGTAACGTTGCACTTGTATTCAGAGAGGATTAAATAGATATTGCATTCTTTCTCTGAATTAAAAATAATGGTTTCGCTGTAATATACCTCGTTTGTACATTTATGCGTTAACAATGCATTCTAATGTGTTTTATTTTAGTTTATTAGATACATTCATTACGCGAATCATGAAACACTTTAAAAGCTTTTTCCCGAAACATGCCATTTAGTTAAAATCTCAATAAGTTTGTTAATTGTTCTCACAAATTTTATGTGTTAAATTAAGTATACTACTGCCGCTTCATTTTCTATTTAAATTAAGATGATTGAGTTAGGCCAACAAACTCTGAAATACATTTTTACTTGTTTAATTTATTCATTAGTGTGCCTCTAGTAGTAAATTGCTTTTAATTTTCGTAGTATCGTTTGGTAAATTAATATCATCCACCATGTCAAATGAATATTGACTTTACAATTCCAAACTATTCCTGACGCTTCTGTTCATCTGCGTAGGAACTCCGTCGTGCGGCCACTCTGTGTAGGTTGTTCGTTTTTGAGCAGAGGTACGGTTTCCCCGGAGATAAAAGCATTTTAGTGTTCGAGAGTTGCATGGAGAAGCAACTTCGATAATACGTTAATGTCTCGCATCCAGCCACCGCCAGCGAAGCCAAAGCGCACATCAAAGTGGCCACTGAGCGGACTGACAGGCCTCTTGGAGTTCCTCACCTCTCCTTGCGTCTCCGCCCAGCCAGTCACTCTCCTTTGCTTTCCCTTTCGGATATCAAGCTGTCACATTTGAACTCCCACGTGCAGTTTCGTTTAATCCCCTCCAGCTGTCTATAGTTAATGATCTCTCATCTCTGATTTTCTGTTCTACCATTGATTTTACACGGTAACTTTCACAAGTCCTGATAGTCCCGATGTTATTCGAGTGTTATCTACGTCTCGAGGCGATCGAGCGTTTAATACGTTCCATCTGTTACTAGAAAACATTTGGGATTTCAATGTAATTTTCTATCGTTTTGTTCTCTTGAATGAAATTCCAGTCATGTGTTTCAACTTTCTCTCTGAATTTCTCTACTTGTTACAATTTTTAAATATATAGAGCATTCTGTCTGATTAACCTTTGATGGACTAGGATCATTTTTATCGTTAGGTTAATCTATAAAGATGAAGATTCAATGTAAAAAATTGATTGATTCAATCCTTTCTAGACCCGAAGCTACAATTATTTCATTTCTTTCTGAAGGGGTCAAAATATGACAATAAAATTGTGACGATTTTTTTGGGAGGAGGGGATGGGGGTAGAAAGCAACCTCAAGACAGATTTGATGGCTGACGACATCCGACTAGGGCGGTGAAAATCTTCCAGAACGCGAATTTCCATTTGTAGATCTCTCAAATTCGTGAAATTCATGCTTAATTGCTGAATAAATAAAACTTGTTTGAAAATGGTTAGTTTCAATTATTTTTTAACTAACGATACACAAAACTCCTCATCCAATAACGCGAAAGTATATTCAATTTTATATTAAACTCTACTTCAATTTTATGCTTTCCATATAAAATGTTGTTTATGTAAAATATATCGTAATTAAGAGTTCTGATGTAAATTAAACGATGTTAAATATCAAAGGGTTTGCTATACAAGCTACATTACACAAAATGAACTTGAACTGAAAAAAAAACCTGGGGAGAAACAAAGATCTATAATGAATTTTGTTTTCAATACTCAGTTTATTTGATGGATTCAATGTCCTGGTTCTGTGCATCTGTACGACTTTATATGATATATCTTTAATTAAATGGTATTATTAGTATTTGATTTGAAATATAAATTTGCTGAAATATTTTTGTAAAGCCTTTACATGGATGTAAAACTTTTACTCTAAAGTGTACGAGAAGAAAAGAAAATGCTTTATTTCCCGTGTTACATGTTTCCTTTTCCCCTGCCGACTCATAACGTGTGCATTTTGAGAAAATGTTGAAGAGAGGCATGGCTTGGCGCCACTCGTAACATAAGTTATTCTGCTTTCGAAAATCCCCCTGGACACATGGCTCTCCACTACTACTTCTGTGTCCTTCTCTTTGCCCAACACGACGGGACGGTGCGGAAGCGGGCGCACTGCGACGCCCCTCGTCTTGCATTTTACACGCGCGCCACGTAAAGCGCTCCCTGGACACGGGCTCATGTTATTCCTTCTACTGCCCAATTTCTAAAACAACCACCTCTTGGACACTTACCGAATACTCCTTTCGTTCTCGTCTTGATCTTTCTACTACAAATGTGCAGAAGGTTGTAAATCCACTTTCTTTAATGTTACAGGAAGTTGCAATACATCCCATCCTTTTATTGGAACCACGTTTCTTTTCATTTTTGTTTCATAGACATAATTTTTATTTCCTGTAAAATACATGTAATAGATACAGCGTGATTAAATGCCTTAAATGATGTTGCTTCATTTTGACAATTGATGGACTTACTCCCATGTTACTTAACCAAAGCTAAATTGACTTTCCTTATATTTCTAGTAAATATGAACATAGCTCATTGTAACATAAGTAACAAACTTTGAGAAAATTGATGATATGTGTATGGTAATAATAAATTAATTTTGTTCCCTACTAGTATGTTACTCTTCTGAAAATCAAAGATAGTCGCAAATAGGAAAGTTAAACAAGAAAGAAAAGAAATATATTTGTGAATCTAAATTTACACAGAGTCACGGGCAAAGAAAATTGTTTATCTCTTTCAGCGAATGATGATCCTCAGTCTTCCTTTTCCATAGAAAAGGATTGCTTCTTGAAACATATGAATTACTTCAATGAACTAAATAATTCTTTTCTGGTGACTTTAATTAAATGTATCAAAATCCATTACGAGAATAATATTTTGGAAAAATAATAGTACGAAATCAGTTGTGGAGAGCGCCAAATGTTTTCTTCCAAGATAGTGTTGGCTACTCAGACTAGTGAGTTCAAACTAGAATCCAAACTTATAAAAAGTCTAAATAATATCACTTCGTGTCACAGTGATGAATAATGTTTTCAATATATAGTAAAAATAACGGAAAATAACAAAATTCATGCACTCAAATACAAATAAATTTCAATTTACTTTTTACATACAAAGAAACGTACTCAAAAAAAGTAATGATAGAAATATGTATGCATGGATCAGGTGTTAATCAATTGTGATTACTATCAGCACAGTTTAATAGTATGAGAAACAAGGTAGTGAACATGGATTGAATGGAAGAGTTTTATGTCTTCGGACGAGACTAACAAGTCACGACCTCTTCACATAGAAGATAGAAAACACAGAGATCAGTTTGTAGTCACACAAGCAGATGGCGACGAGAATACCGGAGGAAACTCTGGCCGAGTGTGTTGCTGGACAAGACGTCTCTCTTAGATATTTACAACTCTCGCTACTGCTTCTGGTCTAGAAGGGCGACGAGTCACAATGTCTTGTTGCAATCTTCTCCACTACCACAGCGCCTGTCACTGCTTCCACATTCAGAGCAGGTTTTGCTCCTTCGTTCAACTTCTCTTGTCGAGTCTTCTCATAGTGTACACACTTCTAGTTTTTTGTTTACTTTGCACCCATTATTACAATAACACTCTAGCTTTAGTGAGAATTAACTTTTTCATAATGACTGCGTATCAACCAAACTTCTGATAATGTTATGTTTGGATTACAGATTAAAAGAGTATACTCCGAAAACAAGCAAGAGACCACTCCATCTATTCCGATCAAATGGCTAAACCAAGACAAAATTATTAGAAATTCTTTGTCAATATACTCGTATCACTTTCTTTATCTATAAATTAAAGAAAATATTCATTATTATTATTATTATTATTATTATTATTATTATTATTATTATTATTATTTCAGTAATTATCAAACAAGAGTGGTATTTTTTGGAGAGCTAAATATTTTCCTGAGTGTCTCGAAACCTTCTCTATTTTTTTTTCTTTTTGACTTTCTCTCTTCCTCTGTTAAAGTGTTTCTACATATGAAGTTTTCAGTTGAAAAATACATTATCGTCCCTTTTCTATACATTCGTTCCCCGTATTCGTCGTTTCCTTGTCGCTCGCCACTCCCCAGCGGCAACAGGGATTTCCGCAGTGCGGGATGCGTGTCCCTCCATCGCGAGGTCTTGGCAGTACGCTTTGCCGCCTTCGGAGCCCTCACAGTCGACCGCCTCTCCCTTACCAACTCACTCCGGCGTTTGAGGTTTCTTCCAAGGAAGGGAGCAAGTGTTTTTGGGGTCCATAGGGGAGAGCGCACCATCTGTTGCGTTTCCAGAGTGTTAATGAAACTAGACGTCTTGTTCTCATAGTTTTGCTTCAAGTTCTCCGACTTGTGTGAGTGCAGACCATTGATTTATACCTTTAGTTCATTAATTTCGCCCGGTACATTTTGTTGGTTCACAAAGAACGGGCACATTAATTACACAGTTTATTGATGTTTTCAGGTTTATGAATAAAACACTGCTGAATACTTATGTAGATACCAAAAGTAACGAGTTTAATTTATTTCGCATGATTTGATACATCTGGATATTTAATTATATCGTTGTGCATTGAAAAATATTTTATTTTTAGTCATTGTAGAAACATTTTTAATTTTTCATAAGTGAGATTGGACGCCAGCTACATATAGTCCCCATTTATTTTTCCAACTCTCCCTTTATAGTGGAGTATCCCACCTCACTATCTTCTTAGTCACTTTTTCTTCGTTAAAATTTGATTGAGGAAAGGGAGAGTACATTTTTTAATCCTTTATGTTGAATGAATAATTTTCTCATTTCCTCGGAGTTTTTTGTACGTTTTGAAACTTGTACAATCTGCATCACGCTGCCATGAGTTGTTATTGTTTGGGTGTCTCAGAACCCCACTGTAACTCCCCTCCTTTTTAATGAGACGTTGCAGTGAATGAGGAAAGAACATTTACTTTGCTTGCCTCTCTTTTCACTTTTCTAGTTGATTCTTTGAAAATATTTTTCACAACTAAAATCATGCTGACTCTACTGCTTCGCATCACATTTACATATTGACACTAGAAAGGGATTTGAGTTTCTTCACCAAATATCTAATTTTCTCTCAAATTGGTAATATAAGGATGATTGTAGTATGACGAAAGAATTGATCTCTGTGTAAAGAAAAAAGTATTCTGTTCTTATAGATGACGTATGTTCACAAATAAATTGTAGAGATGAGGTAACTACGGGGTAGTTACGGGGTAATTAATATCAAAATTTTGTATGACTGAAATTCACAATATAAACTTAATTCAACTACTTTAGTAATAAATATCTGTGTTTAAAATATTAGTAAGTAATATTTTTCACAATTTTGATTGGAATTAACGTGGAATTAATACTGCGGTTTGGGAGATGTGAAACAAAAAATTTATTTGATTGAATAATACTTTTTAATGATATAATACGTGTATAACTTTCTAAAACAGCTATAATCATGGACAAATTCCTAAACAAACCGACAGTGGTGGTAGCGTCTCCGCCTCCAAAATTCTGCTGGGCGGTAGAGCGTGGGTTCAAACCCTGCTCGGCCGAACTAGATGAGATTTTCAGCTGGGGTTATCCTCATGTACTTCAGACAAATGTCGGTTCGATACCATAAATTCCGTGGCTACCCAACATATCTCCCTCCCAATTCCTTTACCCAAGTCCAACGGTTAGTTGGAAGAGCAGGTCTTATGACCTGAACCTCGCCTAAAGGAATCAAATAATAAACATAACGTTTGAAAACTCGAGAACGGTTAAACTTCTCTGAAAACAAAAGAAGAAACAATGAAATAAACAAATATATTCTTTTTGTGAGTGTCTGTTAATTATATAGCTATCTAAAAATTGCACTTTATAATTAAAACTGTCATAGTTGAAAAACAATACCCCATTTATTTTATATTTCAAATGTGAATAATAAAGTTTAAAAGCCATACATGTCATAACATAAAACATTTTACCTACTTCACATCAACATTTTATTATGTTACATATTTTCTTCCGACATCTGATTACATATCACAATATAAGTTTATATTGTTCACGTAGAGCGAGAGTGTATTTTGTTGTGACAATAACCAGAGAAAAAATAACACTGTGTCTGTGAGAATGCGCACCCAATTGCGGGTTAGCTTCGTTTAGTCAAATTTGTTAAAAAGACTTAAATATCTACAGAGACAGGAACGTATGAAAACAACAAAGAAGTTATGTATTGAATGTTTTTATTAAGAAAATGATTATTTACATTCTTTTGAGAGTTGGAATATAATGTAAAATGTAACCATCACACGAACAAAGAAAACAAGAACAATTTTGATACAAAAATATATTGAATAATCGCTCTCTCTCTCTCTCTCTCTCTCTGAAATTTAAATTATCTTTGAAAATTTTTAAAATAAGTTCGTTCATATCCCTATGGATATTATATATTTTATATTTTATTAATACAACAACAAAAACATCTACTTAACCCATGATCGTTGCGCTGTTTACAGGCGAGCAGTGCCCCTTACGACTACTGGAGGTGTATGGTTTAGTACGCTGTCTTGAAAGCGACTATTGCGACCTCCTTGACTTGTGCAGAGCGACGCGTTGAAAGGATTGAGAGTCCCCTTGCGAGCAATTGGATGCTGTTTGCGCGCTCGCTCAGCGACGATCACGGCACTCTGTTTCTTATGAAGTTCTTTGAATTAGTTGATGTCTACTTTCACTTACAAACTACGAAAATGACTATTTGCTTTTACGTGTATCTAAAAAGTTGAACTCATAAATTTATATGACTTTACTTTTTGTGTAAAACAATTCATTTCACAAAACTAAGGAAGCTGTTTTAACTCCCGCACACACTTTTTTGTGCCTGTGAAGCACTGGCGTTATAAATGTCATTTAATATCGTTTTTATAGTGTCTTAAAGGAAATAAATTGCCGGAATAGTCTCTGAACACATTATTATTTGTTAAAAGATATAACTCGGAACATTGCGCCGGATTGCTCACATGTCAAATGAAAAACCACAAAAATAGATTACTTCAAGTAGACGGTCTGAAATGAACCTAAAATATGTAGAGTGGTGTTTTATTTTGGTATTAAATATTGACACACGAAATTACCCCGGTAATTGTAGAGCATGTCTCGGGCACGAAGGGTTTTAAGTTTTTTATGAAAAGCAAAGTTCTGTTTGTAGATTTTTGTATTAAATTTCCAATAAAAATCGTAATATATATCTTTAACTTAGTTTGAAATTAATAATTCAATATGTGGGTAATTTTAAAATAATTCGTGAATGAAAATAATTCAAATCAATATTTTCTTTTTAAGTGTCGGCACTTCATACCGCGTATATTAGCGCGCGTTGATATTCTACGCAAGAATGAAGAGCTTGAATTCCAGCAATATATGCGGGGGAGAAATATGAACCCTTGCTTTTAATATAGAAAGACATGAGCCAGTTATAAGCGTAATGTAGACTCTTTAGGAGTTGTATTGCTGGGGAGATATGCTGAAGAGGAAATAGTGAAATTGTTCATTTGGAGAGGACGTGTCGTCAGTTTCATGGATGTCATAATGATTGAGATTTATGTCAGCTATGAAATTGTCCCCACAGAGGTTGCTGTTTAAGCGAATGTCCATCACGTGTGTACCTTATTATCAGTTTCCCTTTTAACTACAAACTTAAGCTATAAAACATGGCGTTAACGTAAATAAATCTAAGTACAAATCAGATTGATATATTTAAGACTTAATATGGGTTTGGACGATAGTAATAGTATTGTTTTAAAGAAATAGGAAACCTATTCTTGTGTTCTAAAATCTTACATAATTACATATGGAATAATAAATTGTTGTTTCTCGCTTTTTCACGTACTTCAGAAAACAATACACTTGACATGAATAAATCATTTAATGAATATTGAATTTACTGAGTGCGGGGCTTATTGTTCTGGTATCCCGGATTCGATTCCTTGTCCGTCGCCAGTCTTATCTCGTCAGTGCTTATCAAATCTCTCACACAAAAGAAAGGCATGTTCTTATCTATCGTTATATTCCTTTTTATTCAGAATGTCGTGTATTTACTCTATGCATTAAGTGTAAGATTAAAGGATACAAGTGATTTGGGACTGAGGAATTGAGCTATCTAGTGGTACTTCATCTTTGAGCCTTTGCAGAGGCTGCCTCACCGATGAAGCACTTTCGTTTCTTTATGGGGATTCTTTAGCTGTTGCTGATTAGTCCACGCAGACGGGGTCCTTTTAAGTTTCCTTCCCTCTCGAACTTCCCCTTCGAGTAGACCCTTTGCTAAAACTTCCATTGCAATCTGTCTTTCTGTCAGTCCATTTCTCTGCCGTCTTTCCATGTTAACACTCAGTTGTTTCCTCAAGAAATGACAGTCTATTTATTTTCAGTTAAGCAGACAAGTTACTTCTATATTTTCCTTAATATTACTTGTATATTAAACTGGTTCTATATTAAATCGTTTGAATTTCTGCTCATTAGGTATTTACTGAAACGAACTCGAGGGCGTCGTACTTATCAATATGGTTGCTATATTTGCAGTAACAAATTTCATCAATATTTTACTCCTGTACACATAAGTCGCTTGCAAGTGAAATGTTTTTCATTCAATATTTTTTTGATTTATTTGAAAATTTCCACATTACAGTAACGTCAGATCCAAGACATTCTATCGAATTGTGAATTATTAATATTTCTTCGCACTTCACAAGCCGAACACTGCTAAGAAGCTTACGGAGTCTAGCCGGACGTCGCTAAGATGGAAGGGCGACGAATTTGGGACCCACCCTAAGCCTCTTCAGTTATTGAGATATTGTTTGAACGTACACCTTTTACTTCCTAAGGAAGGTACGATTGTTCTCGAAGAATGTCGGCGAATGCGTGTGACCAGCGAACGATTCCCTTTGTATTACACTATTTCTGTGGAAGAAGATTGACCCAGGCGAGGTCCACTGGAATGTCGATGGACCTCAGAATGGAAGAATTTTAAGACGTTGTGAATGAAGTACTTCGCCGGATGTAAAAACAATTATATACTCAGAAAAGGGTGCGTGCGGGCACCTAGCTGGGACCGACGGCGGCTCGTCTTCGCGGTGGAGACACTGTGTTCCTAGAAGCTGAGGGCTGACCAAGATGATTGCGTGCCCGTTGCGGTAGCGAAGGCGTGGTTATTTGCTGAGCACGTGACTTACTTTTCTGTATATATTGGAAGGTTTGAGAATCCTCAGTGACTTTTTAGATCAGTTGAGTCCGCAAGTTACGTAAGATGTGACCTGGTTAGCATCGGTTCGATGAATCATGAGATTGCTGCGGTAGTCTAGGTAAACTGATTACTCGTTAGGAGTGACGTAACTTGTAACAGTTAAACGTGTAATTTCGGAGGTTCATATAACATAGAGGGTTTTTACAAATTAGTTGTCTTCAACTAAATTTATCTATGTGTAATTAATGCTTTCCGATAGCATTACTTGTGTAATAACAGGTTTATATATGTATTAATGATTTTGAGAGTTTGTCTCCGTTTGTAAGTTCAGATTTCTATTTAATTTGTATTAAATCATTAATTGTTGTTATTATTTGTGCGTTTGATTGCCCGGGAAACTGGGCTGGTGGCAGCGACGAAAACTACCATAGGAATTGTGGTATTTATGTGAATCCCGCTTCTATCAAAAAGACTCACACCGCATCAAGGCTTGTGGTGTGATGTTACAATTACGAAAATAAATTCCAATTATATTAAAAACGAATCTACTTCACACTTTGTAGTATTTGAAGTAACAGAAAATTACTTACTAGATATATTGATGAAGTTTTTGTTTATTGTAACAATAAAACACCGGTTACTGCACAGCAATATAGGGTCAAATCTACATTTGACAGGCTCCAAGTGAAGGCCGTGAGACACCATTTGTTGTAAAACGTGATGGAAATGGTATTTCTTCCAAATAATGACAAGGAAAATGGCATCATATCTTCATAAATAAATGAGATAACAAAAACCAGGTTACCTCAACCGGGGACAGAGACACGTAAAGGTGACCTCAATGTAGGCGATGTGCAGAACCGATATACTAGGCGTCTTAGAAACTGCGCCAAGAACTTGCAACTTGGTAGTTAAACTGTGCAGCTCGTACTGTACAGCTACCCATAGCTGTATCTGACGGGTAAATAACTGTACCCATAGATATATCTGACGGGTAAATACCTGTACAGCTATGGGTAATAACTGTGACTAAAACAACTTTAAACTCCATCCGTCACTAATCCTTAGCACACTTGTCTGACATTTGTCTGATGCTGCAAAGAATACAATTGTCTCAAACTGAATAGTCTCGTGCCTAGTAAAATTCATGTACACGAGAAGTTTCGAACAAAGTTGTAGGATGAGATCTTTCCCTGCGGCACTAGTAACAGACACGTGATAATGACCTCTGAGGGCAGTCCAGGCTATGGCCAGTTGTAACCCGCAACTCCGAAATCGTGGAAGACTGCTAGAACTGCCTTAATGACTCGATGAATCATGAGATTGCTGCGGTAGTCTAGGTAAACTGATTACTCGTTAGGAGTGACGTAACTTGTAACAGTCCAAGAATCACCAGTCAGTTCCACTCATAAACAAATGTCACCTCACTCGTTACCGATCTAATTCGACTCTTCATTGATTTTGCCCAAGCACGAAAACCAACAATAACATGTAAATTCTAAAATCATCTGATTCCTATTCCCTAGCACGATCATACTCCGCCGAACAGTGGTTAACTCGGTTTTCTGGAAATGTAGCATGGTAACCGCCGACTACATTACGTGTTCTACGCGGACTACATGTCTAGACATATTCATATAATTAAATAATTAATTAAATACGTATCTATTTACACGCATTATTTAATTACAAAAATCATATACCATTTTTGAATATGTTTTTTTAATTAAAACATCTTAGTTAAACACAAACATAAAAAACTGTGTGTGTCGTTTTTTGGGGAATATATTTCGAATACTCACACATATTCTACTTGGAATAGTGATTCCTGAAATGCAACAATTCCACGTAGCTGATATATTTTCACAATATTTTCTATGATTCTCATATTCTCCAATACATAAGTAAGCAGATAAATAATATTCTTAAAGGTGGCATAAACAGTCTCTGCTTTAACTTTATCATTCTTTATTATTCGGATATAAAGCTTTTTTTAAGCAACTATGGTTCTTGTGGTATCCTGACACTCAACTCTTTCACATTTACTACTCTTTTAGATTATTTTATACACATCAATCTTCATGTATTTCGTGTCAATTTTATGATTCTCCAAAAAATATTTATTCTTTGAAACCGTCAAGGTCTTACTTCATTTGCATTTTTTCCAAGAGCTGCGAGCTGAGAGACCGTAGGCATGAATTGTCCTATCACTCTCTTGTCGTCACAGTTCTGTTTAGCAACTCACAATTCTGTGAATCTTATTCCAGAGTTAAACACGAGCTTCGGTGGATGACAGGCGACACTGCCATCTTGTTCTCGTAAATGGCCGCTAATTCTGCTCCTACTCATTTCTCTCCCGCTGCCTTATTTCTTTCTCAGGAAAATACGCTTCGCCTGCTCTTCGCCTTCAGTTTGCAATGTCGGCGTACAATTTTGGAGAAATGAAGGGATAAAAAGCTTATTTTATGGCAATAAGTTTTCTCAAATGTTACACTCTGTTGACAAAAGCAATTTTACTAAAAACATTTTACGGTGAGTGTAATTTCTCCGACTTAATATTTCTGGTGAAATATTTTTTTAACAGATTTATTTTGCAGCATTGATGGTAAACATATGCGAAGCGTTATTTTAAAATTAGAACCGACTTTTTATATTTTTCTTTTTTTGGTGGTTGTAAATTATCATTGACTAAATATGTGTACGAAACGCTTTTTCTATTATTTACTATATTTAGTAACAAATGAGTTAAGTACATTTTTAATCATACTAAGATGAAATATTATTTTTTATGAAACAGAACGTACTCCACAATTTGCTTCAATTTTAAAGCAAGTTAATTTAGATGATTTTTTTTTTTGTAATATAATTCAGTCTCATTGGCATTAATTTTAATATGAACGATATGTTTCTTCTTCCAGATATTTGGAATATATGTTCCAAAGTGTACAATGATTAATGCAACCAATCGTCCGCTGACTGAGTACAAGGAGCGCGCAAAAGATCTGAATAGTGGATAGCGCAACAGGCTTCATACACAACAGGTGTTATCCCTCCTATCGGAATTCACAATCTGATGATCCTCGCATTATATTTTAGTGCTCTAGTTGAAATGAAAAGATTTCACTGGGATATATCTTCTTGTTAAATGCCCGTGAAATCTTTTCTTTTCAAATTTTCCTGGAGTGTCTGAAGAGAAAATATTGTTTAGTTTTATTTTAATCGCGCGGTGTTCGAGAATAAAAATAGAAAATTATAATTCCCTTATGTATATTGTCATGTTTGTCCGGATGACATATTTGCTTCATAGACATAGACGAGAAGAACAGAAATAAAGTACAGGACATTTTGTGGCGTTTCGGTCGTTTAAAAGATCCACGGCAATATTTTAAAATGTAAAATCTGATAAGTAATATATTTTGAGTAAAAAATAAATTACTTTGCTAGGTCCACAGGCAGTAAAACAAATACAAGGAATTTCGGAATTTTTACAAAACTATACATCATCATATCTTCTACGTATTAATATATGGCCTAATTCGGGTTTTATGTGTAACATATTATACATATTACGAAAAAAACTACCAAAACTAGTTTTGGCAGATGCGTTTTTGCCAGAACTAGTATTGCACATTTTCATAATAATGAAATTTCGTGTACCTTAAGCGGATATAATTTCTAGAGCATTTACTGTAGATAACGTGTTATTTCCATGAATGAGACATTTATAATTGTGTCTTGTTTCCACCGTGTGGTGTTTGTAAAAACTCAGATTGATGGAAAATTTAGTCCACGATTTTAAAATCAACCTTTTTATGATCTAATGTGGAATATTAAATTAATTTCTTCCACAATTATTATCTATCTACATATTTAACCATGGAAATATGTATTGCGTACTATAACTCTCGACTGCCTGAAGCAATTTCAACGAAACTTGCTACAGCGAGGACACACTATCTGGCAACAAACATTGTGTTGTTAACATATTACCCCTAGGGAGGGGTGGGAAGGGGTTTATATTTAAAAATAAGTGGAAACGACCGATATTGGTGTTGAAAATATTACTTTCGCGGTCAATGAAATGATTAGTGGTTCCCCGATTTCACATACGTCCATGATCATCCTCCGTTCACCCCCTCAACACTAAGAGCGGAGATGTCATATAAAAATTAGCGAAAATGACAAATTCACAGTTTTGGCGGCACTGAGAGGAAAGTTGTAATAAGTCTTAATTCAGTCTCCATGGAAATTAAAAAGAAATTATTCTTTCAATAAAAGAAACGTAAAAGAACTTCTTCTAAAACAATTTTTTATTTACAAAGTACTGTGCTAAAAAATAAAAATAAAATGAAAAAAAGTAAAAGTATAAAAAATATCCTTCCTTTGTCACAAATAGGTGCAAGAGTTTAGAAGGTGCATAAACATATATATTTTTAAAATATGAAAGAATAATTTAAAAATCAGAAGGGTTGAGCCTCATAAATACTAATACAATTTAAACATTTCTGAAAAATCCTCAGTATTTAAAATTTTACATTGCATTCCCTCCCCAAAAGGTACTAGGAGTATATAGTGGATGATCGTGGAATTTGATGTTATCGGAAATATCACTACTGGTGTTAGAGGCCGATCTACGATCTCAAAACTAATAGCGACCCTTTTTTGATAATTGTTACATTTCACCCCATTCCCACCCCCTACTCAATGGGTGTATATCTCTCGTGGAGAGTGACCGGGGGCGTAAGTTGCCTTGAGAATGTCAATGCAATTCATCGGTACCAAAAAGGATGTATTCCACACCAATATCGGTCGTTTTTTATTATTTTAACTTGCCACCGTATTTCCTTATGAGTGCTAGGAGCTTATTATTTCCCCTTTGGATCAATGGCGAACTTATTGGGGTTGTCCTTATCCACCTTTATGGTACTGAATACTATAGTTTCCAATCAAATATTTTTTTCAATTATTTTTACATGCTACTCCCTTCCCACCCCACCCCTGGAAGTGCCAAGGTTGTCTAATCCCCACGGTGCTTGTTGTCAGATAATCAACCAGCTGTGTACCAAGTTTGGTTTAAATTGCTCCAAGCATTCTGGTGTTTTGGATTTTCACATACCCCATTTCAACCCACTTATGTATAGATTTTCGTAAAATGGTACTATAATCATCTATTGTCATGCAATCTACACATATCTGTAAAACTACAGCGCGATTGGAGGCTTGGACGTGGCCGAAAAATAAATTTACGAATTTGGAAGCGAAAGGAAACATTAATACAAACACACACCCATTTCACTGTCTTAGGGTAGATTTTCCTCAAATGGTACCATAATCTATTGTAATGCAAACTGCACACATACATACATATACACATTCATGTACACACACATCGAACGGAGCAAGTTAAATAAAAGCTTGTAATATACTCGGGATGAATACATTTATACCAATCCACACACACAAACACTCAAAAGCGCGTAGTATTGAGCACTTTGAAAACGTTTAAAACAAGTTCTGGCAAAATGTAAACGTCCAAAACTAGTAATGAGCGTTTTGAAAACGCTCAAAACAAATTCTGGCAAAAACGCATCTGCCAAAACTAGTTTTGGTCGGATTTTTTGTCTAATGGCCGAATGTTGTGCGTAACATTTATACATATACATTTTCATTCTGTCACCTTTCTTTTCGACATGACCCTCGTTACACAAACTAGCTCTCTCCATTTTTTTGTCGGTTAATGAGTGTCTCGCTGCCAACAGTTCTTCCCGTCGCATCCATATCTTCCGCATCAATCGACATTGTCTGTCTCTCACGCGGGCGCGTGTTGTGTGAGCTGTTTGCCGCCGCTGTGTCCGCGCAGAAGCAAGCCTTGCTTCACCCTCTCTATTGTGGCCGCTACTGAATGTTATCACGCACGCTGTTGACTTCGGCACCGACGCAACCCCCGATGGTAGAGTTGCAGCCGGAGACAAGTGAATGGTGGTTGGTGTCGCGGCTGGCGCTTTGTGACGGCAGCTCTTCGACGCCGCCACGCGGCTGGCGCTTCCTGCGCGATCTCTTGTCGTCGAAGCTGTAGAGATGCGCTTCAGTCACCACTGACCTTTGCTCGGTGACATCTAGAGGTATTATTATCGCGGAAACACAAAGGCAAATTAGTTGAAGGAGACTTCGAAGGGAAAGAGGACTTGTGAGTCAATGAAACGATAGAAAATCTACTTTTAACGTAACTGTGTAACGATAAATTGTGTATGTATGCGTCCACAAAAGATACAACTTGATTAGTCCCATTATCAGTACTTATAATTTTTTTTGGAGACCATGACTATAATTCTGCTTGATATTAGACTCTATGAGGACAAATGCGAATGTCATGCTCATCGATAAATATTATTAGGTGCAAACATATTGAATGTAGGTGGAATTTAGCACAAACTTAGTTTTCAGCCTTATAAAGAGTGTCCCAAAATTAACGCAAGATTTGAATTTAATAGAAAACATAGTTTTTAGTATTTTGATTGTAATTTTTATATTGAATCATAAAGTACATCGTGTAACGCTCCATTTTTACTAACCCTAAACTGTCAGCTGTCGATTTGTTTTTTTTTTGGTTGTCAACACTTCATTACATAAATGGCGGCAAATTTAAATCTTGCGTTCAATTTGGGACACACCCTTTATATGTGGTTTACTCAATTTTAAATTAAGAAGGCCATTGTATGGGCGTTGTCAAAGAAAAGGTTTTGTCGCGAACTTTTTCGGCAAGGTAGATTATAAATTGTACTGAGTAAGATAATGTATCTCATGAAACATGACAAATGTTGGATCTGTTAGAACAGAATAACGGGCAAAATGAAAATGGGGGAAGTATAAAAAATTTCCGAAGTGAATGTGGATAAAATAAAAATCATTTAGTTAAATGAACATATATACTGAAGGAAGACCTCAGAAAATACGATAGGAAGCTAAATAATGAAACTATTACCTTCATTTAGATTACATGTGAAAAATTCAGCAAGATTTGTAATTCATAACAAGATTTAGAATCTGTATGGCACAAATGAGTACAATTATGCCTCACCTCTTGAACATAAATTTAAGTGATTAGATGTAGACTTTGTGGTATGTTCCCGACTTTTAAATTACACGCTCTTGCCAATTGGACCCTGTCCTCATCCACTACCGCTAATACTTACTTTCTCCTTCCTTCCTTCCTTCCTCTTTCTTTCGTCCTTGCCTTATCCTAGACTGTGAAACGAATTCGGTACTGTTCCTTGTTCCGAGTGGAGTGTTCCGGGCGTTTCATAAAATATATAAAACAATGTGAATAATTGTATTTCTAAACGATAACATTTTGTAAATGCTGTCTGCCACAGGAATGTATTGAAAGATAATAGACAATACATAAATAAACAAATATCTTTTATGATTACTGTTTGTGAGGATACTGCAATGTATAAAAAAATATGTGGATTATGGAAGATCTTTGCTTGTGAAATTCATAACGTCAGGATGTAATGAAGCAATGTCAGTTATTTGTTAAACATTATTTGAGATATTGTTATATTTACAATTGCAACGTTTTGTACAAATTACTCACCCGAGTGAAGCTTGTAAATGATAAAAAAATTCTAACTAAATTTCGTTTTAAGAAAAATAAATAAATAATTTAAGACTCAAGACCTTACAATGGACGTTAATAGTAGTAGAGTTTGTTTAATAAACATGGAAATAGTAATATTTTTCTTGTGAACATTTCTAATGTTTCCTAATTTATATCAAATCGTAATATTGTCGAAAGCAACGCAATCGTTTATTACAGATATCACCCTTCATTACTGAAGAGCCGAAGCTATATTGAATAGTATCTCTGTGGAATAAAGCTAGACAGATTTATTGATCAGTTGAATATTATTATACCGTAAGAAATTATATTTTGAATAACTCCTGAAAATATTTTTTTCTTCTAAAAACGTAATAATTTTTATTACATACTTAGAATTAAAGATACTCTTGTGTAGTTAACTTACGAAAATCAGATAGTGATGTTATTTTGTTCATCTTTCGAAATGTCAAATCAAACTTGGTTTTGTGAATTGAAAACAGTGTTACAACTCGAAGCCACTGTTTCCAGTTATGTGTGGATGTAGAGCGGATTGCGTCGTGGGCGATGCGAGAGGGACTGCTGTCCACTGGAGTTCGTTTGCGTACTTGGTTGTTCTCTGTAATTTTGACGCCAACCTCTGTACCTCCCCACCTTCAACCCAACAGCCGTCTGACTTTTCCTGGAAACATTGCAAGCGAGTGTTTATGACTTTTTGGTTCTCCATACAACTCTTCGTTTTGTCTTTTGGCCACCCTCGCAGATAAACATGCTATTCCCTCTGGCTTCGTTGTTTCCTTTGGTTCTTGAATTCATATTGGGTTTGCTTGCCCTGAAACAGCTAGGGTCTGTGTACTGTTCACGCGTCTTGTTACGACGGCTGATGTACAATTGCAGTGGATGAATGTTTTCAAAGCATTTCTTTGACTAACTCTCTTTGTTATCCATATGTCAGACGCGTCATATCGTTACTTTTCTGTTCGTTTTAGAGCACATATTTGCTGTGACCCATTCTTTACTGAACAACTCTTATTGCAAGAACTCGTTACAATGTTTCCACAAAGTTGTTACGTGTTGTATTATTTTTTAATACCCTCAGTAGGTCAGGTGGACGTGGACGTTGGGAATTACAACGGATGGTGCAGAGATCGTGTTCAAACAACAATGTTCCATAGTTACCAAAATTTTTTATTCTTTTTAGTCAAGTGTTGGAATAAAGTTAATTCATCTTCTATCTGAGCACTCTTTTGATGCAAGATATCGTGGCACAAGTAATTTATAGCCACAAACACTTATCTGATCACCCTAAATACATACATTTAAATATTCCTATGATTTTGCAGAAGTATCAGAGAAGTTTGAGCAATACGATCTAATAGAAAAATTTAATTGTTATCTCCCTTGTCTTTGATGAAAACCAATAGAAAAGAAATGCTTATTCCCCACTCTGATCTCATTACAAGATTATTTTGCTCAATGTCCTCGTACCCTTGATCCCCCATTTGTCACCAATCTCACTCCATTCTCTTGCGGCTACGTTTCTGGACTCATAGCTTCAGGCATCGAGCCTCACAAGTACTCTTGATCGCTACAACTTGAGGGATGAATGGTGGTGTAATTGCACGGACACTCGTTTGCAGTCCTCACTCGCCCTCAAACCTGGCACACATCCCTCCAACGTTTGCCCCGCACGCGTTGTGCAACTGCCCTGTTGACACGTGTGTTTGATGGCGCGGTGTCTAGGGGTGTAGTCACGTGTCAGCGACTGGGAGGTTCTCCGCTATGGATGTAGTCTGGACACCGCATGCTCTATCATTCGCGGAGATTGGACCTTCAATGTCGAAAGATAAATCAGGGACAAAATGGATATTATGATCGCATAATATTATTCATTCTGGTTAATACACATGAAAATATATTGTTTAAAATTTGTCGATTTTTTAGACAATGTTGTCGGATAAACGTTCGAATTTTCATTGTTTAGGTGTTTATTAAATAGTATATCTATAATAATATATTTACTTGAGCTGGGTCCATTGCATAAGGTGGATGGAGAAAGAGATAACGCTTCTAAATCAAACTGTTACTTGGGTTTCCAGTGTCTTTCTGTTACACTTCCCTGCAGGGAATAATTCATGAATCAGTGAAGGTATGATGATGATCATCATGACTGTGTGGTGGAAAAAATGCATGGTAGACAGAAGAAACGGAAACCTGTCACCAGTTTTGATGACCATACAATCACCTAATTTCTGATTGAACTGCTGCAGTCATTAGAAATGGTACGCTATTCCACCACAGGTTTCTAATTAAAAAAGATACACAACTCCGTGTTTTATATGTATAATTTTATAAGTTTCCTTCATTGAATCTTAAGGACATTTTAACCGTACAAACCGTCAAACCGTTTAAACCATTTTAACCGTCAAACGTGTATTTGACAAAAGACACGTAAATCATTACATACTCAACACTCACTTAAGAGGGAAATTTTATTTTAAGGTTGTAACAAATTTGTGAATAGTTGGAAAACCTTACCTTCTACGATTAGTACTTTGATAATAGAGAAGATTGTGAAATTATTATATTATGACGGTATCAAGTTCATTTTGATGGATCACACATTTAAAGGAAAGTTAGATGAATTTTATTCATTAATTAAGGGCAAATATTTTCTTTCAAAAAAATTAACTCGGCTGTATGTTGAATGGTAGTTATCAAGGAATCCTCCGCTTCTTTAGATAAGCCCAGGTGATGAAGGGTGCATCATTATTGGAAAGCATACTTTATTCACGTGTAAGCTAACTTGTTTTCCCGACTAACTCACTGCTCCAAAGGACTAATTGGTTGAACCCCGCAATTAAGGCCACGGCTCCCGCAGAGCCCACAGTGCGCTGCCCTAAATCCCTAATATCTGCAGGGTCATAGTGGCGGCGGCGCGCGAGGGCGTGTAACGTGGCTTGGCGGAGTGCACACGCTGCCTTCTCTCCTCGCGGTGGTTTAATTCACAAGGCACTTTATTGACAGCTTTGTCGATTATCCCAAGTATCTTCTCCATTGGCAATTAAAAGGTTGCGACACATTTAATACCGTTCGCTTTTTACGAAATGACAGAAAGGAAAATAGAATGTCCTGTGTAGTTATGTGAGTGTTAAACGTTCATGGATTGGATAAGGATTGACAACAGTTTTTCATTTTAATGAGACAAACTCATCAACTGTCATGTAAAATTAATTTTTTACGTTAGTTAGTCCCTTGCGACGTCAAAAATTTTCATAGTGCAAGATATTGTGCATCCGTTAGTGAGTGAATGATCTTATTCCCTTAAATCTGCGGTCATCGTAGTATAATGACTTCACATAAATTAATGAATACATATGATAATATTAATAATAATAATAAATTTTTTAATTAAAATATGAAAATGTACATTATGAGGCTATATATATANGTAATAAATTTTCTCTTCAACAAAGAGCTCATCGCGGGTCACTGCGCCCCGCCAGATGTGAACGTTCCCTTTGACGCATTTCTCAACGGTGGACTTTTAAATTTTTAGAAAGTAGGGAGGCTTATATATTATTTAATTTTTGGGCGCCTCGGCTATCTCATCTCAGGGTTCCACAATGATTACTGGGTTTGATTTTTTTACGAAGGAAAGGACCATGCAATGGTTCCACTTAAGGAAAACGCTAACAAATAAATCCATTTAATTTAAATACTGTTTTTAATCACTATAACACCCCTCAATTTGTTTTCCCCTAAAAGACACAAACACAAAAGGTAATCAAACATTCATATTAACACTAACGCCGAAGTGACGTCATTCCAACCAAAAAGACACACTAAATTACACTGGCTTTAACCATATTTTCTAGTTGACAATTTACTCTACCTTTCTCATATGAATAACAATTCATTGAATTTAACTACCATCCGATCTGATCAATAATTAAACACACTTTTCTTTCTAACAAAGGTTATACACTGAATTTAATCCTAAACTTATTTTATTAACAATTTAATTTATCTTTCACTCAACAATAACAATTCACTGAATTTACATGGCATAACTCTATTGGCAAATGAGTTCAGTCTTGGCACTGATTTAGTCCAGAGTTCGTGCTCTTTTTATAACTGATGCCAATTACTCCATGACGCGCAAGCGCAATACAATGTTGGTTTAAACATTTACCAACAATCGCACAATACCTCTGAAGATGACAGACTAGGCAGGCCGTAAAGTAGGGTCCTCGCAGAGGTCAGCACGGCTCCAATCTCGGGCAGCTGCTAATGGCGTCAATCAGCGGCGAATACCCCAAGAGTTGCCCTATTCGTTTTCTGCGTAATCGGCTCCCCCGAAACACAGCGTTAGCATTTACAATGTCCGTTCGAATAACCACTCGAAAATAGTTTTTGCGTGGTTGGGATCGTGGTCAGCTTATTTACTCGTCCCGATGATCAAATCAAGATCAACAATTAAATCTCGAACGCAAAATAAACATCTGACGAAACATGAACTATGAAAAAATCTGAGCAATATCAGCTATCTGAGCGACATCAGAAACATATCAAAAACATCGAGAAATACTGAGCAACATCTGAGAAATATATCAGACAAACATTCGCGATCCAAAACACATGACTGAGCGATGTCCAACAAAAAAAACGTGATCTATCTGAGCGACACGAGTGAGTGAGCGATCTCCGACGAACATGTGTGAGCTATCTGCGAAACATAAGTGAGAGCGATCTCCGACGAACATAAGTGAGTGAGCGCGATCGGAGACACAAGTCTGAGCTCCGACGAAACATAAGTGAGTCTGAAATTTTGTTTGCCATTCCTTAAATGGGCTTTATCCCTCCTCTCGCCTACTCTTCTCCCAAAAATTTCTTCTTCAAAATTTTGAATCCCACGTGATCGAACTTCCAATGCCAAAACGATTCCCCCTTCTTTCGCCTCGACTCTGATTGGGAAATTTTTAAAGGGCTTCTAACGTTTTCTTGCAACGACGTTTTACTTTCAACGAACTTTCAAACAAGCTGTCTCTTGTTTCGACCTTTCGCACATCTGGGTTTATTTGGTCGGGTTGGGTCGCCTCCCCCATCCCCTCGCTACCTTGCAATTTCTAAATAGTCATAAATTTGTCTTGACGCCAAAAGAAGCCGACAGAGAACTGCGCCACACCCGATGCGACCGTAGCCCTTCGTCAATCTCCAACGGCCGTCCTTTTAAATTTCTTCAACTCTCTCTCTCTCTTTTAAATTTCATTCTTTCCGGACAAGGATGATTTAATTAACAATTAATTACTGAATTATTCAAATCTCACAATACTCACCACTCAAGAGCAGAATTGTTGAGGAAACAATGTGACTATTTATATAATTCTATTTATCTATTAATATTAGTTGGAAAGATGCAATAGATTGCATGTAATGTCTTTTGTGTAATTAATTACTGCCAAAAGAGTTATTAATTGTAGATTTGTTTCCTCTTGATTTCATTCCTGTGGATCATATACTATTTACAATATTTATTTTATTTTGACTTTTGAATATCTGATTTGTTATTCGAATCTTGATTTCGGGTACTTGCATACATTGAACATGAAACAAATCAAAGAATTACAACCATGACCATGATATCCCGGCGCGAATCGGCTCGAACTAACCACCACGTGTGTGTAGCAACCAATAATAGTGGCCACACATATCGTATTCTGTATTGTTGTAATAATTATTACATTGATTATTTCCATACAATAGTGGGAGTGCATGCATAATTTCTGTTTGTGTTATTTGAATGTGGTTTATAATTCGTTCTCTTTGTGTTGCCTGGTTTATCCCTCAACGCGCTCGCGTTAAATTTATCACAATGATCGTATTACGGCGTTCTCTATCACCCCGTCAATTTTCCATGTAATTTGAGTTGTTTATTTTATTAAATAGTTAGAATTAAAAAATTAATGAATGTATTTGAGGCAAGTATCCTATATTGATGTGGGAAACCTTGATATAAATGGTCAAACCATTATATTTATCTCCCTGTTTGAAAGGATAAATGATGGGAAGAGAAATAATAGAAGTTTTGAGGTTCTATACTTTCTATTGGTTTGAAATTCTCAGATAGAACGTCTCATCCAATCAGTCAAATGGCCCTCGTTTTAGTATGTTTCATGACAAACATTCTGCTTTCGGGTACGATGCTCTTCATACGAATCGCTGCTTCTGTATTTATAACCATCGCTTGAGATCTCTTCTAGTGGTGCACCCTCTATCGCTCCTCTAATCCCTCTGCACTCCGCGAAAACACATCATTCCTCGCCCTTTCTCCACATCCCACCTCTTTCCTCCCTCTTCACCCACCAAGGCGTGCGCGCCTTCGCCTTGGCCCCTCAGGGTTAATTGAACCGTGACGTCACTCAGTGTGACGTAGCGTGAGGCGAGATAACCGCACGAAGCGGCGCTGTGGCGGTGGGTATCTCGACATAGCGCTGAAGGTTCGTAATTAAATAATTTTCTCTTCCAGCCACATCGCTGTCCATGAGTACACCACTTCTGTAGCTGCATCGCTCGTAGCTGCCACGGTCATTAATACATCGCTGTCACCATAAAAGTTTACTTGACGGTTTTCCTCTCGTGAAAACTCTTTGGATAACGAGTCCACTGCCACCAGTGAACTTTCTATCTCACAATTTTCTACTTGACACATTTTGGTGCTCATAGCCTCTTACAAGAGTACTGGTACCGAATTAAAATTATGACGTTCTTTTCAAACCCTTTTCTATACATATGTCCACTCTCTAAGCAATTTCTGCTGAACAACATCATCCATTTAGTCGAAAATCATTAGCCAAATATAAAGAGGGTCTCATCGATACTTTAATACTCCGCACCAAACCGATGGTCGGGTACCAAAACAGCGAAAACCTCGTTTGCGAATCTTAAAATTATTTTTTTGACGAATGCACAATCATTTGCAGACTTCTTCGACACATTCGATAAAATTCGTTCCACCTTATTTTTCATTGCTATCCTTATTTATTCGATTTTTCGTTCGACTGAAATGCAATAACTTTTCTTTCGCTTTTTTTCAAGATTTTGAGTAGTTGGGTTGTCTCGTTGCCCCGTTTCTGATTATTTATGCTGAGAATTGAATTATATAAATTCCTTTTATTATTGTTTTCATGTATAGCAAGTCGCTAATTTATTTGAACCTACCAGAAAGTAAAACCAACGTATTCATCTCTATTCATTAAATACGAGTATTGCTCTGTGAGTGCTGTTAGTGCCGTAATATATGAGAATGCCCAATATGGGGAGCAGCAAATAGTCAGCAATTACCAATTAGTCTATTAAAATTTAGTTCGCACATTTTATCATGAGATATTCTTGGTTTCATTTTTTAATCGATCTATTTTATAGAAGAAAATGAAATGACACGCCACGAAATTTGCGTATGACGTACCTTAAGCAAGATTAAGACTTTGAAAATGACTTAGAATAACGACAGGGATATCACTGTAATTCTATTTTCTACATTCCATTCTCTACTGTAACATTATGTGTACTATCCTCCACATCAATGACAGAAGTAGACTATGGAGGTTGACTATTTTCGTCCACCTCAACAATCCCCCAACTATTCCTCCATCCCCGCGAGCGCAACCCAACCCGAAAACTCGCCACTCCACCGCGTGTTTCCAGCTTACGAGAGCAATATTGCAGCCACACAACACATCGGTAAACAGCGCCCGCCTACCGATAAACATGTCAATAAAACTCATCATTAATTTAAGGGTGGCATCAGCTACGTTATGCCCTTCTGGCTCACTGACTATATCCAACAAACTGAGTGCGGCGTGTTTCGCGTTTATCTTAGGCTGATTCTGCAACAAGTTTCACTTTGACTAAGTAACAAGCTACTTAAGATGTATTTTACTTCAATAGTTTATTAAATGTGACCTGTAAAGCTGAAATGCGCAATTGAGGACTTTTGTTAACATTTATTCCGAGAGAAAGAGTTGTATTACGACGAGTTTTTTCTTTTTTTAGTTAAGAAAACACTTTATATTTGTGTTCTTATTTTATTTATATGAATGTGAATTCAGCACTTCTGTATTAAATAAGTATATGAAACGTGAAATATATATTCGTGAGCCAAGTTCCTCCATTAAATACGATGATTTGACAAATTCTCACATGTTTATATTAAAAAAAAATATATAAGTATGTTGAGAAATTCTCGATAAAAATAACTTGATCTTTAATTAAAGAAATTTTGATATCATCTGGATATTTATTTTGACAAATGTTTTCCATGAAGCCTGAGGTAAAAGTCTTCATATGCCCAATAATTTCGCAACATGACATTGCAGTTGTGGTATTTTACCTTAAAATCCATGTCTTAAGTTTTTTCGCATGTGCGTCTTTATGAGGTGGCTGGTTGATTTTCGAGACAGTTCAATGTGCCCCACAAACTGAATACGATGTTATTTGTTAATGTCAAATTTACAACTACTCATTGTCAGAGGACCGAAAGTAAATGGACATATCTAATATTTCTGATGACAAGAAAGTGAAGTTTTAAATTAATTCTGGTTGTGATATCTATTTGAAAAAAAAATTGATCGCCATTCATTTTTTCAACCTCAGGGGTATGGACATACCCTTTTCATGCCAAAGGCACTGTGATAATACAGTGAGATATATGTGTGCTGAACTGTTTGAGTTTCAGTAGAGGTGAGGGTGGTAGTGTTATGACAAATCTCCTCAGTAATCACGTTCATTAAGATACACGAAGTCGCGTTTTATGAACCCACTCGCCCGTCAAACATTTCTTTCTTTGTGTGTAAAACGTCGTGCGTACCGTGCATAATGAACTGAGAAATACGATGATGACGTTAAATAGCCGTGTCAAAACGAAGGGTAAGCGGAAGGGATGTTAGTGGCGAGGGTTGAAATAATGAGAGCAATTGTGCGTTCTTAGGGCACAGTTTTGGACGAGATTGAAGGCAGTTGCGTGCTATATTCTTTGATGGATACGCTTAGGTTGGAGTAAGCGTGAGTTATTTTGGAGTTACATATTTATATTTCAGAGGTTAAGAAACGGTGAGCAAATAAACAAGCTACACCATTGTTACATGAACCGCATATCTACAGTTTTTTCGTAATGGTGTTTACGTATGTAACTTTCCCTGTATCATACACGCAACAACCATTTGCATTAATGATTTTCTGCTTGTAAAAGCATGTAGACATTGTGAGTCACAATAGACATAAGCTTATTGTGTGATTTGTACGAAATATTCATAATTTGGCAATACATCGATACAATATACTTGAAGAAATGGTAAAATAGTTCTGAATTTATATTAAATGTATAATAAAATTAATGGATATGAATACATATAATGCTTACAGTGTAACATAATTTTCCCTTCTGTTAATAATTGAGTTACTGTTTGCAATGTCAAATTTAGAGACAATAAAAAAAATTAAACAATATGAAAATGTTTACGAAACATGACTTACGAAATGAATTATGATGAAATAAATAAGATCTGTAGACATTAACCTTATGTTGTTTTCAAAGGAAAATTTTTCTTACACAAGATTTTGCACGTGTTAGTTTTAACAAATGAAACTTTGTATAATCAAATCATCGTGCTAAAATGTTTAATAAGATAATTAAAAATGTCGCTGACATTTTTATAAAAATGTGTTGAACACTACATTAATTCATTTTTGTGAGAAAAATATATTCAAAGTTTGTTTAAATGTACGTGAGAAACAGAGAAGTAGTTGAACGTAAAAAAGTGAACCAATAACGCGTTACAGGAAGAACCTGTTGCCAAGTGCACCTTGTTACAAACGATGTTCAGTGATGGTTCTCCCGCTTCTATGTAGTCCGTCCCTCCGGCAATCACGCTCGAGTTACGTCGACTTGGCAACATTCCCCATGAGGAGGAATCTATCTGGTCCGACACGCATTGCACCTGCTGGTACGCTGGCGTAGCCTTGCCCGAGATTTAGGGGGCTTCGCTCCTCCAGGGATCACGTCTCCCTTAGCCCCGCATCAATGTGGCACGTCACTCTGCTTTTCTCAGTCCCTTGCCAATGTCCTGTACTATTGATTTCGTGACTTCAGCCACGATCTTGTAGAACTGGATTTCATACACTTACCGTTATTTTACCCTTGTTAATTTAATACTGTAATTGTGAAATTAGATTAATTCAATAAATATGATTCTATGTGTGTAATGCGTTTATTTTTTCTTTAGATTATACGCGCAATATGTGGTAGGCCGAGTAATATAATTATAAAGAAGGCTTTACCTCAATTTTCTACGATTCTATACTTGCATTTGTGGTCTTAGAAATGTTCAGAAACAGGAACAGAAATAAGTTGTTATAAGTCGTACCTAGCAACTAAACGACATATTTCGTCGTCATGTTTGTTTTTAATTTTCAATTAAAATTGAAAATTAATATCCTTGACTTTTTGTTTGCTCTATGATATGTTTAACTTTCGTAGACTTTAAACGGAGAGAAGAGGACGCGTCAGCCAATGGGACTGAAAGACTGGAAACAAATGCAATCGTATTGTAGTATTTAAAAGCACTCTCCTTTGTTTTCCCTAAATCCTCGTCTTTGGTTTACGCCTCGTGTCGGAGGACACGCCACCCGGGGCACAAATCTCTAACGCAATGTCGCAAATTGTAGGAGTCTACCGTCGGGGTTCCACCTTGTTTTGCGCCACCTCACCTCTTCCCATTTCGTCGCTCCCACACCCCCTTCTCCTCCCGCCATCGCACGCTCTCTTTCTCGTCCTCGTCCCCGCCTCAGCGAGTCTCAACTGCCGGAGGCTCCTCACCCGCCACCGTTCCGCTCGTGTATCGACCGGGGCCTACCCTCCACCACCCTTCCCAAACTCCATCTCCCCGCCTCTCGCTCGAGCTGCTGCCGCCGCCGCCGCGCCGCTACAAATGGAATAATTACAGAGCTCGGTAAGGGAGGGGAATGGCGTGGGGGAAGAGTGGGGGTGAGATCTCTCGTGGGCAGACATGGGGACGGTCGCAAGTGGTAGCGGCGTCGACGAGAGGAGTAAAGAAGAGGGGGGGAGGGAGGAACAACGACCAGGAGAATCAAGAGCAGTAGACGCGAAACGGAATATTGAGTACGATACATTCATGCGGGCACCCGGTCCCGCTAATTAAATTTAACCTTGTCAATACGATTATTTATTTTTAATTAAAAATTTATTTTCTTACGCAACGTGGAGATGTGGAGAGGGCACGAACCACAGCACCCCATGATGAAGGGCCTGTCTGCAGCAAGGTCTTCTGAGACCGTACGCGACATTCAGATTAAATTTACACGTTTAATTTTAAAGCACACCGCTTCAATTACACTGCTAATTGATATTTACCTCTTTGCAAGGAAATTGGGAGTTCTGTAACTCGAACTTATGTAGAGAGTAATTTGCGTTGTGGCTTCAAGTGCTTGTAGACTTTAGCTTGCGGACTGTGTTTCTGTCAAGGGAATAGGTTGAAAAGTGTTAGTGTGGAAGCTGTGGACATGCGCAATGCGTTAAGTTCAAGAGCTACTATTTAGTCTCCAAAACGAAAGAGAAATTGGTCGCCCGGAACTCACAGGGTCTCGTTAGAACGCTTTTCGGTTGTTGAAAATGGAACAGAAAAGGTTTCAACGTGAAAATGCTCCGTGTCATGAGACGTTCTTTTCAAGAAATTTCCAAAGCTGTGGTATAATTGTACCCCAAAAAAAATTATTCGTGCAGCGTACGAGATATTGACCAAATTCATTTGAATTTATCAATTATGTGAAGAATGAATTTTTTCCCTTGAAAGAAATATAGTAATGAGATTTGAAAATGAAAAAACATTGTTAGGGTACAGAAATCACTTAAAGTGCTGTGAACCACCACGCCAGGTAAGAGATTAATTATTGAATGTTGATTATTATTATTATTATTATTATTATTATTATTATTATTATTATATTATGTTGAATGAAAATGACTGATGGGACCGAGATTCGAACTCGGGACCCTCAGCTTAAGGTCGAATCTCGGTCCTTCCTTCCATTTTCATTCGACATAACGTATTTAAATTGTTAGAACCTGACCATCAAAATAATTTTGAGAGATAAAAAAATTGGATTTGTTGTGAATAGAGTTCAATCGTTTCAATGCTGTTTCCAGTCTAATATAAATGGAAACATAATAATAAGAGGATAATATTTATTGGTGAAAGCACATTTGCCTATGAACGTGAAGAGCTACCAAACTTTTTTTCTTCATTTTCAAACCATTCGTTGCATAAATAGCAAGTATTTTCTGGAGAAAAGCAGGATAACCTTTATCACAAAGAACCCAGTGAAAATACAAGCACGCCTTAGATATGGACGTGATACCTCCCATATCCCACTGATGATCAGTATGTTGATAAATGTGACACCATGGAAGAAAATTTTAATTTATGAATAGACAAATGATAATTATTTGTTGAGTATTAAATGAAAAATGTATGTTCTTTGAGAACTCGCTTTGTCTGTTTCTCACATAACATATTTTATGACTATTTCTTCTATAAAAAGGTTGTTATATTTTTGTCGTATTTTATCACCACCCAGTAACATACTAGCTTAATTCTCTCTCATTAGCAAACAAACATAAGATATATCATAGATTTACAAACATTTTAATGTACCTTGGAATTTTAATATGATGAACTAATTTTAATATGATAGACTATATTTTTATTTTCGTTGTATTACGATTGTATGACAGGACATCAATAATATATAACATTGTTTTACATGTTCTCAATTTTATGTACGAGTTCCTTTAAATAATGTATAACTGATGGAGATTCTGACTAGAACCAAAAACTCTTCTTTCGCCTCATATAATTTGAATATAATCTCAAACAGTGTGATCAATGTTCGTACATTAAACATGTTAACGTAAAAGGCAATTTATTCAGAACAAATTATGGAGTGGTTAATTGTATCCTTTCATGTTTCATCTCCTTGGGATGAAACGGTTCGTAGTTCTAGTTGACGAGTGAGTCATAAAAGGAACGTATAAAGCTCATACAAAATTTATGTTCATGTATACCGTTACTGTTGAATGTTGATGTCTTGCAATAAGAGATGTGATAAACAAGGTTACGAGACAAAGGCCTAAGACATAACTGTCAAGTCTCGTTCAGTGCGTGATTGTGAGCTGTACTTTATTGTGACATGCTATTGTACACACAATTTTATCTTCTTAATGAGCTCTCTAATTCGTTCATAGCGAGTCTTGAATATTTTCCTTGACGGTCTTATCACGTTAATGGAAAAAGTTCTCGACTTCATCAATGTTTGAATACTGTTGAAACACAACTACGTTGTAAGGCATAACTTTAACTTTGTACATCCATTTCAGAAATTACTTCAGATTGTTTGAATTATAATTAGTCATCAGATCTCTTGGTATTTTGAGGCGAAAACTCGCACATAATATCACATAATCCTGATTTTAATACAGCACTGAATAAAATTATGCGTCTTTTATTCTTATTAGTTTACAAATTTTAGGCAAATGATAACTCTGAAGAGTTCTAAGAATTGCAGAGGACTTTTCCAATACAATTGTTGTTAATGAGACTGTTGGTTTGTGAAAATTACGGGCGGATATTTCGCCACAAAGAATAATGTCGTTAATTTAACGTTGTCTTTATTAAATTATTTCCAATTCTCCCCTTATTCTAGACAAAATCCATCTTATTTCTGCGATACCCCGATAAATAACTGAAATGTTGTTGGTGTCTGCTACATCCAACTTTCTTTGTCATATCAGGTCGTTTCGTAATCCGTTACAGCCTTTCGAAACGACTTGTACTGTGGAGGAGGAAAAGTTTCTTCTCTACAGCTCCTTCATTAAACCGCGCACAGGCGCTCCATTGTCAAGAAGTTGTTTTCAATTTAATCTCTTAGGCCCGACCGCGACAATTCTTGCTCTTTGTCACCTCTCCGCATTCAACTACCTCCTCTACCATCACCTCTACCATCGTACTCCACGTTCTTCTTTAAATATCATTCTGTTTTCACACCTCGAAACGTCACGTTGACAAATCTGGTGTCATTTCATACGCTTTGATCTACCCATACTCTTGCTTGAAATTCCATTGGCATGTCCTCCAACTGTGCTCTTACCTCTGCATTATCGATATTCTCTCTCTTTAAAATTACCACTGCCGTCGGTGTCACAGTCTTCGACTACACCCAAAATTCTCTCGTCACTATCTCCGAACTCACCACCTCTTGACGCCACCGGCCCCGGGGAACTTGATTAAAACTTGGAGGGCATATGTAAATGGTGGGCCGTGAGGCAAGAAACGCTTCTACCACATCCTTGTGAACCCCACCTTTCATCTCCCTCTCTTTCTCTCTCTTAGCTCAACGTCATGTCTTCGACTGTGTCCTCTCTCCACATCACCCTTTACCACAAAACATCATTGTCACCACCTTGTCACTTCCGTCGCGTCACACTCCTTCACTACAACTTTTTTTAAACTCTTCGCCTCAGTCGACTTTCCCTTCCATCCACCCTACTTCTCCCCTCATTCCGCTGCCCTCATGGCTTTGGTTTACTCCCCCCCCCCCTCGCCGTCACTGAAGGCTGTTGCGCATCGAGCGTGTGCGCTCATCACGTGTCGGAGCCTGAGCCTTTCTCCTGTTCTACCATCCCTACCTATGACCTCCTCCCTCGCCGCGCTGCCATGTCCTACGCCTCGCTCGCGCCGCACCCTTTGGTGCAATCAGGGCGCCCCAGAAGGCTCGGCGGCCCGGAAACGGGCCCGACGTTTCTACGCTCCTTCTCCGCTCCCTACGTCTGCACCTTACGAGTATAGCACTAGGCACTCGCAGCAACGCTTGCTGCTAGTCGGGCAATGTAACTTCTTCGATCCAGAGTGCCCTATGGCGGTTGAAAATAAAATTGAAAATGAAAAGGAGGACTTTTAACATTTTAAGGCGAAAAGTTTTATTACAAGACCTTGATATAAAAGAAACTCATTTACTTTTCACAGTTTTTCAATCCGGTAAATATTGTTGGTAAGTGTAAATTGACTTTCTAATAAAAATTATATAATTCATTGAATAGAAAGTGAGAAACTATTCAAAGAAGATGGTGAGTTTTTTCTGTTGCAAAAGTGCTCTATTTACTATTAACTGATATTCCATGACTACACACGCGTCATATTTTTATTTTTTTAATAATCGTTCTTGAAAACTCATTAATAACTATTGGTGACCATTTGGATGTCAATGAGATGGAATAAATGTTAGGATCATCAAATTAGTGGAGTATTTAAAATTACACTTTGCCAAATAGCAGCTTCCTAGTCCTGAGAATAGAGAACCATAGGTTCAAGTTGAAAATAAACGTCGATGTAGATGAAACGAAACGTTGGATAAAGAGTTGTGATAATTAATGATATCTGGGTAATAAATTGCTTGGGTATTCTATTCCAGGTGACCCAGTATTGCCAAAATCTTCGTTCAATAATCGAATTCTTGAACACAATCCTAAGGGTGAAAGAGCTGTGGGAGGAAGACTTTAAAGTTTGTATAATATCTATATGTACGAGGCATTTATTCAAGTTTGTTTATAAATCATATTAATTTTGTTTCACCTCAAATTAACATACAAAATATAACCAATAACATGATCTTTTTTTCTGAAAGGCATGCGTTTCGTTATTGTGAACAACTATGTAGTATGAACGACATTAGTCTTGTAGTACAATTACCCTCACTACACAGATGAACAATTGATAAAAAGATTGCGGAATAGATAGAGTGAAATGAATTTACTTAAGTAATATTTTTGTCTGGAATGCGAGTTCATGAAATATATTTATATTGGAAATCCTTGATTATGGTTACGCATCTAATATTTGACTTATTTTGTTGCAGGTAACCTATCTGGCATTTTATCCCACCAAGAAAACTTCGTGAGATACCTGAGTGAACATCAAGTAAGGCAATGTTTATAAAAAAAATAGTTGTTAGTATTTAGTAAATGGTTTGGCGTGGGGCATAATCCTACAGAAAATAATTATTTTTCAAATTATTTTGAAATATTCGTCTTTTATCTCTACCCAGTATCGCTGTTACCAATCAGAAATGTTGTATTGGTTATCGGATTGCAATGCGCTTTGCGAAGTGTTAGTAGGCATTTATATATATATATATGTATATATATATATATATATATATATATATATATATATATATATATATATATATATATATATATATATATAGAGAGAGAGAGAGAGAGAGAGAGAGAAAATAATGCCATAAATATTTTTGTAATCTTCTAAATGGGTTGAATGTGTGAAATGAAAAGGATATCATTCTCAAATTTCACAGATATATAAGTTTTCGTTGTAAAAATAGTATACCCTTATTTTATTTCTAAGAAAAAAATAATTATTATTGAACTTCATAGAGATATTCGATTAATGGGTGGTCCAACTTCATAGACATACTGCACTGGTAACAGTGTGCTTCTATGAATGAGACAGATAATCTGCACTGGAATTTCCGCACTCGCGAACTATTCGTGGGGGGGGGNCAGGAAGGAAATCTATATAAGGGTGGGTGGAAGGGTGTGGTCACGCGTCTCTTTGAATTATCCACTCCGAGCACGCCAGTAATCGATGGCCCGTTGACACTCTCTGCAGGCACCGTCCTCATACTCTCATACTCCATCCTTCTCCTTACTACTTCCACTCTTTTACACAACTGTGCTGCCAACACTCATTCGTGAGCCTCCGACTTAGTCGATTGGAAAAGCATCCACACAATTCAACCATGTCGTTTCTCACGCAACCACATATATATATTTATCGAATCGGCTTTACGCCATTTCACAAACATTATTTTCCAAGATGAAACTCGGAGATTCCGATGTTGTGTACGACATCGGAAGTGATTTAAGTCCTTGTGTTAAAGAGTTATTTTATGGAAAAACAAAGAGGGAATTTCTGTAACACCTATCTCGTAGCAAACTACGTAAATAAGCGTTTAAGAAATGTAACAGGGAAAACTACAAAATCTATGATATGTAGTCTAACAATTTTCTTACTTATTTTGTTGTGATAATAAATATAAAACTCAACTTGTCATACGTTGAAGTCAATTGTAACTAAATTGGAAATAATATAAAGATCCAAGGTATGATAGACGATATTGGAACAATAACATTTTAACAATAACAGTAAATTACATAATAGTTCAGAATGAATTGAGACATTCTAGTGAGGAAAATCTAAACAAAAGATGATACACACTGAAAATATTCTACTTGAATTTATATAGTCAAATCAACCACATTTGCATTCAATATTCAAAGAAAATAAACAAAATTTACAAAATTATAAATAACCTTTTGCAATATCTGTTAATAGTTCAAAGTACAATAATTGTATTTATTATAATATTACTACTTAGTTCTTTAGTCAAATCAAACATATACGCGTTTACTAATAAAGCGAAAGACAGATTAATGCTTAAAGAATAATTAACAACATTTGGTAATGCTGTTTAATAGCTGAAACATAATCATGTTTTCTGAGAAAATTAATTCTTGATAACATGTAATAAAGAAGGTTTGACCTTCTCGATGACGCAAAGAGGCAAATATACTTCTCAAATTACGTCCATCAAAATCAGTGGCGTCAGATGAATTGGAAACAACTTACAAGTTATAGTGAAACCTTGGAATAAAGCATCGAACTCAACATGCTCATTGGCTGGGCAAGGCTTTCTGGTTGGAGGCGCTGGCAGGTATGGCGTGACTTCAGTAGCCCGTAATGCGCAGCGACGATGAGTTATGCATAACTGAACTAGCACCAGGAACCCATGGTAACACAGTGCAAACCATGGCCTCTACATAAAGGACGTCTCGATAACAACCAGGCACTCCAAAATCACTGAAAACTGCATGAACCAAAATTCTCTCCAATTTTTGACTGTTACTCAACTTACAGTCTGATCGTCACACAGCCATTCTCTCACTGATTCTCTCTCACTGCCGACCGCCGACCTCTATTTATATCTCTCAGCAAGCCGGTATAGACTCGTTGAGCAGACCGTTGTAGACTTGTTGAGCAAACCGTTCTATACTCAATGAGAAAAAAAATAGTCAAAACCACATCTGGGCACAGTAGGGAATAGGTTAAGACACAGGTAATGAAACAACCTAGTTTTCTGAAATATTCACCTACACATTCAACCACAAACTTTATTTAACGACAACAGAACTGAGTGAAATTCTGGGAAGATTTTTTTCTTTATTGTTAAATATTTCAAGTACTTTCTTTAAAAATGTTGAATATTAATTTTAACTTTGTCATCCAAGTTATTAAGATCCTACATATTAATTGACTGCAAATTTCTGAGGAATGTTTTTTGATTGTTGCATCTCTGTTCTTAGTTATTGCTACCTTCCAATTATGTACCCAAAGATCGTGATACTACAATTTCATCAATCACTTTTGTGTTAATTTTTTGGCGGAAATAACAACAATGATCAGGTTTACTTGAAATCGACATGAGGCTAGGACTTAAATTTGCTATTTTGAATGTCTCTGAACAGTTTTGGGGGGCTTAAGAGGAAATTTATCATTAGTATATGAAAAAACTTTGAACATCAACATACATCATACATGAATCATTGAATTTCAGTGAATTTTCAAAATTTCAAAACATTCCTGTCACTGTGAGATGTAAAGAATATAAGATACAAAGAATATTAAAACCATGTTCAAAGCCCCTTCATGATTTTAATGAACATACTCATGCCTCACGGAATGCAACATATTTTTAACGTTGTTTGATGTATTCGTCATTTGCCTTTCGAAATATTTCATTTTATGAATAAATAATTAAATAAATAAATTTATTGCCAAAAAAGTAGTACCAACTGCGTATAACCACGTGGAGGACAATAAACTTATTTACTCTCCGGAAGCAAGCAAGGGACCAAATTATACGTATTTATTATTCAAAATGTTTAAGTGATACAATCACACTTAGAGGATTTAGATATATATTTTTTGATGATATTTAGAAATAAATTCTAGTAGAAACATCAATTTACCAAATAATTTAAAATGGAAATGATATTCGAGTCTAATATTTATCGAATGGATGGAACTCACGTAAGGATTTTATAAAATGACAGGATACGAAAGTGGTTGCTTCTTTTAAAATGATAGAGACTTAGCTTCTTTCATTTTCAAATCCGGTCACTTTTTACGTCGGTCGAAGACATTAAATGCTGAGATTTTCCTCACAAGTTCTCTCTTTATGTGCTTTGCATTACTGATTATTTTGAATACTCAATTCCGACTCATCCACGTGTCCTTTTCATCTGAAGCGTCTCTTTTATGCGTCCATTCATAGAGATCTATCAGCGCATAATTGGAACGCAGCTTTTTCTTAGTCCTCCTCTCGTCCTGGTCAGTCAGTGAGAGATATAATAGACGACGGACGTCCTGCATCAGGTAGAGGAAACGCTGACCAGCAACCTCTTCTGCCCTTCATGGGGACATTGGCTTCGGGATTATGAAAGACCAAGTTTGCAAATCGATGAGTTGTTACTCTCACAAAGCAATCTCTCTGCAAATCCAAATAAGATTTACTTTTAAACTTATCGTCCCTCACACATTGTGTTGAAGTCCTTTTCTAACATGCAGATTCGAATGCTTCTTTTGTCTCGTGCGGAAACTTTCCGAATAAAAAAAATTCAGGAGCGTCAGCGAGTCGGCGCGGCTTCTGTGAACACACAAAGAAGAATTCGTAACACAATGTAATTTCGAATTTGTTCTTTGTATCTCGTTCTATATCCTTTTTCTTCTCACAAAGCTTCAAAGACATTTTGTACTTTGAAAAATACTCTTTTTTTCATTCCCTTTTTCCAGATTTCGTTTTTTATCACTCCCCTTAATTTTCAAGATGACTGCATTAAGGTGTCGTGCTTTTCAAGGAACAAAACCAGTATCATTGTTTCACGTCATCTAATACTCCAAGAAAGCAAGAATACTTTTCGTAGACATATCGAAGTCTCTTATTCTATGGAAATACTTTTGGTACTTTGGAAATTCTTTTGATTGTTCATGCTACTTTTGTTCTTTCCTTCTCTTTTAGTCCTTTGCTTTCAAAAGGCTATTGGGACAACTGCCTTGATGAAAAGTCTTTTGACTTTCATCGCGTTTCGATAAAGATTCTACAGAAGTAATATTACAATTATATATATAAAATTGTAATATTACTGTGTATATTTAATTATACAGTATATATTGTATTCTGTACTCTATGTATAGTATTTTAGTAGAAATATCAATTCTAAAAGTTTGATTAGTATCTGGAAGTGTTAATACATTCAGAAGAAACAATTATTTTCACATTATTCCCCAACGAATTAATTTCCCTGGATAATAGTTGTACGTAACATCTTAATTGCACTTTATTCCAGGTATGCAACTCATACAATTTTACATTAACATGTTTTAACGAGTAAATGTTCCTGAGTGTATAATGGTAAAACTATGAATATGAAAAGCGTCAATGTATTTTTGTATCATTCTTGTTCGTTAAAAAATCTTATCCGTCAGATTAATTCTATGCTAAAGGTGCAGGGCATTTTTCTCAATCCAGACGACTGAAAATTGCATGTCGTATCAGATACCCTTTTCAATTTCGGATAAAAAGAATTCCATCGAAACTTCGTATTAAAATTTATGTAACTTGAAATTCAGCTCGCAGTTTAAAAGCGCTTGCTTTGTGAATGAAGCAAGTAATACCATAAGAAAGAGGATGAGATAATCTTAATATTTGTATTCCGTTTCTACGTCTTACTCTGAGGCGTTCTTTCTTCTTCGCGCGAGCGACTGTCGGCAGCGCAGTCCGACAATTTGAAGAGCGGCCGTCGCCTTCGTCTGTTTTTATTCGACTTCATCATATTCCTTTGAGAAGACTGCGCCGCGCCGCTCCTTCAGATCAAAGGGGGAGGGGAGGCACCGTGTAGAGGAGACGCTTTGAAGTTGCGTAATGAATATTATCAGAGGCCAAGTGTCGGCGCGTGGCGAACAGTGGCAACGGAGGCGGCGACTGTGACGGAGAAGGCGCGGTCCGACTAGTTCGTTACGGGACTTTTCACATAGAGGCGCATTAGGGACCGAAGGGATGTAGCCTCCCTGGAGCCGTGCTCGCGATTATTTTACTGGTGGTATTAAGCGAGTATTTACTTTAGATTCTCACCCCTCGTTTATTTTGTGACGAAGTGTCTGGCATATATATCATATTATACGGATTTTTCTAAAAATATAATAGAGAATAAAAGAATACTTGATACGTGGCAATGTATTTTGATTATCAAGAGTCGAATCTGAAACCGTAATTGTCATGTATCAGAATCAATTTTAAACTTGAGCATAGTTCTACTGTTTACTTCCATTAAGCAATCAAGATAAAGTATGATGATGATGATAATAATAATAATAATAATAATAATAACAACAACTTACGATCATTTTTGGACGATCAAAGTATTTTTGTTGTGTTTGTGATGCGATAGAACGTTTTGCATCTTAATCTTAGTTTGGTTACAATGTATTTATTTCTGTCGAAACGTTAAGTTGCAGAAGAACACAATGCTATATACGAGTATGATTGTCCAATAAAGGTCCAATAAAGTTAATTTATGAGATTACTTCCTTTTTAATTATGATATATCATTTCTGCTATGAATATCGTGTCTTAAAATATGTTTGTGTATTTCCATAAGTAAGCAACGTAGTCCGGAGTGACTGACGGACATGTTGATTAATTGATTGTCTGTCTGATTTACTCATTCATCAGTGCAAAAGACAAAAAAAGCTGATGAGGATAAGAATTTGAAACTTGAATGAGATGATGATTTGTATTGTGAAGGCTCACTAAGAAAGGATTTATCGAAAATTGACTGTGACTGATTCTTTAAGATATAATGTGTGTTTTTCTCTTTGAATATTCACTTTTTTCACCATATCTGAAATTTTTAAGATTACAATTCTGTACGCATGTGTAAATGTAGTTGTTAAAATATTTGGAAATACGTTTCTGGCTTCTTGGATATTACTTTTTGATGGACGCAAAGAGTTAGGAATAATTTTGTATTAACCAACTTGCAACAAATAGTAAACAAAGTCATAACAACAAACCTCCATATGAATCTGGGTAATGTCATCTCGTTATATACTTGTAGATATTTTGAGCGTTGTATCTTGTTGTCTAGTAATAGAAAATACAAAGAATTCCAATTTGTCATAAAAAAGAACACGGGGCCGTAAACGAAGTAGAGCATACTATCAATTGAATTTACCAATGCGCACTGCTTATGATATCAACGGAACACTTTCGTATACATGTTCGCACTTTCTGTCTAATCTGTTTCTTACCACATATACATACACAGTTCTCAATCAGGTTTAAAATTTAACATAATCATAATGTCAATGTTGACACCTAAAATATTTTAGTTTCTTGGAACTATTTATTCTTTAATACCGTTTAGTTTGTTTTTTATTTATTTCAGAATATTACCTGTTTGCAATGATTACATTCTGTTGAAAATCATATATTTTACCTCTGATCTCCTATAGTTATTCAGTATTCTACATGTTCGTATAGATATGCATTTCCATGACTCTATTTGATTTAATACTTAGTAGAAAAACATTTGTTTACCTCCTGATAAGCCAGCCTTATCCAATCCAGCCAGATGACTAGGCTTATCCAATTCACTTTTCAATTTGATTAATATAGTTATTCTGAAAAATTCAACCAAACAAAATTCCGGGTAATGTTTGTTGGAAAAAAATGCTACAACATGAGTACAAAATACGAATGCTCCTCGTGTTTCTTTTATGTTTCTTAGAAAGACATTTTTTCTATATTAGCTTTCGTAATTCTACATAATAAGTCGCAAAAGGAAGAGCACAGTGAAAGCCTTCAGGTTTACCCCGAAGCACTACTGAGAGAGACAAAGTAGTTTATGATGTTATTTTGACACAGCAGTCTGCTATTAAGAAAATGAAAATATTTGAGAAAACAAATTGTATGTGGGCTTGACAAAAGATTTAGAGTCGTGAACAAGGAAATTTTGATAAATTAATTACACATTTTTATCCGTTGAAACTTTATAATAATTTTTTAAAAAACCTAAATCAGAAATATGTTGAAATGTTGGTGATTTAACTACAAACATTATTTTGCAGCTTATATGACACATTGCACCTTGTATAAAATTCGAAGTTTTTGCCGTTTTACGTTTTTCCTGATGGTTCCGGGTAATATTGAGCTGCTAGTTTTTTTCATTATTTCTGAGCAATAAAAATCATGTCTTTTCTAAAAAAATCTCAGGTCCTCGGCGAAGTTGGTAATCGCAAAGGGGGTAGGGAAAACTAATTATCTACAGAGTAAGAATTTTGAATACGAAATTGAAAAATACCATTTTCTGGGAAATATAATGAAAGTTATTTTTTAAACTCCTAGTTATTAATGACTTTTAATAACATTTTGTCTAGCAACGTTCATTTTTAACAATAATTTGTAGACACAAAGTACGTATATTTTTTAAGTTCAAGGTTAATACCATACTAGAAGCATGTTTTTATTTGAGTATGTTGGAGCTAACTATAATGCGTTTTCAAAATATCAAGAGAGAGGTAGGGGAATGGTCCAATCCCTTTAGCTATGGCCCTCTTCGAAATACATTGCTGTGGACAGCAATATTTTCGAAATCAAGCCATCTGTAGTGCATTCCCCTTCTACGGACGGCATCACTACTAGATTTCCGTGTGCCTCCTCCATTTCCTCCGCCTCTTTGACGCATCCCCATCGGAAGCAGCATCGACTGCAGGATGGGTAATAGATGCGACAGCACTTCTCTCTTTCTGCCGTTTAGCCCCCTCTGATTCACTCCCCCGCGCCGCCCTTCTTCCGACTAGATGCCGCCAGCCCTGCTCATATAAAATTGCACGCCTACTCAGCTTCCCCTATGTACTACGACGGATTTATAGATCACACTCCACCACCGAACTCTCCCCATCCGAATTCCTTGAACTTATTGCTACCTCGGTAAGCTTCAGCTGTAGTTCTCGTTAGCGCTCAGGGCTTTATGCCACTTAATTGCTGCAGCGAATGCTACCAATACTGTGTTCATATTTCCGGAATGATTCAGGTGGACTGGGGAGGACAGAAGGTTGCTTTGCACGCGGAAGATTTCCACGTCGAATACCGAATGGGGTGAATTTTCTCCGTTCCGCCGTATTCAATTTCGCGTTCCGGTAACTTCCGTCGTGAATTCCCAGGATTCCTTGATCCATCCCAGCCGAATACCAGAAAAGTACATTACTTTATGTGCCTTTTCCCGTGTTCCTATTCTTCTCAAATTGCCTCCATATTCTCTTTCCATTCAATTTTGTGAGTCGATAAAGGTTCTCAATGGTGTAGCAGATATTTTATATTTCTTATCTGAAAAATAAATGTTATATAAAAAAAGAAAGACTACAATCTAACAAGATGTAATTAATATATTCCTGATAATTTTCTAGGAAAGGTGTAGATAACTTTAAGAAAATATTTGTGGAATATTTTAAACAGTTAAAAATGTATTTCATGTGCTTTATTCTAAAAAAAACAGCAACATGTTTTTAAAGCAACTTGAATCAGACTTTACTTTGTCTTATACATGCCTAAACCCTGGAGTATTTATATTAGACTATAACTGGCAGAGTACTATTATTATTATTATTATTTATGATTTGAAATTATATCTCGAAGAGAAAGATGAATTGCGTTTTAAGGAATATGAATCTTCTCCAGAGTTTGTTTAAGAAAGAACTGTAGAAAGAAGTATATTTTCTTTTTAATTTGTGTTTTACTCTCTTGTAGTTTTTCTTCATTTCGTAACTCCTCGTTTTCAGCCCTCGTCGACTCTGCACTCGCCGTCCCCTCAAGAAACGTCACGATTTTTCCCAAGTTCTCCAAACTTTCTCCTACCATCACGGGTCTACTATTCCATAAATAGTTCTTATATACCTCCAAGCTACACACCAGATGCTTCGTAAGAGATAAAATTAAATTTACACTACTTTCACAGCAACAAATCTAGATACAATACATGGTCAATAAAATCGAATTTCCCACAGTTGCGAACGACCTAGTCATAAATTTTATTGAACGCATTCGATTCTGTTGTGAGGCTAAGAGTTATGGAGATGCCAGAATGGTTTATCTTCAGTTCTTATAAGTTTATTTTTCTGCTAGCATTGTAAAAATAGTGGACATAAAATGCTTGAGAGCGTTTATTTTCTGAAGTTTACGGCTGCTGATAATACACTTATATTTGAATAGAAATCAGACAGGAATAATTTTTGATTTCTAATATTTCAACCGTATTGTGAATAATATATTCGATGATTTGAAAAACAATTATTATAAAAAGGAAATTATTGTGAGAAGAAAATATATTTTGAACAAATTTGTACATTTTCTTTACTTTGGTTAAGCGTGTTGCATGATGTTTATCTAAAATTTTCTGCATTCAGTGTATATTCACCATTTGCTTTCGTTTAATTTCAAAATTTCTTTCCATTACGATTGAGATAATTAATTCTCATATACGAGTGTAAGACTTTCCTTAGTCAAATATTTTCACTCCATTAACAGTCACGGAGGGACCATTAAAAATATCAGCTCTTGCAACAAGTCTTAAAATATTCCTTCGAGTCCTTGACTTTCTTATAATTTTAATCTACTCTTCTCTAAAAAAAATTTCTACTATCCCAAATTCATCACAGATTTTAACTTGTATAGCATCTTCGTAGAGAGGAGTTAAGAGTTTAAAAGACAGAAAGCAAATATATTGTGCTGCATATAGTAATGCGCTGTTTTTAACTTTTTGACAGTATATTTATTGAATCAAGTAGTACATCGCATATATAATATCTAGACTCGCTACATTCAAAGTGCCACTGTTATATAGTACCATTCTAGCGGATAGACTGTATTTTACTTTTAAGTAACCATGCTACTTTTAATCGAATGTTTATCTCGAATTATTGAGATATGTATGTTTGTTTTCTTCTCATTTATAATTTATTATTTGTTTCCCAAACTTACCCAGAAAATTAAATGCGAAGCTAAAAGTTCCCATTGACTCATTTAATTAGCCGTCAGATTGCCTTGTGCATATGTTGAGTTTTTATTCTTCTGTTAGGTAATTATTTTAAAGCTAATATATATTCTTTCGATATTAGTAAAGTATCTACCACTTTCTTATTATTATTTTTCTCCTTGAATACGAAATGTGAAATATTACGCTCCACAGTAGTAATAAAGAATCGCTTCAAGTAAAAAGCAGAAAGTTTATTTTCTTCTTCAACACTTACTGAGATGTAGACGAGAACTTCACTACTATATACGAAAAGGACAGATGCTATAGCTCTGGGCAGAAACAAGTATCACCTACCAGAAAACGAAATTATGCAAAAACATACGACAGAATGTTAGGGTGATCAATTTTCATGATCTCTCTTGGGTAAAATAATGTAATGTATTTGTTTGTTTTGAAATTACATTATTCTGTATCCATGATTTCGCTTAGAAGTATGATAAAATTCTCACAGTATTCATCTTTAGTGCTTACTGTCACATACAGCTGCTTCCCCGTCAGAGGTTCCTCCTCTTTACTGTGACACCCGCTTCTGTTACTTCCTCTGACACTTCAGTTGATGAAGTATGAGGGGAATATATCTTGCCTGTTTGCTCGGAGAGAGCTGTGATACATCCACTAGTACTACCATCTACCCTCTCGTCCTACGCTCTTCCTCAATAGTTTTCTTTCCCTTCAGGAAGATGCTTTTTCCTTTATGAAGAAGAAAATGCAATAAAAGGAACTGTAGTATATTTTATATTTGATTTTAGTCTCTTGCTGAAATCTTTCTAAAAACGAAATTGAATGTTGGTTTTTACATCATTGCTTCATTTGGTGCCACGTACGAGGTACTTTGTGGGACGAGAAGAGGAAGAGTCTATAAATAAGATTTCCGTTTTAATCAACGTGTTTTTTAAACAAGGAGTACTAATTTATTTACAGACTTCTGAAACCTTGAAAATATATTTTATCCCCGCTATTAAAAATAAACGGAATTTAATATTTGGTTTCAGTCTACACTTAATGCCTGGTATGTGCATAAAAACTTCCCGAAGACAAAGATATATATTTAATTTCCAGAACAGAGACAAATAATAATATTCAAAATTTGAAACACACAAAAAATAAAAATAAATCATGACACTTTGGTTGTAATTCCAAACAATCAATGTAAGAATGTTTATTATATTGTTTGCGTTAAGGTAATAGTATATAATCAAGTCTTCAGTAATCAAAGCATGCCTGAACTAAAATAATGTCTCGGGAACGATTTTTATTTTTTTATTAAAATATTTTTATAGAAATTTTAGTACATATTTAGCTATCCCTGACAGGAATACAAGAATTATAGTTTCTTGTGGATCCATTCCTAAACTGTTTTGGCAGCGCTATCTCTTAAGTGTACACTGAAGTTTTGAAGAAATTGTTTAGTTATCAAGAAAATATTGATCAATATAGTAGTCAGTGAAAGCGTGTGATTCAGAATAATTCTGATCTGGAGATTCATGATATTGGTGTGGTATCTGTATTCTTTGAGAAAGAATCCTTGAATTCAATCTTTAAAATTAAATAATGTCGAAAAAACAGTACTGAGTCAATTATTTGAAATAAATTACTTTTGGGTGTATTCAATGACCAGAAAAGTATTTAGAGGTCTGAGTGTATATATAGCCCTGGATATTGGAGTATTGTCGCATGGATCGTGGTTCTAATACTATTTGGACGAGTGGGAGCGAGCGCAGTTGAATGGCCCGGGAATTTAAGGGCGAGCCAGTGGACGTCGTCACTCACAAAGAAGCCGAGGTGAATAACCCGATGTATCTTTGCCTTCCTTCATTCCCTTCGCCCTTCCCACCTTGTTATCAACTTTTTCTTCCATCCCTGGAGGTTTCATCCCGCAGAGTGACCCTTTCTGCGGAGGCCGTTCATTTTCCTCTGGGAGAACCAGCCCCAATGGTCGTATGTTGTTGCTTCAGGGAGATGTTTCTGTACATTGCGAAATAGAGGATTTATAATGAGATTCTTAATATTGAAAAGAATTGTTCAGGAGAAAGTGCTACTTGAGATTGTTGCAATTAAAAACATGTATGAAAGAATGCAATACTTCATTATTCTGTACCATGTGAAAATTTTCTTGTCTGTCCTTTGAATATAAGATACGTTGAATAAAAACATCCATTTTAAAGATTTTTGAAATAAATTTATTAGACAAATTTTCAATTATTAAAAAGATTGTATATATCGTTTCGGCCAGCGAGGACCACGAAATGACGAGTGCTAGTAAGGCTCAGTTATTGTGTGATTTTACTCACTAGACACATCGTGAATTTGAGATAGGAGGAACAGCGTCTAGATAGGATCCAGATTGCTGTATCCGAGTATTACAACTGCGGCGGTTGGTCGCAGAGGGTGAACGTTTCATACGCCACAGTT
>NNCF01129372.1:693398-718930 GCA_002313205.1 Laupala kohalensis
ATATATATATATATATATATATATATATATATATATATATATATATATATATATATATATATATATATATATATATAATAAAGGGAAATAATAGCTAAGGTCTCTCCAGGAAGGAAGGGTCGCTCTAACACAGGGGGACGGTGACAAGCTTGGCGACAGAATGTGGCGGTGTAAGTAGCGCGCTCTGAAAAATGTGTCGGCTCAGCCAGGAAAAGCTCCGCGAGAACGAATGGTGGAGTCCGGAAATTGAAATGATATTTTTTACGTATTGTCCGGCAGCTCGCTCTGCCAGAGCCGCCCCGTCATCACTGCGCCGCTGTAGCCGCTGTTCATGATATTGTAATGCCCACCATCAAGTTGTCACGAAGGGAGCTCGCCACGTATATAAAAAAATAACGAGGGAAGGAATGCAGAGGTTGGGGTGGACACGTGAGGGTAGTCGCAGGGGAAAAAATATAATGCAGTGGTTGATCTAAAAGGATTGTCGTGGGTGGGAAAATGATTAAGGAAAGGACAAAAAACGTTAGGAATATGGAAATTATTGAATAGTGAACTAATACTCGAGAAAAATGTTTTCCAACTATGAAGTTCTTCTTACGTGAAAGTGTAAGTGGAGAGAAGAGAATTACTCACGAGATAACAGAATAGGATGAGTGGCTAATAAGAAAAGAGACATTGTTAAGATGTGTTAAATAACATTGTAATTAACGATGCAAATATACTAAACGTATAAAAGACGTACTGTGCCTGTGGGTGATGGCGCATACGGAAAGACTGGCTGAGGCGGATGCTGCGCCGTTATGTGGTGCGTCCATTGGGTTCGAAGGCGCGGGAGTCTGTAACTGCGGGAGAGGACTAGTGGTCACCAGCAGTGCTGTGCGTTATGGCGCAGAGGTCAGCGAAATATTTTCTCGCCTCCCCTTCTCCCATCCGTTTTGCGGCAGTTCTTTATTTTCCGCGCGACTGACTCGCCACCCCCTTCTCCTACCCTCTTTCCAGTCGTCGTTTGACTATCGCAACGCGCTGATATAGAGTCGCAGAGCAGGCTACGCGTGGAAAACGCCATTTGATCTTTATTTGTCGCTGTTTTACACTCTGGTGGAGAACAGTCAGCTGAATGCCATATATTTCAGTTGTGCATTAAAAGGTTTTTTTGTACTGCATTTTTGTATTACATTTTTCTGTTTTGTATTTATTACTTATAGAACAAAAAATATTTTTAAAATATCATCTTCTTTAATCTTCCTCAAGAATTCATATCAATATTTTAATATTGAAAAAGTTTATATTGTTTAATATGTGCTCTTCTTCAAGAATATTTGGTGATTAGTTTTTAGAAAGGAAACGTTCATTAATTTAAATTAGTTCATAAGCTTCCTGATCCCTCCATTCGTATTCTAATTTATACTGAGGACTTAATATTTTTTTAAAGTGAAAATTCAGATTATGTATTAAAAAACACATTTATCTACCTTATACATTAATTCATCTAATTAATACTTATTACCTTTCTTATATATAGTAATTTAATTGAAAATTTTCAAATGTTGAGGTATTCATTGTTTTATATGTAAAAATTAAATTATTATTTACGACAAAAATTGCAGATAACTTTTTATGAATTAACACCATGAATTGTGACGAATTGTTATAGTACGTTTGTAGGATATAAAAAGATAATAATGAGATACATTTGTCGTTTGAACAGTATTTCTCAACTTCAGTGTGTTTTGATATGTAACGTAGAACCAAAGAAGATGTGGAGAGAGGTTAAAAAAGTGTTGTGTGATATCGGTATATCAAAAATTTGTGTAAATTACTTTCATGTAATTGTGTTCATGAGCAACATAAAAATACTTTTAAGAAGAAGGAGTGTAATTGAAATTTCTTCTTAAGAGTACATCATTGGAAATATGACAAAACTGGTGTATTATCAAGCGTGTATCAAACAAAAACTATCATATTTTTATTGGTTGTTTGATAAAATAACTATAGTTTAAATAGTTCCTTCATAAACGGGAATAAAATATTTACCGAGATATTATTTATTTTGAAGCAGTAAGAAATGAAGTTTGTATTGTCCGTTGTGGAGGAGATAACTAACGATAACACTTTTTTTTTGTCTTATCAAATTAATAGATCTACACATATTCATTTTATTGAGTAATTTTTTTCTGGAGTGAGCATGATTCTCAAGAACTCAAATCACACAACACACATAAGCGCGTGCCCGCGCGTACACACACCCAAACGCACGTTTGAAGTCGCTGAAGTGCAAGTGAAAAATTCCTTTCGAGTGGAAGAAAGAGGTTGAGTTCTTGTGGAAACACATTTGAAGAGGAGGATAAACGACGTGGATTAGAGAGAGGCACGGGAAATGTGGGAAACGAAGGCGAGAATGAGTAGGGGAATCAGCGGAGAGGTGCAGCAGCGGAGAACAGAGTGGCAAGTGGGTCGGAGAAGAGGTCGCGCAGTGCTTCATAAATATTCAATAACAGCTGACGTATTTCTCTGTTGGAAACTGCGTGGGCTCTGGGAGGTGGATCTCAGGCCGCAGCCTTAGTTTCCGATGCCAACTTTGAGAGATTTTCAAACAACAATGATAAAAAAAACTTCTTTTGAAAGCTTTTGTTTGTAGTTCTGTTCATTGTGCGAACGAGAGAGTTTGCGAAACTCATTTACTTGCTTAAAAATACGCTATTGTGACGAGTTTTGGCGAAGGCAACAATTAAAGAGGTTATTAGTCGTGAAACAATTGTTCAGCTTGTATAATTAGAGGTAAGATTCTTCAAGGCGTAATCTTCTACGCCATTATTAAATATTTCTTTTTAGAATGTAGATAAAGTGAAATGCAAAAGGCAAAATATTTTGTATATATAAAGAAAAAAGTATTACGAGATTCTTCGTCTTACAAAGTGAAAGAAGTCACATTTCCAAAAGTTGTTTCTTTGATATCCGCTTCTATTGACGCTGAAAACAGCGTTATTAAATATTTTCGTAAATTCCTGTACTTATCATTCCTTTTACATAAGCTAATATTTTTCAATGAGGTAATATCAATTATTTGAACAAGAAGTACATGATACTATTTCAAAATGTCGTCGTTTTGTTCGAAAAGAGATGTTTGCGAATTTACAAACGAAGTTTTTGGAGAAAGCTCGGAGGGATGCGAGGTTCCTAGAACTGCGGAATAACGTCGTGACCTTCAAGCGAAGCGAATTCATGACTCTATTCCCAAAAGACAGAGAGTCTTCTTTGTTTACTAAGAGTTCTTCTGCAGAAGTGTTTCAGTAGATGGAAGATCTCTGGAATCTCATAGTACCTCTCTTTGAATGAACTTTTCAGTTTCCGATCTTTCGATGCAGTCTATATGATAATTAAAACTCGAATAAAAATATAATTTAATTTACATTTAAACATTTTAATATAAGTAAATACTGGGAATTTTACCACAGTTCGTATCGATACACACTAAAAATTGGAAAATATGCACTAAGGAAGATCAAAATATTCACTTTGAATTTTGTGTTAAAATGCCAAAATATTATCTAAAAATTTAATTTCATGCACTAAAAGAATTGAAATAGTGTTATATACATATATATATATATATATATATATATATATATATATATATATATATATATATATATATATATNAACATGTAAATTTTGATTAAGTACAGTAATATAACTAAAAGAAATCTTCAAAAATGTGGATTTATATGCAGTATAAAATTAAATTCAAACGGTTCTAAGAAATTCAGAATGCTAGAAATCGATTCATCAAAGCCGTAGAAAGCCGGGGGAAAATGTGCAAAACGTGCAAAATCTAAGCCCAAGGAATTAACAATATTAACACTTTTCATATGGTACACGTCCTTTCTATGTATCTTGATACAAATAGAATAGGTTGCCGATGTATCTTTCAAACCAGTTGCTCCAATGAGGAACCTTTACTTTAATATCCTGTCAATGAATATAATAATCTATTAATGCAGTATATTTATAGAATTTTTAAATGCAATTTTATTTCTAATTGTTATAATTTCATAAAGATATAAGGTTCCATACTCAAAAACTGAATTTTCAGATATTGATGTTCAAAGTTTTACTGTCTTGTCCACAAATTACTAATGCTTCTATAAACTTAATTGTTCTTTCACTCTCAACTACGATTTTATGAAGCGTTTTACACAAAAATATCAGTACATGATGCAAATCAGGAGAAACTATGACTGAAACGTGTGAACATTGTGAGATCAACTGTCTGCGACAAAAAAAAAACCGCCCACTTACTAAAAAAATTGTATAATTGAAACAAATACATTTGGTTTGAACCTTGGAGGTAACATTCTTCAAGTTATAGAGAATCTCATTACACGTACTCCGAAAAAAATTGTCGCAAGATCTCTTTCACGTACTCGATTGTATTGTCAATAAGGATTTTACGGTAAAAAAAAATATTTCAGTAGTCATTATATTTTAAATGGGGATCCTTTCTCTTTAATTCGCCTGTTTTATAATATGTTTGGTATATTTTGGAGACAAAAATTTATTTATCGCGAATTTATTAATGTACTTATTAACGATTCATTTGATTTGAGACGTATCGGGAATAGCAAGAGATGTAATCTCGAACTGCGTCCTCACAGTGCATTGATAAGTAGTATACGTGCATTGTGCGGGAGGAGTATCTTGCAGCCGCAGCTGGTGGTTGCGCCATAGCGAGCTGCAGGTCCCCAAGCGTCGCGCTGGGCGCCGCGAATAGACCTTCCTGCACGAGAAACACGTGTGGTGGCGTTGCAGTACGCCCACACAGCCACAGGGTTCCTGCAGGTTCCCAGAGGGTTACTGCGCCTGTAGCAAGCGCAGAATCAACGGAATATCGTAACTGAGTCGATAACCCTTGCCACCACGGTCATTTACTTTGGACACGCTGCTAATAAATTGTTCTCTTTTTATTTCAAGTAGATGTGATAGTACATAACCTAGGTTAAGTTAGCAAATTAATTTTCTCCTCTGAGGAAATCTTTTATGTTGTAGGTAACGTTTTTCGTTACAAAGTATGATGTTTAGTAAGGTTAAAATAAAATTCTTTTTGGAAAGTTAAACTGACTCTAATCCCTGCGGTTCATAACTTACTCTAAATCTTTTGTCATTTCACATAATCTATTATTATCGAATGCATTCCAGTGACGGTCATCTTCATCTCCAGACCGGACAAACATCATAAAAAAGGTTTTCGAGGACGTCCTCTTCGTTCTCCTTAATGCGATGGAAATTTATTTATTTAAGGCGCGCATCGGAGCCTATTTGGGGATTAGCATGGAGATCCTTGTGAGAGCTCGCCGCACTGCGTTGTCATGGAGATGTGGCGGCTGCCTCGTTACGCGCTCGCTTTTCCTCAAGTCGAAAGTCGCTGTCCGCAGTCGATCTTGGGCATTGCATTGTTGCTCGGTCACATGTAAAAACATGCAAATGCGTCTGGCAGCTAGGGGGCTTCCCCTTAACGCGGGAATTGTCCTCAACGCTACGTTGGGTTGACCTACGTATTGTTTAGAACAATAGGAATGAGATTTATTGAAATCAAATTTATATGTACTGTAAAAGGTATTAGTAAGAAATATATTGAGAAATAAACAGAAATGCTCCTTACGTAAGCAGGAGTTCAATAACCGCATTTCATGCCTTAGCGCCTCGTCGACCTCATTTCCATCGGTGTAGAACACACGGTGATGGACTTGAAGGGGAGGAAAGATGAGGGGACAAAGCTAAGACACCCTCCGAGACAGAATAAGGATTTTTTTGTTTTCTTTCTTCTCTTTTTTTTGTGGGTGTCTCGTTACATCTTGAGGGGTGATAGCAGACAAGAAGGATGAATGCAGACACCGTGGGTAAGGCGAAGCCGTGGAAGCTGTCGTTAATGAATGCTGTATTTGAAATTGAACACTGATTAATGTTTATCCCCGACTTGTTGAAATTAATTTATCGATACATCTTCAGCGTTCAAGAGAAAATAGTTATTCTTATTTGTATATTATCCCTATCAACCTCAATTTTAAATGTATATCATCATTATTCTATGAAGTATTGCTACGTGACCTAATGCGATTAACTACGCTATGTAATTTACAAAACAAACTAGCTTTAAACATTTCTACACAAATATGGTATAGAGAACTGTATAATTCTAATTCAATGTGACAACTAAATCATCTTCCATTAAGAAGAAATAGTTTTTTTGTGGTCATAAAAAAACCCAATATCATTTGGTAAATTTTCTTTGTGGTCACTTCTTATCTCAAAAATTTTCATGGTTATCTATTTGGTTAAATACAAAGAGAAGTTAAAATATTCTTAGTGTAATTTTTACTGTCGTGATATGATTTTAAATTGAGGTGGGGATCGGTCGACCATTGGAACCTGGAATGAGCCTTTGAATGTATGCAATAGAAATTTCCCAGAACAAGTACTCAATAGAACTCTTGTTTTCCAAGCAATGCACTATAGACATACTGATAAACCTCGCGCGTGATTCAGACACTTCTCACAGAATTCTGCGCTTTGAAACCAATCCGTCTATTGTTCTTCCTCCTCTATCCGCCTCTATATTTGTAGAGCTACAGCGCAGAGGCGCTATGCGTTCACCTCGGGCGCCGACACTCCGTCATGGCGATCATCCCTGTTGCGATGCAGTTTGAATTTGTCTCAGTATTTGCCCGGACGAGGGAGGCCGTATGCACTTGCAAGTGGCAAGAGATTAGACGGGGTTTCCTGCTATGTTGAGAAGGGATCAGAGACATCGAGTGATTGATTACTAACAAAACAAAGACTAATACTTCGTGCAATTCCTAAGGGGAGACGTGCACTAATGAATGTTAGTGACTATGTGCTAGATACTATTTTTAGTCCCTTTTTATGTAATCAGTATTTTCTTATATTCAATCAATTAATATTCAGTTATATTAATAAAAAGGATAAATTATTCAATTTATGCTTCCGATTCATTGTATTAGTGTGTATGGCTTGTTATCTTACATATGGATTTTTTTGTGGAACTAAATATATAACAGTTCTCTTACCCTATCTCTACTGCAGTACTGAGACTTGAGATCTCATCTTTAAAGTCTTAATAACTGAATCCAATAATCCAAAAGGTGTGGAGCTGCGAGCCCTCTTCACTGAGTGGATGACGTATCTCCCTTACAGAACCTTCGGGCTTCACGGGTTAGCTCTGACTGCCTCTCGAAATCGCTATTTTCCTTCACCTCTAGTGCGAAGCACTACATTCCTACTATAATCATTCATTGCGCTTTATCTTTCTTCCATATCTCTCAATCATATACTTATCACAATTCCGTTAATAAAATTACGTCACTTCTTTAAATATATTCACTAATTTCCTAGATAAGTCGTGATTTTTAAATTTACATTTAAGGATTTATTATCATAGTATCTCATCAACGTTGTTGTGCGTTTTAGCTCGGAAAATTCTTATATAGATTCGAAGATTTGGAGACTTAATATAGTCAGTATTCGGTACTCGAGTAAAAAAAAGAACTTGGAAAATTCATTGTTGGAGTTATTGCAGAGTGAGCTAGTTACTGCAGAATGAGCAGAATTTCTATAATTGTTATTAAGTTATTTATTATCGAAATGAAATTAATGTTTTTTTAAACATATACCAAATTCACTCCGCTTTGTTAGCTACATTTTTCTGTTAACGCAAACTTACATTGTATATATATATTTCCGATTCATTGTATTAGTATATATATTAGCTCATGTGTTTACTACTTCTTTGAAATAAGTTGTACAGTTCAACGTTCAACTTTGTATGGAACTTACTCCTTTGAAATAAGTTCCATACACATCACAATTTTATTCAGTATTAACAATTTTTAAGTCCGAATTTTCAGAAAGAAAAGAAGATTTTATTTTCACATAGCGTAGCCGAAAATTAAATATTATCTGTACCGAAAAATAAGGGTCGAATTTGCTCACAGTGTTTCTTTGCCAGAATGTTACATTTGCTCCTGCATATTGTTTCGAAACTTTTTGTCAGAAATAATTATAAACTAGTACTGATAATTTGCAAAACTATGTGAATGGTTTGATGAGAAAGGGACAGGCACATTTTTAACGTGATAGGCACTTGGCCGAAAAATTAGGCAGTTCAGTACACGCATTTAGCGTTTCATGAGACATACCGAACATACAAATTGTAAGGTATTTTCCTCTTAATACATTGTATGTAATGTAAGTAATATTGGTACTTGTGAACAATTAATAATAGAATTTATCTATAATTTAGTGAGGTAAAAAGCACATACCCCTCTTTTTGATATTTCAACCCCCTCCCTCCATTCCATGTATGGCTGTTCCTACGGTTGCTCCCCCTAACGATTTGGGGTCTTTTTGGCCCTTTTGGGAGTCCCCATCCGATCCAGGCCGAAAAGTGTAATTAATAAATTACAACTAAATAATTACGTAGTCTTTTTTATTAATAGATACTATGATCAAATGAATTGTGTTATCTTCCCTCCTCAATTGTATATATCTTCAAAAATACAAGAAGTTATAATTTTTTTGAATTCCTCAAAGTAATTCACAATCAAATTCTCGTAGAATATTAAAATGATTAAAAATATACTACATCATAAATTAGACTTATTTAAGAGTGCAATATTAACTTTCTGCCAAATGATTTTACTATCACACATCTAAGAACTTTGTCATACACAGAAAACAACGTTAACTCAGCCTTCCATCATGTAGAGAAGGATCCATCATCCGGTCTAAATGCGTTCCATAACTCGTGCGATGGTGATGTTCTACTTGTAGCTCAGATTATTATTATGATCGTTTGCTCTGAAATTCCACCATTAACATTCGTTATATATTAAGATAAATAAATAAATAAATTACAATTTACGACCTGATTACGTATTATCACGATATGTTTTGTGCTTTTAAAATGTACAACGTTTCGACTCGTGGTTTGATTTGTCGTTCGGTGATAATGAATTGTAATTGTGTAATTTCAGTTGTTGTTTTTTGTAAACATGTTTTGGTTAATTTTTAGGTATATTTTCTGTTGTTCTGCTGCTACGTTTATGTTTCTCGTTACATTTTTTTTATCATCTGACGACGACTCAAATCGTGAAACGATTGTGTATTAAAAATAACTACTAAATTATCTTAATCGTTCAGAAAAAGGTCGGAAGTTGTAATTTATTTATTTGCTCAGTAGGTCTTTAATTCATCCTCCCTATGTCCCTTTCAGATCTCTTTTGTGAGAGCTCTTATGCAGTGCAGCGAGTGCTTTCGTTGGTGATCGCAGGTGCGGAGGTGATTTGCGCTCTCGGGTCGCGTTTCCGGTTTTCGCTTCCCTTTCCCCGTCGGGAGTCTCGTCTCAGGCCACACGCCACTCTCGCGTCTTTACATATCGCTTTCCATCGACCGAGTTTCTCTCTCACGGGGTAGATTGCTACTGCCTTTCGCGCGGCTTACACCTCTCTCAATCTGAAATACACCCCAATGGAGACATAGCAGAGATCTAAAGGAGTATCCAATGGCTTTAGGAGACTCCATCGGAATGAAATAAACAGATTGGAGACATTGTTGCGATCTCACGTCGAAATGATGCAATATAATTTTGTGAAAACTTTTTTGCATTATAGAATATAATACATATTAATTTTCATTTAGTAATGTGGATAATTATTAACTTTAATGTAGTTGTTAACTTGATTTGTTTTATTATATTTTGACGACATTTCCTTCATTGAAATATCATTAAAACGAACGAAAATCGAGCAAAAAATAATAATACAGTTATGTGACTGTCACGTTAAATAAATGATTGGTTGTCAAAATTTAATACTTGAACAATAAGTTAGAGTTAAAGTTCTTATGCATTACTTTAAAACTTTTCGTTTTCAGAAAGGTCATTTTAAGATCATTGGATATTTTGTCCCATTTTAATTTTTTCCCTTAATGTAAGTTGCATTGCAGGTTTGAGTTATAATAAATATTAAAAACTTTTCGATGATCTCATTTCATTTTTGAGTGGATAATTTTTATCGATTGTAGTATGAGATCACGACTTGGCTCTGCTTTTCATTTATTTTCATTGGTGACTTAAACTTTATTTAATTATAAGTTTAAAAGTTAATATACATGTAATTTTTTTATTATTTCATTATTGTTTTAATGACAAGCTCAACAATTTTTTATAAATAATTTTGCAACATCGAGACGGAAAATTTGTGTAGTTGAAGTCACTCATAATTTTTCATGTAACTGAGAAATATGTATCGTAAACTTTCGAGATGAATCGTAAACTACATGTTAAGACGTTTTGAATGTATATGCTGACGTCGTGAGCTTACAAGAATATGTCACTATTTCCACGTCTTTAAAAAATTGCTACGATGTATTAATCAGTGATTAAGTAAAGAAATAGAGTTGCAAATACGAAATACCCCCCAAAATATCATAATTTTGTAGTATAGATTGAGTGTCATTCATTGTATGCAATTTGTTTTAACAATTATATAAATAGAAGTACATAAATAGAAACTAATCAAATATCCGATTGAGTCAAAGATCCAATGAATAAAAGTTTCTTTTTACGTTGGGTTTGGCACAAAGAGAGATTTATTCCATCTAAATGTGCAGCTACCCTCTTCACCATCTTCGAAAGTGGCCAATGGAAAATGATGCTGCTTCAAATGCTTCCGTAGACACCGTAGCGTCAACTGGTTGCAGCGTACGGTGACGAAGTGAAGGCGATGTGAAATCCGAGAAGTGCAGCGAACACCGGAGCACGGATGCGAAGAGGATGATGGGTGGGACAGCGTGGGTAACAGTGGCGAGTAGGATTGAGTGGGTGAGAAGAGACGCCGCCGTTGCAGCGTTGTGAAGTCACTGTGTTGTCGAGGGAATGCAAGCGAATACCGTTGCATGGCTAGCGCCTAGGCGCGGCGGGCGCTCTCGTCGCGTACTGCGGGCGCCAGAAGAGAAGTGGTCGGGGGAACGCAGGGAGACCAGTTGCGCACCACCGCCACCCACTGCAACCCTCTATCGAGTAAATTGACACTTCGGCTCCCCGAATCTGTTTCGCGAAACACAGAAAGCTCTCTAGTGCGCTCTCTCTCTCCTTCTCCTTGTGTGAGTCTCCTCGCTCGGGGGTTGCGGGGGCGGTAGGGGATCGTCCCGTAACTCTCGCTTCCCGCACCGCCTCGTCCTCGGTCGCACATCGCGAACTCAGGGCTCTGTTACTCGCGTTGAATTAGATTTGCGAAGCGGCGACACGTACTCGCCTCCCGCCTTTGCCACCACGAGGGGTTTGCCGAGGCTGGGGTTTCGGAGGGAAAGCGGGGAGAGATACGGCTCACGATATTATGGATTGAATGTGGATAAGGAAATTGTAATCATAGAAGATTCAATGGACATTCAAGCACTTGAATAAGAGAACAATTTAGCTTTTTAGTGCGTGTAGTAATAAAAATACGAATTCATTCTAACCATTAAGTAAGTACAAGATAATTGTTGATATTTACCTTCTAACTAATTCTGTTTCATTTGTGAATATTTAATATCATTGAAATAATGAACATCTTATAACTTGTAATACACTTTTAATGCTTTGATGTTGATAACCAAATTATTTTAATATCGTTTTACTCCTCTCGTTATGTCAGCAAGAAGTCTATTATGAAGCGTGACGATATCCCATGGAACTTGTGAATACAATTATTTAGTTTTCTTTGGTTTTTATCGCAAGATAATGTTATCATTGAAAAATAAAATGCTGCATACGAAGCCTTACATTATGACACAATCTATCGAAATTTACGAGAATGTAGAATGCTACCCTTTAAAAAATTAAACTGCACTATCTCTACCTGATATCTCAATCAAAATCTTTTCCATTCAGAATCAAATTCAATTGCCATCAATGAACCGGGTAAAATGTTATAAGGGAGAAAATCTTTATGCATATTTCGTTCTCTTTTATTTTCAGTTGCATCGTGGATTTCAGTAATAAAAGTGTTGATATTGCTGTCAAAGAGTATCGATTACTTCTTTTATTAACTTAAGTGACACTCGAAACCTACATTGGAACGTTTCCCGAAGTGTCAATCATTCGAACGAATCGTATTATTGAACGAGCAGACACGTTGGAGACTGGGACCAAAATTGACGTAATAAAGTACGAAATTTTCAGTCAGTCTCTGACACGTTCGTAAATGCCATGTTTATCACTTTCAAGCACTTGTAGAACTTTTCCTTGTGATGTACACTACACTACTTTTAACATAATACTACATGAGAGATAGATGCAATATTTTTATGGTACCAAATTAGTTCATAATTTTATCGATGCATCATAAACCCGCTTGACTCGAGTTTTAAAGCTCTGAAAAATCAACTATATTTTTCTAATAAGATTTTCAATTCACGAATTTCGTCACCATCCTTTGAAATTTTAGAAATCATTTCATACTAACAAACGAACGTAACTCTATGATTTTGTATTCTGATAAACTTAAGGTTGAATTTCTAATTAAAATTGTCGTGTATGTATGAAGAATATATCAGTCAGTTTTTATTATTTTGTTGGAACTCTTTGTGAAGTGTTCAAATGTGTATTGCGTATTCCGACTTCTTTCATTCGTCAGCACGAATGCTACGAGTGCTTTCTCGTGTGTCGATAGTTCCATTTACTTTCACCACAACATTTGTCCGTTCGTGGAGGTCCCGGTGGTTTTGGGCACCACTTCATCCGCTTAAATAGGAAAAGGAGTGTTGTTTATGAAACAAGTGAGTGTATTCGCTTCCGCAGAGAACGTTTGTCTCCTTCCACACCTCACCACCTTCTCACACTCTTTCACGCACCCACTCCCGACATCTCAGTACATCCCCCTCTTCATCATGTCGCTCAAAGAAGCATGCTGGAAGCTTACAGTCACACAGATTAAAACACTTATTTTCAACAATCCCTTTTTCGTATCCATTGGTTTTTCCTTTTTCTTCTCACTAACCAAAATACATATCTAACAGTAACAATAAATAAATCCTTGGATTAACAACGCCCTTGTGCAAACATCGTAAAGTTGACAATGAGAGAAACAAACCAATCGAAACGACACCAATTAGTCTAGCTCAGGACTTCATTCTTAGGAGATTTAGGGGTATTTACTGCATAATATACATAAATGGAAATACCAAAAAATAATCAGGCAAGAAAAACTACTACTTCAACTACTAATTTCTAATGATATTATATGCGTTTTCTTTCGTCACTTCTCGCTGTTGTCCTCTCGTCATGTTAGCGGCGCTGGCGAGAGTCGGACGAGTGCCTTGGCAGAAACTTTTACTGCGAAATAAACCTTTTCCTTATTTCTCCTTCACCTTCTGGGAACAGTTTCCGCCCCCTCTCTCCCTTTTTCGCTACCTTCATTTGTCTTCTTCTTCTTTCAAGGTCTACGCTGACTTATCTTGGTGTGATACCTTCCGCGGCACTGCCCTCATTTTCCATCCCGACTTCTTTTCACAATCTCTCTCTCTCTCTCTTCCCAGCAAGTCTTTACGCCTCGGACAGAATCTCTTACCGAAGGTGCAAGTGAAAGAAAACGGAACGATGCTCTCCTTCCCTAACATGTTTTGTTTGAAACTCTTTCAACCAAACTCTTTACTCTCCATCGCTAGTTTCATCGTACGCTCGGAGAACTGATCACTTTTCCTCGTTTTATGTTGTTGTTTTATTGCTCGACTGGAGGAACGGTTTTTTTTTACGATTTCTTCCAGAAACCAATGTATTTTCTTCTTATCAATAATTTCTTCTGTGATATTCTAGTAATAAATTTCTAAACAACCAATTATGTATGGAAATATATTTCAAATACATTTCATATACCTAATATATGATAATTTATTAATTATAGAAATATCTTAATCATTTAACATAATATAATTAATTATTAATTACGTTTTATATGTAGTTGTTTTGCTGTAAATTGTAGTTGAATATAGTAATAAATATCTCTATTGGATTTAAATCTATTTTAACCTATCATTTCAAAAAAGTGAAATTAAAATGTAATTAATTTCCCTTTGATTATCTAGAACTATTTTCAGCTTATATATTTCTAATATATAAATCTGAGAGCGCACATTTTTGTTTGGAGAAACTTGGCGTCCAAGTTACTAAACTAATTTTAATGAAATTCTATAGAGAAGTAGATTAAAACAGATCATACGAAATACTACATCATGATACTTTTGCACATTTTACATTTCGTACACTCTACATTAATCCCTACGTTACGTGTTTTACCTAAGTAATTACGAGCGTTGATAGAACATTTTGAATCAGTGAACTTGAAATTTACTACAAATTTTTCGATAATCCGATTTTAAAGTGGTAAATTATGATGAAATGGATTTTTTAAATTTTTTTTATCTCACGAACTAATTGAGGTATTATCTCGTGTTTTCTTTTTAAACGTCATTTATTCAAACATCTTAAACATATTTCTAGAGTTTTCGTCCATTTTATTTTAAAATGGTTAATAATATACCACACTAATACTTCTAACATTCCCACTCCTATCTATTCAAAATCCTTGCATAATAATGGTCTTTGGGGCACTCCCGACAATTATCAAAGGGACCTAACATTATTTCACTCACATGTAGGATTATATGAGTAGTTATTTAATTACTGGTATTTACGTATTTTATGAATTCCTGAGACTATTTTGGTTGTTTTACTCAATACATGTACGAAAAAGTGAAAACCTCCATAAACGAAATGAATGATAAATGTTTATACGCTTTAATTACTATAGAAATCTAAAAAATGATGCAATAGTAAAATTATGTATAATATGTTTATGTTGGTTAAGGCAGATGAGAATAGAGTGAATACAATATATAGCATGTCTATGGGGACTCAAGAATGTGCTACCAAAATTACAAAATTGGGCTATATAACTGGTATTAAGCTAGTTAATAATACATACACCATTAAAAATGGTGCCAAATTTACGAATTTATGTTAACATAAATGACACTAATTTCAGTTATTAGAATACTCACTTCTTGCATCTATTCATGAAGTAAGAATTCCTTTTCACCATCCAGTTCTTTATTTTTTCACTCTCTCAATTCCATACGCACATTACTTAAACATTTAAAGGCTGACTTTTTTTCACGTCAAGAAAATGTACGTTTACATCAACATTTATTCACAAACTTCATCCGATTTCTAGATTCAAAAATGCAGAAAATTAGGTACCGTCGTAGTGGGAGTTTCGTAAAGTGCGCATGGTTCTTCACTTTTGGCAGACTCACTTTTCGTATTACGTTCGCCGGGCTGACCGTAAATGTACGATCTCCAGAAACTTCATTTACTGACTCTCCGTCCGGGCTCCAGTAGCACTTAACATTCATTTAAAGTGCCAGACGGGTTATGAGGATTCGCTATACGACTACCGGACCAACTTCACTGAATGAAATTCGACTGTTGATATAGTACTTTCTCCAGTTTTACAAGAGGAAAAAATACTACTGTAATATGTTTTCGACTTAAGTAGATTATTGAAGCGTGTTCAGATCGTAAAATACATTAATAGTGCTATCAAAAATAATATATTTTTAATTATTTCAAGCACTAATTTAATTGTGTTGTATAATTTTCAGTATGAATTTTGTCCACTTTTCTTTCATTCTTGTACTACCTTGCAATTTATATTTCAATTATTCGCGATTTTATATAAATTTGAAAATAATTTATTTTCTTTAAATTGTATTTTCCCATAATGTGTGGTCACTTATTTATTTTGAAATCCGAATAGGAACATGTTCAATGAGAGTGTTCTATATGAGGTCACTCACTTGATTGAAAAACCAGTTGCTTACAAAACGTATTTCTGATCCTTATATTAACAGAAAATTTTATCGAATTTCTTTTTCTATTGGAAGGGGATAGATGTTCAAAACGAAATATGCTAACTCCGCGCGAGAATCAGAAAAGAGATTTACTCTTTGGGTGACTGGGTTACCTTTCTTTCTAGGCCCCTAGTGAACACCTCGCTTGTTTAAGACGCATCACTGAGTATCTTTCCCCTTCCTTCATTGTCAACCTGCATCGCTTGGATGGTTTTATTGCATACTTCGACCGTATCCCACCCATCCTGCAGCTCATCGCTCTTTCTCTATCTCCACCGCCGCCACCTCCTTCGTCGCTCTCAATGTCTGAGCGTGGCTTAGCGGAGGAGGTATTGTGATGGTGATGAGGGTGACTGCGACGACTGAGCACCCTTTCCCTCTCTCTATCCTTTGCACATGGTGCGCGTCGTTGCAGCAGCCAGTGCCCTTTTACCCCTCCGTCTCCCCTCCCACCACCTGCCCCACCCCACCCCAATCGCTCGCGTCGTCCTTCTATTTCCAAGGGGCGGTCAGCGGTGCGCTGATTTGTAATGACGCTTTTACTGCCATTGTCACCGAGTGTTGTGCTACGCCGAGCGGCAACACGTTTGCGGTCGGGACAAAATACTAAAAGATACATGTAAAACTTTTTTCACTCGCGAGGGGAAGAAATAACGGAAGATAACGGCTTTATTGTTGTATTTTATGCATCGCTATCTAATGCGTTGGAAAAAACGGTGACTCACCCTTTGTGATACATGCGCTCGATTCTTTTAACATTTCTACAAAATAAAATGATGAACCAACTCAAATTTATGAACAGTGTATTTATTGTTCAATTTTTAAGTAAATATTAGAATAATTAACAATTTACTATTTTAGATTTTTTCCACATGACCAAGTCATGTAAATAATTATTACTGTTCTTCCCCTACTATACAATTCTATTACTGATGAATTTTTTATCAAACATTTCACTCAACAGGAATAAAAAACATTCCTTTAATTTGAGCTGATAGAGAATAAAAATCTCAGCTTGTTGTGAGACAATAAGTTGTTTTGTCTCAAGGAGATTTTATTAAGATGGAAAGGATTTTTACTTTTCTTTTCTCAGATAAGGCTCTGGACACAAAGAACAAGAAACCTAGAACGAATGTGAGTGGAAGAGAATGTCGTGGACTCGGTGCTGATAAGCTCAGAGAAAATAATTGCTGTGGTGTTGCGACTACTGTATTTTCCCTCTTTTTTTCTCGAAATTTGTCGTGACAACAACGAACGTAGATATTGTAGATGTACTGGTCTTGAGTTAAAGCTGAGGCTTTCGGGTGCTAAATTTAATGCTGATCAGCTGACGCACATGATATGCAGTAGGACCTCATTGATATGGACCAGTTTTACGGTAGTCGCATTATATTTCTAAACAGATTTATTTTTGAGAACATCTCTTCTGAAACAATCGTCACAAATTACAAAGACTTCATCCTGAACAAGGGCGCCATTGTAATCTTACATTTTAAATATATTATTATACTTTTGTAATTTATTATAAAATAAAAAATAGATTTAAAATCATGCTTAGTTATTGAACTTCCTCCCAGGAGACGCTACTGACAGTTTTGGTAAACGTTGCAGATTAAATTTACGTTTATGATTAAGTGTTTTGGATTAATTTTTCCTAAAAACGAAATACCATATAACTAATTGTTTATGTAACTTACTGTTTGCACTATACAGTGGGCCGTTGCATGAGCCTACGAGTCAAAATATATTTATAATTTTACAATTTTGCTTCACAGATTGAGAAGCATAGTTTCTTTTTGACTTGCATCGAGAAAAAGTAGTTTTTTATTGTTTTATTGTTTATCTCATATTGTGCAGAATACCAGTTTCTTCCTTTTATCTAGATAGACGCTTTTTGTCTCGATGAGCATGATTCTACCATAATAAAAGAAACCACGTTTGAATATTCTGAAAAATGTTAAGTAATACCATAATAATTTGAGTTTAGCGTTATTTCTCTCTCTCTCTTCATCATGATAATATAATATAATATTAATGAGCTCAATGAAAACGGATAATTTAAAATATAAACGAAATTTCTAGTTTTCTTACATAATAGTGGAAAACAGTTTTAAATACTTTCTACATATCCGGGATGATCATCTTAACAAATTACTGTACCATACGAACTTTGGAGAATTTCCATAAATTTTGTAGTGCCAGTGGCCTTAATGGTTTGTAATAAATGCACAAGTAAATGTCTTTATTAAATGGAATAATAGATAGTAAATGAAACGCCTTATACTTAGTCATTTTCAATGCTACAGAGAATTGTCTGTGAAAGTTTTACATGCAATATTATAATTTTGTCTTCTTTGTAACCATTTTCAATAGATACGGGATTTGAGAGGAAGTGAACGTATCATCGGGAAGATTGATTGATAAATTTAAACATGTTGAAGAGAGATATCTTTCGTAAGTATCACGCGGGAATCGAACCCATCAATCTTCAGCAAATAGACTCGCATCCTCACTAATATCCTCATTAATATCAACATTCACTTGATTCTATAAATTATATGATTTTATTAACTCTATATCTGTCTCTTATACACANGTGACTTGTCCATTCACTTCCCTCTTCATATACTTCTCGCTCGTAGATGCTCTCTTCTTGCTTGAGTATTTCGTATTTTATGTATGCATGATTTTTTCTATAAACGACTATTCAGGTTTAGTTTGGATAGAGAACTTGTAATTTGTGAATCGGTATATTAATTTTAGTTGAAGTTGTAGTTTCAATAAATTCTGTTAAATGGAAATAGTAATTTAAAATCTATTTATTAATGTAACATTATTTCGAACTCCATACTCCAGACAACTAATGAAAAGTTAACCCAATTTTTCACTCCTGTCTACAATTTTCAATTCCATTAAAACTTTTGTTTAGTTTAGAAGGAAATAATATTCGATAAATACGGAAACATCAAGTAAAAATGTGAAAAATGGAGAAAAATAAAATTTATTTCATGAAACCAAACAGGATGAATTTTTGTATGTTCATCTGTCCAATTTCTTCTACCTGGAGACTCATCATCTTAGCAAACACAGGATTTCTTTTCCTTCATACATAAAGCGTGATATTGGGATTCACCAAATCGATTTAATGCAGTCAAAAATACAATTTTTATCCACTAATTTCCATTTTTTTTCTCACAGAAATGAAAGGGTTCTCATGCGTCACCAGTCAAGTGACGTTTGGGCAACAATGCCGTTGGTCTTCTTCCTGCGTGGGCGATAGATCACAATCCTTGTTAGCGGCACTTGAGGACAGTCTGGAGTGATGTGAGAGGGTCAGAGTTAGGAATCACAGAGACTGCTCGTTGTACGAGTTTTACTACATCATCATTATTTACATTATTTATAATCATACTAGTATCGCTAACAACTCTTCGTCATTCCAACATAACGTATTACATCCTTAGTATCATCAATAATGATTATTAGCCATGAAAACCTAAAAATAATCATTAGTAAATGTTAAAATACTTTTCAAAATTGTAATTAAATTAGGGATTATGTCGTAAGTGATCTGTGCAACGCATCAAGAAACCAGCTTCAGAGATAGTGTAGGGACAAAAAGGGGACCGAACAGTGAGAGGCAATGAGCCTAGTACTGCTGCTGAATATGTGATCTAGTCGCTAATCCGAAAAAATATCATATGACAGAAGTGAGAAAATACTTATTCTTACTAGCGTTTATAAAAACCACTTCTGAGGTTGTAACGTGATTTAAGGTGAGACATTTGCGAGAAATAATTCTAAAGTGCAATGATTTGAAAATTTAATGCTCGAAAGAAATAATTATGAATTGTGACGCTGGATAATATATTATGTCCATAATATTATGTCGCATCATTTTATCATATAAATATATTCCTTCTCAACATAATGCTTATATTTTAACTGTAACCCTCATGTTTTAATTTCATTTTCCTTTTCGAATTTTCTACATCCATTTATGGTTTCATGAAAGTTAACATCTAAATCTTGTCTTCACCTAGTGAAATTTGAGTTGGTGAAAATAAAATCAATGTATAATTGTTATTTGATGCAAAAACCATTAGGTCACACGTAAAGAAAATTAAATGGTACAACGAACATCAAATAATATTTATTTAACGTCTCTTCGAAGCAATTAATAGAAGTTACTCTTAATTTAAAGTTATTTAATTTATCCTACTTCGACTGCAAATATAAATAAAAAGATTTATATCTTTGAAACATTTATATTTTTCAAAACTTTATCAGACGGAATTCATTTACAAACTCTGTAACACATCCATGTCGGTTAAATTCTACATTAAATATTCTGGTTAATTATTTGTTAAAATGAAACGATGTAGAGGAACATTTTTAAAATATTAAAAAATAATAATTTGCTGTTAGATATGTCCATACGATTTAATTTTTTTAATTATTCAACAACTCGCATCCAATGTATTTAGGGATGAGTTGCATTCACATAAACTCTGCAGCTCACTTTATAACAGTTGTGGTTCCAGTTATTTCGGGAACAATATGAGTTTTATGGACGATAATCATGTTAAACGCGTGATTGGAAATTTACATCGTTCATGAAGGGGATGAACACCACACAAGAGAATTAGTGGCGGTGGGTATAGAAATCCAAGCAAGATTATGGAAGCAGCCTTGATGCTGGTGAATGGCCCGACGCACTTTTTACAGATATTTAAATTTATTACTCGAAAATAAATACTCGTTTCACTACCCCTTAATGCTTTTTTGTATTGCTAAACTTCAGTGTTATTACTCCGGAAAGCCTCCAGTGTTCGCCGTATATCTACGATTTAGCCATAGGCGGTCCGACCGGCCACAGAACGGTAATGTGAGTTGTGAGTACGAAGGGGGCAGGACTCACGCTGAAGATGTGGGATGGTGAGAGCTGGCTGAACGAGCGAGTTTGTAGAGGCTTCAACCCTACCTCTAACGGCACGTACGGCAATTACAACCGCGTTGGCCCATTTTGATAATTGGCCATTACAGTGCGGTCGTGTTGACATGTAGACTGCTGTGCTCCAGGTATCCTTAGTGTGATATATTTCACGGCCAAGGATCATTGAAATTTCTCCCATTTATCGGTATTCCGTTTGCACGTATGGGCATATAAAGATATCTCATTCATTTAAACTCATTCGGTTGTTGAATATACGAGTATATGCCTTATTCAGTAAATTTATCTTGGAATATTTTCTTAAGAGTCGTGCACAAATTAGAGGTATTTACCCTTGTCACTAACGTTCAGAACAATGTTTTCAAAACTGTCTCAAGAAAATATTTTGATTAAGTAGAAGTAATCATTAAGCAAGTCATACTATAAATTTTAAAATCTTAATTTTTCTAGTTTAATATATTGTCAAAATGTGACAATATATTTAAATCAATTATATGTAGAAATTAATATTGATATATGTTATCAATTGCTATTGAAATTCACAAGATTAATTCCCGGTGATTATAGCGCATATATTTTTAAGTCTCTTTCCAATTATACTGTTCAGTATAAATTGTGGAATAATAAAAAATAATTTCTAATATTTTACAATACTTTTAAAGAGTTATTCATTTTAAACTGTTGTTCTTTTAACTCCTTGATAGTATAATGAATTTTTTCTCCTCGATTTTAACTACGCAGAGATCAGAATCAGATCGGACCTCGACAACTAGCACATACTGCTCTCTTTCAACGTTCGTGTTATAAATCAATGAGATGATTTATTTTATTTAAATTTTAAACGTCATCTGTATTTTAAATTCTCATAAATATACTTTACTTTTGATATTTTTGTATTTTTTAAATTGAAATTAAAAGATGTATTGTAACCATTGGCAAACTAAAGCATAAATGGTGAGAAAACGGATTTTACTCTCACTAGCTCTGTTCAGAATGCGTTTGGAGAAATGAATAAAGGAGATCCTTCTCTTATTCCGAAGCACGCGGACAAGATATGGAATACAATTTATACCACTGATGAATAATTAACATTCAGTATTGAACTTTCAATTAAAACAAAGGTATATGATTGCTTTCTTTAATTTATATCGATGCGTGCATTTTAAATAATTATTATAAAGGGAACCAGTTAAGTAAATAATGAAATATACTTAACATAAAAGTTTGGAATTGTAAAGAAAATGTATCTTCATTGTATTTATTCCGGACGTCGGAGAAATAACTTACTTTGAACACAATAATGAAAACCGTTCTGAGATTTTTGAGAAGAAAACATCTTTTAAATGAAAGATAGGCGAATCTGAAAGGTAATACTTTAATTAGATAATCACTTCTTAGATCTTCATTAATGAACTAGTTCTCCAGTTATCTATGGGGGAAAAGTTTACGTACACAAACAACTTATTGTGGAGAAAAAACTAATTTGTCATGAATATATGAAATTTTATCATATTTGTGAAGAGTAGGGATGTATGAAAATATTTTTACCAATCTCTTTTAATGGTTTTCTTATATTCAAACTCCCCGCGTTTTTTCTTGAGTTAATTCACGATAACAACTCACTGTCTTCAAATTAATGGCTTCCTTCTCATTTTCTTCACATTCTTTGGATAGTTCCTTTTTTAGTGATTTCACAAGCGTCATTCGGACCTCATGCTGCCCAGATCTCGTATGACCGTCCAATGAGCTGACATTAAATAAATTGATTTTAATAGAAGTCTGGAATAATTTGGACAGTTAGGAGTTATAGATATCCTTCACATAAGACTCTACATAGATTCTGTAAGTAGTAATTTAATATCAAGGAGTTTGAATTTAAAATATAATTTTATTCCTCGGCTTGCTGAAATGTTTTTCCAGAATAGAAATACGACGTCTGATCTTTGTCTCCCCTACGCTCAGAACTTCTGCTATCTCATATATAATAGTTGTCGGTTTATATTGTAGTACCGATAATAAAGTATGATTTTAGTGACTTAAAAAAAATTCAGCAAATTATAGCAGAGAGATACGTAGCATCATTTACGGGTAATTCTTCTTTCATATCAATGCAATTTGAATAGAGAAGTGAAAATAGGAATTTAGGTTAATAAAATGGAATATAATTCCGGCAGAGGTTCAAAGCAGCTGCTCTGCGCATCCACTTGACCGTGTGTGCTCATGCTGAGCTCCGCTTCTCTCCACTGTCGCTGCAATTGAGTGACAAGCGCGGAATCGCTTCTCTCTGCCTGTCATGGCGACTTGCTTGTGTTGGGACATTCCGGGAATTATGCATTGAATGCTGTAGCAAATGCAACGTCTAGAGCTCATACAGCGACACCTCGTCTGAGAAATTAGCCTATTGGACGCAGTGCGTGAGGCGAAACCGAAATACAGCCCTTCTACTCATAGGAGGAGCAAAAGGCGAGGGTTTTTCAATGCTAATTTTTGTAAAATGTTGTATAAGTAACAAATGGATAGAAATCGTTAAAATATGACAACATTGAAGAGTTTTTATAAGAAAGATTATAATTCGTACGGAAAACACAATTACTCAAGTATAATCTTGCTAGCTGGAATGTAACAACATTCTTTGTGATATAAGAAAGATTTAGAAATATTATTTTCATTACTTAAATAATATGGAAGATACCAATTTTCCTATTTTATGGTTGAAAGCAAGTTTTACATTTCATTCTTAGTACTAACAATGACATCGGAACAGTTTTAAATTGTATGTATATGATATTATACAATGGAGTTTTACATACCTCACGTACAATTCTTTTCGCATATTGTGTATTACTTTCCAGAGAATTGTGTTTTTCAGATCTGTTATTTTTTACGACTCATGTAATCAAGTTACACCCTTTTAAAATAAATGAGTCAGGTAGCTTTTTTTCTTGACAGGATTTCAAATGCCATTATCTAGGAAGAGGTGAAACTATAGGAAAACATTAACACATCTTTTGATGCTTGAAAGTACGATACTTCATTTAATGATTTATTCCGCCCGGTTACGCTGAAAAGGAACTAAAAGTTTCAGGAACATTTGCATATTAATATATGATGACTAGCAGACCCGACAGACATTGTCCTGCCCAAATTTCAATAAACTTGTTTGTGATCGTTTTGTAAATTTGTTAAAATCTTACGAATTTTCCGACTTTCCTTTGTAATTGTCCCTATTTTTCCTTAAAACTTTTCCAACATCATAACAAAAAACACACAAAAAATAATCACGCATATCCATAGTCCGAATCGTGAGTTATGTCTTGATTTAATAGGAAAATCCCACAGAAAAAAGTACTTTCAACTTTTCCGAAATTTTCCAACTTTCCGGGCGACTTAGACAATTTTTACCTTAAAAACCTTATTCTGACTATTACAAACATTTAAAAGACAATTTACCAAATCGGTTCAGTCGTTCTCAAGTGATGCGCTTACCAACGAAGAGAATTTAATTTTTATTTACATAGATGATGATGACGATGGGATTGATGAGTAAGAACCAATCATATAGTTGTTGTTAAAATATGACCACTGTAAAGAATTTAGAAGGAAGTTTATATTGCGCGCAGAAAACACAATTACCCAAGAATAATCCTATCCTTCGATATATTCAGTTTAAAACTTCGTAAAATTCGCTTAAAATTTTTGAATGGTGATATTGTTAGGTTTCCAAAAAATATGGAAAAACATTAATATCTTTCTGTATTAATATTTATTTCTGGAGGTAAAAATATTATCTTTCATCTTATTTAAAGAGCGTGCAGCAGTGGTTTAATTCGAAGGTCTGGGCAAAATACATATTCCTTTCTAGAACACCAGGCTCGAATTTCATTAAAAAATATAATTAAAAACAGATGTACTCAGTAAAGCATAGAGACGTAGTTACGTTGTCTCTCTCTCTTTTCATTGGTCAACACAGATGATTCATTCCACATGCATCAGTCTTTTCCCTCTCTTTTATGAAATAGCGCCTTCCACAGCAAGCTTCATTCAGAATGTACCTCCCCACATGATGCAAGGCGTAGAAGTAATTACCCGACTGTAATACACGACGTAATTAGGAGTTGAGCTGTTCCGTGTACGGCTGCACGTCTGAATCACCTTTTTTTTCAGTCCAAGGAATATTATACTTTAAAAAAGTGAACATCTCATGGACGAATTTCAAAGAAATCGTGCTTAAAACTTAAAAGGGTAAATATTAAAATTAATTATCAAAAACATTTAAACATTTAATTGATGTAAATATACAATACAGAATTTTTTTGAGTATTTAATACATTTGTGTTCTTGATTTCGATAACTTACAGGAATTAATTGCAATAACCCCGTCGTTAAAAAGTATTTTTTAATAAGAAGGGGACCAGTTAAGCTTTTTAATCACTTTCATCCTATTAAATAAAATTTTTTTCTTTACAAATAAGAAAGAAATACAATTAAGTTTTAAGGACTAATGTTTATCAATATTTCTAAACACGTTTTTTTCTAATATATTTCATTATGTGTATTATATAATTGATTACGTAATCTGTAGTATTTCTCATTAGTTATTAACAAGGGCTGT
>NNCF01129372.1:719147-761883 GCA_002313205.1 Laupala kohalensis
TATATATATATATATATATATATATATATATATATATATATATATATATATATATATATATATATATATAATATGACAAAAAATCGTTCTATTTTGTGTTACGTTCTAATACATTTATGTAAGAATAGCAATAATGATGTCGCTACTATTACCTTAAAAAAGATTAAAACGTATGTTAGTTGTTTCACGTCTGAGAAAATTCATCTTTTTGACATAAATTTATTCATGGAACAAACAGAGGCGACAAGTGCATTTCCTGAGAGGCACCAACTGAGAATGCACTTCTGCCGTGTAGTTGATACTAGCGTTGTCAAGAAAGCGTGGCGTATGTAGTCGTCGGAGCGATATTAAATCCCTTTACGGAAAGATGGTGCTTGGAGTATTGCGTGGAGAGAAAAGGAATTAATGTCACAGTTAAGAGAGCGGTGTCCTCCCCAAGGCATGCGACCGTGCTCACGTACGCGTGTAGGGCTCATACGAAACATCCCCACCGCTGCCGCGCTTCATGGTGGCAGCGCGCGGTGCAACCCAACGCTCGGGAACGTAGAGCGCAGCTTCATTAAAGCGTTCGTTTCCGTTTCAACTTTGCACTTCCTTACTACTCCTTATCCCCATCCCCCTCCTCTACCTTCAGCGCCCACAGTCTCTGTGAAGTAGTATTATTTCACCGCTTGCTTTTACGAGTCTTTTACTTTCCTTGCCGCAGATGTTACGGTTTCCGCCCGGACCCCATTGCACCCTTGCACTTAGCGGAGGAAATACACCTTAAAAAAGACAATTTGCACTCATCTCCCTTAGGCGTATGAGTATTGTTTGAGGATAATTTTATTGAGAGAATAGTCTTACAATGCTTCATAAATTCTTGCATGAATTATTATCCGAGCTTAATAATATTTATCTTATTATTATTTATCTGCATTTATTGCCAAGTTTTTGCGTCAATTCCAAATTTTTGTTCCAAAATGTAAGCTTACCATGGATTTAATGTTTAAAAATAAAATTAGCTGTAAATATTTCGTAATAAATATTTGAAAGAAGTTAAATACTGTTATAATAATATAACTTGTTAATATAAAAATATTAAGGGAGACACCAAAAGCTACTTAAATGGTGTAATGCGATAAGTGTATTAGCTACCAGACGCGCTCTGTGTGACTAAGAACAACTTACTATCTTCCACGTTCATGTCGCAAGGGTATGACACGCATGGCTTTAACAGCAGTCCAGTCCGAAAACTGTCGTTGTTTGGGCCCCTATTATATGTTTGCCACGCACTATAGATTCTCCAACACAGTAGGACTGGTGACGGACCCATTGACTCCGCATGTGCCTTCTACGCGTCTTGACGTCACACACCATTTCAAGGTTCAGTCGAGACCGAATCATATACTGTATCGTCATACATCAGTGTTATTCTAAGATTATTTTTATTTTATTTATATAATTATAATATTTGAAATTAATTATATTTAATTTACACCCATATTGCAACGACAATTTTACAGGATACCAGAGAAACCGATAAAGCACGAAGTCCTATTTCATTATTACTTACAATTTTCTAAAGATTTTTAAGACTTCTGTGCTGTCTTAAAATTTTGGCAGTTTGATTCATTCTGCGCTTTCATGTTGATGATTTGTTTACAATATGGATTATGATACATGATTTACGCGCAAAATTTACGATCTTCTCTTGTCCTTACGATCAGCTCGGTATCTCGCCTGCGCAATTCCTCGCTGGTTCCCCACGGTGGGGTGGGGTGGTGTGGAAACCCAAGGTTCGTTGACAGGTATTCAAGTTGGTGGCCGGTGATTAACGAGGCGCGTTTGACAGCCACAGTTGTAGTCTCCCTTCTCCCCTTCCCCTTCACATTCTTAGTCCTTCGTTCTCTCCACACACCACTTTTCGTCAGAACGCTCTATTCAACCACTACTTATTGTAACAAGACCAACCATACACCTGTCTTATCGAACCGACCAGACCTTCTGTCACCTACTGATTGACCCTTCTACAAATATCTGAAGCGCTCCGTGATAAGGACCTGGCTCCCTTCATATGACTATCTCGATCGAGGAACGAACTGAATGAAAATATCCTATTTCCATTATATGTTTTCAAAGATGCTTTTATCTTTCATCTATTCAACGGTGTGAGCATTTTATGATCTGAAAAATATTATTTCTGAAGAGACAATTTGCATGGTTCCTTACAAGATTACGAAATAGATTAAATATTAACTTAAAAATTACAACATAATATATAATTACGTATACATTGTATGATTAAAGATACCTGAGCACAACAAACAGTTTTGTTACCTCTTGTTTCTTGCCGTTGTTCAGTTTTTGAATGTTGCAAATTTAAACTTTGATTAGTTTTGCCTACTTTAATTAGATGTTGATTTTAGAATACTGATTAAAATTGCAATTAACATAAATTTTGGTTCCTTATTGATCAAGTTTTCATTAATTATTAACGTTGGAAGTTTAATGTTAATGCTAATTGTGAAACTGAATGAAATATTCTTACAGTGTAAACGTGAAGCTTTTGGGATCTTATAAATCCTCGTAACTGTTTTTAAAACTTAATAATTCAGATTACCTGATTTTTTAAGGTATTGTATTCAGAAACGTTTTTACTAGGGAAGTACAAAATGTTTTTACTTATTTTAGTACTGAATTTACAAAAATATTTCATTCGAATTTTTGAATGTAACATAATATAAACTTCAAGGGTTTGGAAATGCTGGTTGTTTTATTTGGTTGTGGCAATTATCTTGGAGAAGTTTCTGGTTGGTTTAAGCAATTTTTTTGAAAATTGTGGCGTGATAAGATGCTATGTTTTTCTATCCACAAAGAAAACTTTTATTTATTTTTTGTGTAAATTCTTTGTTGGTGTTTTTAATTCGTTTTTTGTACTCTGATAAAATGTGTAATCTAAGTTTGCAGTAAAGATAATTTTACTGATGTTTGTTTACAAAATAATTATTTATCATCAAATTTTACCTTATGTAAAACATACTTTTTCAATTTTTTATAGCCTTCATCATTAGATTTATGTTTTTTGAGTCTACAACTAAAGAATAAAGTGTTGTAATAAAGTTTCTGTACAATTTTTTTTAGTTTTATTTAGCTATAATTCAAGTATGTATTGGTTAAAAAAAAAATAATAATAATATGCACTAAGAAAATTAATGTTATCATCACATGTGTTTAAACTGTTACATTTGCAAAGTAGCTCACCCGTTTCTTACTTCCCCAAATAGGGTATCAAGATAAAGTTGCCTAGAGCAATAAAAAAAAATCTTTTTTTATTACAAATTTATAGTGCTACTTTCTCTGAATGAAAGGAATATTGTATTGATGCTATGTGTGTTGTAAGAATTGCTATAAATATAAATGTAACTGCTGTAAAATGTTTTCAAAAGTTCCTTATTAGTCTATTCGATCTTTTGTTACTTCATTCTCTCCTAACTATTATGCAAGTATTTTTCCATTACATTCTTGCATAATAACGTGTTTGGCGGGAGGGTATCCTCCATTGCTATGTCAGCTACATGTACTGGCGAAATAATATAGCTAAGAATCAAGGAATATAGAACAAAATGCTAATAAAAAATTACAGAATTTGGATGTATAAATTAATTCATAAATGTGTTGATATAGGAAGAAACAAACGAATATAGTATTGTCAACTTTTAGAAGAGAATTTTTTTTTGGCTAAGGAACATTTCTTCGGATGTTTCAAAAATTTATTTCAATAACACAATATATCTTATTTTTAGAATTATCCATAGTTATGGCATTTCGGAAACACAATCAATCACATAATGATGTACTACCGTAATGACAGTGAATCAGTTCAAACCCCAAAAAATGAAAATATTTTGTATACAGTAAGAGCAGGACAAGTCAATAGTCACGTATTATTCATTGTTCAAATAGTTGATATAATCTAATATTTTAGTTGCAATAGAAATAATTAAAAAATTTGCTTCGTAGCCAACGAAATAAATAATACAAGTACAAACTCCAGAAATGATATCCTTCATATAGTTGTGACAAAAAATTTTTAGGGGCACTATCAAACACCTTGTCTCGAGGAATAAGTATTAAACTTTTTAGGCTTATCAAGCGGTGTCAGAGAAATTAAGATTATGAAAAAGCATTGGAATTTTAAAAAATACTTTACGGAAGTTTCTAACTCTTCATTGTCTCTTTTATTGGCAAGAAAATTATTCAAAGCAATAATTAAATGGTTCATAGTTCTAGACTAATCCATCTTAATAAATCAAAAAAAAATTGACCTAAATATTAGAACGTTTTAATGGTGGGTTGAATATACCTTGCGTCACAGTCCATGAAATCTACGAGGCACTGTCTGTGGTACCTACGAACAACCTGCCTTTGACTGCAGCTAATCGTTTGCACGTGGTGCAGTTATCCTCAATTCATCACCTCGTCCTTCACCCTCTACCTCACTGCTCGCCAGGCGGTCCTCCTTCTCCGACTTCTGATGGCCCGTGTCATTGCCAGTCTCTCTCCGACCATTTTATTAATGAGCGAAACGCCCTTCCTGACTTTTTCTCGATCCCAGCGACGGAAACCTCACTAACTGCCTTTATCCTCAACCCTTTCTGTCCTTGTCAGTTTGTTATTTTAAAACGTTCTCTTTCGAACCCTCGAAGACACATGTACAACCAATTTTTCCAAACTTCCTTATAATCAACATTTTATCACAGCTTTGAGATTCTTCAATTAGGAGTTTAATAAGTAAAAAATTTCCTTCTAGCTCTAACTCGTTTTGTAATTGTCTATTTTTCTTGTGTATCAAACTGTTATTTACTAACTGAGTACTTAGATCACGATACTGCACAGTATATTCTGACTGAATAAATCTTGAAGATTGTAGAGATGTATTGGGTTGTATTTAGAGGTTATGGCTGGTGGTAATTGATGGTGGTGTGGTTCCATACCATACCATGAACGCAAAATAAATTGCCGAAACGTTGGCGTTGTAAAAAGAATCTTTTATAGATAACCAATCCTCGAATATATCGTTCCTTTATATAAAATATATTGATGAAGATCAATAATTGTAATAAATATGAGCTGAATATAGAAGATTGCGCAGTTGCTATGAAACAATAGTTCTCAATAGCTTCAAAAATTTTACCTTTTTTCCGGATCAGGTTGTTTCTCGCCCTGGTTAAAAATGTCTCTTCCATAAAACTATTATGGACACGTTTAAACGAAGGTAAACATACGGTAAACAAGTTACGCCCCAAACAATACGCAATTACTGCCTCACAAAACAAGTCACGTAATGAATTTAATGAATTTAGAAATTAAAAACTACAACACAAAAGGTTCCGCAAAGTTAGTAAAAAGGTGCATGCTAACGAGCTGTGAAAGCAAATTTATGTAAAACGGATTGAGTCATAATTACAAGGAAGTCACGAGGCTGAGGGGGATGGGGAGAATGGGGTTGGAGTGTGCGTCTGTAGCGTCACTGGGAAAGGGGTAGGTTGGATGTAGAGGTAGAATGGCATGAGGGGATTCGTTAGACGAAAGCGGGAACTGCTGCATTGCAGGGATGTCCAGTGTTTTTTGTTTTACGTAAATCAAATAATTTGTGATTTTTTTTTGAACAAATTGCACCACGTTTTATGACTCAGAATTTTTGTAATTTCAGAGTTAAATAAAGATCTAAATACTACATATAACTGACACAAATTAAGGTAGACATGAAAGACTTGATCGTCTTTTGTAATCATTTTCCTTATGTATGGATATAGTCAGTTATCTAGGTTTCATTTCGATACAATGCCAGTTTGTAGTAAGTATTTGAAAAATCAGGAAAGACAATTACTGTTTTATTATATGTATAGATATTTAATTATTTTTCCGTATGTATTGTTATACTGGAAGCATTGGAGTGTATTAATACTTTCCATTCAATCCAAACAATATGAAGTTAGAATGTTTCCTGTTAAAGATGGTACTGTACCAGCGACTATTTAGCGAGTTAAGGAACAATGTAGGTTTCCCTTCTAAGAGAAGGCAATCAAATATTTTATTTTGCTTTTTATGCGCTGATTTTAAATTCATAAGTCTATAACGTATGATTTTGTGGTCAGTAATATCTTTAGTCGAACTTTAAAACACTCCTTTTTCATGACTTAATTTCAATAATGTTTTATATGAAAAATAAAATAAAAAACAATTGAATATTTCCTCTTTAAAAGAAAGTTTTTGGAAATAATTGTTACCGAAATTCGTGATTGAAGTAAAATCTAGGTCAACAATATACACTTAATTTCAGTTTATAAAAAAATTCCTTTTGCAGGTTTTTCCAATAGTTCTACTTTTGATTCATTTATCAATGTCTCTACAATATACTTACTTTCGTGTCTCTATGTCAGTCCACTTTTAGATTGAGCTCTGTGGAAACCTCAAACTAGCAATCACATTCCTTTGTCTGCTCCACACGCGCAGTACACTTGACTCTCAAATGAAATTTGATCGCCAATAGGAAGTAAGGAAATCCAATCGTGAAGTTGGCGGTGAGAACTGTCGTGGGCGCATCGGTCGCCAACCGCAGATTGAGCCGTTCTTTGCAGAGTCGCTGAGGGAGAGGATGAGGACCAGGGATGGGAAATGGGGATGCGATGGTGGGGAGTGATGGAGGAGCGTCCAGCAGGGATCAAAGCCTGCGGCGGTAATCATATTGCGCGCCCGACGGAGACGTAAGCGGCTTGCGCAGCGGGGCTTTGGCACTGCCGCACCAGCGCTACGCCATCGTCCGTCCTCTCCTAACCCTTTTGGCTCCCTCCCTATAACCAAAGTCGTTGCCGAATCCACCGCCGTCCACTAGCCATAATACGACAAAGTTGCGTCCGCATTCCTTCACCTCTTCTAGTCTCCGCCACCTTGACATTCTCTACAATGGAAGAATACTCCGATTCTCTCTCCCTTGCGGCGTCACTCCACTGTCGTGTGCGGCGCCGCGTAAGGCCATGCAAGAAGCCGTGACGAGGGGAGCTGCCGACTGACCGCAGCACCGACGCCAACACGAATGCCAAAAACGCACAAACGCGACGCCGGCCGTCGCTCGCTCTTTTCCAACCAAAGGGCGTCCAAGGCCGCTTGCTCTCAGGGCTCAGTGGTTTGACGCTTTCAACCTCTGTCGGCTGCACTGGAGAAGGAAAATTGGTTTTGTCGATTACGTTTTAGCTTCTGAAAGCCTCTCAAGCAAATTACTTAATTAAAGGTATCACAGAAATTGACAGTAAGACGATTAAAAGAACAAAGTTCAATTTGGATGGTCGAGACGTAAGACAATCATTCACAGCAGTGATCGATTTGTATTTTCTCTCATGTTCTACGCTCTATTGATTTATATATAGGGATAATAATTTTATACTATGAATGTGTACAACTTAAAAAATCTTCCTTTGCTGTTACGTTTTGGGGGTGAAAAGTGATGATTTCGTAAGATTTCGAGAACATTCTTCTGTAATACGTAAAAGTCCTCTGTCCTGTCTGTAATTCATCGTTCTTGAAAGACAAATAATATCATTTTATATAAAGACACAATTCCATCCATCTCTATATACTCAATCTTTCTAAAAGAAACAAGGATATCATGATTTTATTTGAAGTCAGATTATTTTCACAAAGTTAAGTTCACAAGTAAGAGTTATATTTCTGAATTTTATTCATGTATATTTGTGTGACTTGTGAGTCACTAACGACCGTGGCTCCTTCCAAATGATCAAATTGTACACGGAAATACAATGGTGATTGATATTTTTCTCGTGATTAAAATTGACGTTTTGGTGTTCAATAATTGTTTTAAAAGCATTTCATGCAAATTTTTATTGCATTACGAACGTGAATGAAATCTAAGAACTCTAGTGGATTTGCGCGAATTCTATATTTATGGCTCAAACCAATTTCTCTTTGATTCTTGTTGAAGGAGTACATACCACCACTCACTGCTCGCGTGACAAAATGCTCGCCCTCACTTCTTTGGGTTGTTGGAAGGCTGTCGAGAGCGCTTCTCTTGCGGTGACTGCGTGCAATTACGAAATCCTTTGAAGAGCGTCTCTCCTTTTCGCTCTCCTCATCTTCCCGACATCTCTTGACGTCAACGAAGGGCACGTTCAGTTCAGGGGATTCGCAAAAAACGGCGGCCACTTGTATCCAGAACGCCTCCACATCTCGGGTCCCTTCATCTTGCCGCCCACCTGGAATCCACTTTTAGTTCGTCCTCATGCGTCATATCTCGATCTGTTTCGGTTCTACATCGCTGTCCTCAATATGGACTCTATTCACTTGTATAGCGGTTTCCCATAGCGTTATCTTCTTATATTTGCCCGTAACGACGAAACAAATGTATACATAAGTCTATGCTCCAGACAAACTCTCAAGCTCATGCTTCATATTCGGATTTGTATAAATATTAGCAGTACCGTTATGATGTTATACGCTAAAACTTAGAACTTGTTATCTCTTTATATTTTCTTTAACTTTAAAGAAGCTTTAAAAAACTTTTACTTCAATTAAAAAAAGCAAAGTTGATGACTGTATCTCTGAAGCTAAAAGAAGGCCAAATTATTTGAAGAAACATTTTTCACTGTTCAAATATGTGTTTTTGTATTATGGTAACTCTCGGTTTAGTAAATATTACGTTTTTCCTTCCAAAAATTAAAATCATTTCTTACCGAATACATATATTATGAATTGAGATACACTTCTTCGGTTCCTCGTTATTTGTATACTATTTTTGTCAGTTGTGGCGAGCAGTTTTAATGGACCAAAACCTGGTGGAGACAAAAGCTCCCAAGACTCCCACTACTTGTTCGACCAGTCATGTGGCGTGTCATATCCTCTGCATTAAACGCGAACATCTTCACTCACGCAACCATTAGTGCAAGCATGATGAGCAATATGGCTGCATCTTTGGAGGAAAATTGATACCATCACTCAATTACACTCAATAATTCTCGCCAGCAATAAACACTTATTCTGAATTAAACTTTCATTTTCTGCAAATTTTATCCGATAATTTTGTTTCATACTTGTATTCAGTTATTTACAAAGTAAAGAAATATAGAATAATCAGTAAATGTGTGTCCTACCTATATAGAAATTCTTTGTTGAAAAATATTACCTATTGGCAAAATCGATAATCCCATTGCTTACCATGCCTTTTTAGTGTTCTATTATCGTAGTTTTGATGCCTAAGAGATCATTAATTTCTTCACTTCATTTTATTTTGTACTTGATTTGTAGATGAATGGTTCGTATACAATCACGAGGTTGAATTGTCACTCGCGACAGGTTTAATTAAACAGAAAATGGTCCCTCCCGGGACTGTTTACCTCTTAATCCCGCTAGAGGCAAAACCCTTCCATGACCGTAAAATTTTTGAAACCGTGTTGTTCACCATGAGAGTGGTCGACAGCTATGATGGATAGCACCAGTGACGTGTTGAAATCCCACGTCTCGTATGGAAGCACCTTTGCAAAGGACTCCAAATTATTCGCATACCAAGAGGAAAGTAATTAAGGAAATACCTCGACGTTCGCCACGAACTTCGGAATATTTTCGAACGAGCCCTTTTTAACCCACTTACATTTTAACTTGCCCACTTGTAGGTAGTTGGAACAGGAAAAAAAGTTATAGAAGAAAGCTCGGAAAATTTATCGACTTATTGGCCAATAATTGGCATAATGCCGCAGCTCCAATATAAGGTGGTCGATGGTAGAGAAGATTAACATTAATAAGAGATCGCTTCGTAATTAGAGTTGCTTCCATTATTCCCCTGCGGCGTTGCGGTCGCTGCGCTCGTCAATTACGATCTTAACTTGCGAGTTGACTTCTTGTACGGTAGATGAGTAATTAATTTCGGAAGTGGTTCTGCTTTCTAGTGCGTATCTGAAGATTTAATTGGAGTACGTTAAGAATAACATTTCTCAAAAGTATATTAAGCGATATAAAACTTTCTTTTCCACAACTTTAATTTTAGACAAGTATGTCAAACTATAACTCATTACTTAAAAATTTAATCCAAAGACGAAGGTTAGGTAATTAAAAAGACATCTGGAAGTGCGAATAAATTTAGATTAAGCCTACTAAGGTAAATTGCTCACGTTGCCATAATATAATTTATAATATTTTTTTAAACAAATACAACCACGTATCTATTCCTTGTTGTTTTTTTATTCGTGAAATAATTTTTTAACCCTCTAAACATCTTGGTTTGTATTTGATCTCACTATATTTGAGATATTAACTGAATCCTGACAGCGGTGGTCTAATGGTAGCGTCTTTGCTTCCATGATCCCGCTGAGTGGTAGAGCGTGGGTTCAAATCCTACTTGGCCGAACTAGGTGAAGTTTTTAGCTGGGGTTTCCCTCATCTACACCAAACGTCGGTTTGGTACCATAAGGGCAACCCAACATCTCTCCTTCCCAAATTCATTTACCCAAGTCATACTGTTGGGTGGAAGAGGAGACCTCATAGCCTGAACGTTGCCAAAAGGCGATTAATAAATAAAATAAGTAAATAAACCCGATATTATTTTGTATTAGAACTGAAATGATTTATGATTGGTTTTATTAATTGTTTCAATTTTTTCTGTCCAAGTTTCAAGTTTCTAGGTAATTTTCTTGCTTGTCCAATGTTTCAGTTGTCTATATAAAGTGCTTTCGATTAAATTGAATTAATTGAGTACAGCAGAGTGTTCGAGAGTGCAAAGAGGAAAGGGCCAGATGTTGAACGTAAGTGGAGAAAAGAGTTGTAAGAGATCGTGTCAAGTTGGAGAATATGCAGTGTGGAATAGACGCGGTTCCGACTGACCGACTGGTCACGCTAGTAACTTTCACGGAATTCTTTGAGATCCCCCTCCCACCACATCTCTTCTGCAACTGTCACCGAAGGCCGCAACCAGGCAACTGCCCGTCGCTCTCCGTCTCCCCTTGCTCTGTATAATGCATGGCCGACACGCCTGCCATTGCTCACTGCACGGTTTAGATATTTTTTACGAACAAGGTTGTCGTGAATTTTTCACGCTTCGCGGTGAGTGCAACGTGTCCCTGTTTCGCAAACAGAATACGCTCAAGTCGAGTACCCGCACCTTCCTTTTGTCATCTTAAGCTTAATGCTTGTTGCAGAAGTGGAATAAATATTAAGATCAGAATAGGCGAAATATACTTTAATACTAGCCAAAATCTGTCTCTTATACNGTTTTAATTAGACGCACATAGAGTTTTCTTCTCGTGATAGTATTTACCCTACGTTATTAATTAATATAGACATTAAAGTTTATATACGCTCAGAAATGTGATGATACACAAAAAAAAAGAGATATAGCTAAAATTTGAAAAACAAAACATGATACTAATTACAGTAATATATATATATATATATATATATATATATATATATTCCACAAAAAAATAAATGAGAAGGAGACAAGAAGATTTTTTTTCATTTCTTGTACACATGTTCGCAGTCGTTGGAATAGTAGCTTCGTTGAAATCGAATCACATTGTTGGTTGCATTGTCATTATAAACATTAATTTTATGAAAAAATGAACAATTTTCATTTATATTTGAAATTATATTTCATACTGGAAGTTGGAGGAGACGGTCCAATCAAATCTTATTTGAGTGAGGTGGAATCATTTTCATTGAATATCTTCTTGCATATTTTATGAACAGACTCTTGCTTGAATCGTGCTTCATATAGTTTTCCACCATTTTCTTTTTGAAAACGTCAAAAATACTTCATTAAAACCGGTAGCAAAGGACATGAAACAAGAAAGTGTAAATTATAATTGAAAGACAATACAGAAAACATTCGGTGAATAGTAAGAATTTTTCAAATTATATATGAACTACCAGCTGAGTTCCCCCAGGCTTTCCTCGCGTGAATTCTGTAATATGATTCCAAATTTATTTTTTCTTCATTAATGTTGGAGGTTTGATAGTATTGGTGTCCCTTATTTTCACTGATGTCATTCGAAAAGACGTTTTTGCAAAACACTAAATTTCCCCCTTAGGAGTGAATTTTTGTAAAATCCTTTCTTAGTGGGCAGTTTTGATAATTTTTGTGTCACGCTCTTCCCACTCTCCATCTCTATGGACATCGTGCACTTCATGCATTTTAATTTTTTTAATGTCTTAATATTAGTTTTCAATTCTTTTTATCTCTAAACCCATTTCCACCCAACCGGGGGTTGCTAGTGGTGTGTTTCTTTCATGAGGGCTGAATTTAGACTTACACGATATCGGGATTTCACTATCACCTCAGCGAAGCCGAAAATTATGGACTCGTACGTGGTATCTGTCATGTTCGATATTCTTTTCATGACATCCCCTTCCACAGGGGTGCTGGAATTTATACAGGCTGATTGTGAACTTTGGCGTCTTCGAGAATGTCACTATTAAATTTAGCGGCACCGAAAACTACGATATAATTACTAATATCGGTCACTTTCGATTATTTTTACATTTCACTCCTTTTCACGCCCAACACAAAAGAGTGTTTATTCCTTATAGGGGGTGATCGTATACTTATCTGGCCACGTGAGTGGCACTTTACATTAGCGGTCCCAAAAATGATTTATTCAACAGTAATATTGGTCGTTTTTATTATGTTTACATGTCCTTCATTCCCACCTCTACCCCAGGGATGATAGGGCTATATTATATGCAATGTGAACTGATTCTGAACTAAATGAGCGCTCGGGACGCTGTTATCCATCGACATCGAAAAGTATTCTTTCGGATCTAATATCGGATTTTTCCATTATTTTTACGAATCATTCCCTTCTCACCCCTTCCCTAGCGGTACAAAGGTTCTCTTACCTCCATAGTGCTTGTTGTTATATAGTCAGTCATCTGTGTATCAAGTTTGGTTGAAATTGCTCCAGATAGTCTTGGATTTATGATGGGACACATACATAAAACATTTCAACCTTTATTTCGCCCCTTTAAGGGTAAACTTTCGTAAAAAAATTTCTTAGCGGATCTGTACTTTCTAAAAGGAACCTATCTGCCCAATTTTGTGTTTGTAGGCTTTGTATTTCATGAGATTTCGTGATTAGTCCGTCAGTCAGTCAGTGATATTTCGCTTTTATATAAGATATATTGATTGACAATGTCTCGTCAGTTAAAAGAGCAATCGTGGATATTCGTCATTCGGGAAGATCAACATTGCAAGTGATTAGCCATCTATCATGGCAAAGTTAACGGATCGCTGACTGTTGTCTTGGTAAAGAGAGAATAACTGGAGGGAGAAATAAGAACAGTAATGAGATTTTTCACACCACAAGAATTTTTCAAAATATTGGCAAATTTGCCGCCCGCGTAAGTGATGACAAGTTAATAATCTGTCTTCCTATATGATATAAATAATTTACTAAATTGAAATAAAAAGTACTAAAGAAATTAACTAAACCATTTTATTTATAATCGAAAACACAATTGCGGTTTCTTAAAGGGAATAATTTATCTGATATCTATGGCAATAATAAAAATTCATCTTCAATCATTAAATTTTTGCAATATGGATTACCTCTAATAGGAAAATCATTTAAAAATTTGAAAATTCAATTACTGGACACCATGATATGTATACGCAGGATCTTTCTCATATTATTAGTGATAGTTTATGTTGCAAGATAATTTGATTATTGAAGATAATTTTCATTATAGTATTTTAGAACGGAAACATTATTTCATATCTTCAGTTCATTAATAATATTATTTAATAAAACGTTTGTAAAATCACATTTTAAAAGTTCATTTTTAAATAAATCTTCTTTAATTAGTTTTTCAAAATCTAAACCAATTAAGAATTTTGAAACTCACCCACGTTCTCTTTATTATTTGCAGGGATAGTAGCTGGTGCAGTAAATGCGGGTGTTGCGGCAGGTGGTATAGCAGGTCCAGAACCCAATGCGCCACCTGACCAACCAGCATTCATAACCTCAGGAAGAACGTACCGCATTGTCACCAAGGATACTGTTGTCTTACCTTGTGAAGTCACTAATCCCGGTAAGTACCTGGTCTTTATGAAAGACAATTTGCAATACTTTAGATAATACGTAGATAACATATAGCGTCTGATGTACTTTAGAATTCTTAATTTTTCTAGGAATACTGATGCTTGGTTTTAATATAATTTTTGCTTCTCATTGAGTAATATTTTGAGTAAAAACACTAATTTCACAATATATTAATAGTTCTTCTCCTTTTTATGTATTTTAAAAATAGTATGATTTTAGATTTTGTTTTATTGTAAATGGTGACTTGAAGAAACTTTTCAGTACATAATTTTAATTCAATGTATCGACCAAATAAAATATAAATCGTGAACCCACGTGATGTAGTTCTATATTATTAAACTAAGAAAAAGAGAATGTAATGAAATGCGAAATAATTCAAGAAAGTAAAAACCGAATCTGTATTACACTGGAGTAAAATAATGCGTAAATATAATTTTATTTAGGTGTGATAATTGTTTTTTCCCTATAATGACATTGAAAGTATTGGGGTTTCCTTCCTTTAACTTCTAAACTTCCAAAATAGGAAATTAACGTTGTGTCTTCTGGTTCTTTTTCAACACACAAAATATTTAATGCACACTAAAACTGAACTTCTTACTGAACTAAAAATACACTTGTACAAGAGGTAAAATTTCAAAAAATATAAAATATTTTTCCACTTTTTTACAGCTTCAGATCAGCTAAAGTGTTAACGGAAGAATCGAACGCATAGATAGTGCATCTAACAATCAGGACTTGATTCACATCTGTCACCCACCTGCGAGATATTGGTTGTTATTTCATGATGAAATATAATAAAACGTCTCATATAACCTTCTTGGAAGTTGAGAACAATCGTGATTATTCATCTACAAATAAAAGTCTGCTGTGAGACTTAACGTGTTAGATGATATCTAACAGTGAAACTGATGGCGGACTAATTTACTCAACACAATTGATTTTCCCAAAAAAAATCAATCATGTTATCTGCATGTACCTGAATTGAATAGGAGTATTATCGGGAAAAAATGTTTGACAAAATCTCTGCGACAAAAAGAGATATCTATGTAATTCTTAATTTTGATTTATAAATAGATGCATACGCTCAAAAACGACACAGGCTTAACACGCACATCTATCTGTAATCATGATGTTAATTCAGTTGAATATGAGAATTTAATAATAATAATTTTAATTCTGTGTTACAGATATTTCGCCAACAAGTCAGTATACAATAGTTTATGATCACAAAACCTCATCTCGATAACTTAATTTACTATACTAATGAATATTTCTTAGCCAAGAGTAGAGCTACTGTGATCCAAGTTATGATTATAATAAAGTGCTTTTGTGCATTCGAAGGAAATTTTTACGTTTTTAAAATCGTAATAAACTTTTTTCTTTATTGAATTATTTTTTAAGTATTATATATAATATATTCCATTAATAATATTAACAAATCAACAATATACATATAAATAATATCATACATATAATTTACTGCTCTGAATTATGTTGCACAGAAATATTTACAAAAACTTTGAAAATGTGTCTTCAATTAATAATATATTATAAAAAACGAAGGACTTCCTTTCTTATCATATATTCTCCTCGTAAAAATTTATAACGAGGCAGCTATATTCTCAACAACATAAGTGATCAATGGAGAGAAGTAATTTTCATATTTGTTACCAGAAATAAAAGAAGCAAAAAAATCTTATTTAAGACAAAAGTAAAGTAAGCATTAGGATTTATAAGATTATATTCGACGCATTCAAATCCATAAAAATCATACTTATTTATTTTTACAAAAATAAGTGTGTTTACAAAACATTCAGAGAGAATGGAGTGATATTCCTGCTTACTGGTGTTGCAAATGGTGGGTAACGTACGACATGACATGCATCTTTTTATTGTGATGTTACAAAATAACACTCGAAAATACAATCGAGATATTGCACCAACGCAGTAGAATTACCGAGGTTTAATGGGAAATGTAAATAAAGTAAATTCCCGAAACAGCATCAGTGAATATATTTACATTCGGATTAAACATATAATAAAACATTCTACATGGCGCATTGTGATATTTCAATGGTATATTAGCTTAGCGCTAAACTACGATATCGTGACTGTGAGAAGGGATGGGGTATGGGGAAGGAGATGAGGTAGGTTCGTGTGCATGTGGTGCAACGTTGCTGAAGCGTCTGCGCGGGGGTGGCTCGTTAGACCGAAATTACGTGCGCGCAGAAGACAAAGCGAGGTTCCCCTTCTCTGCGACGTTTATGGCGCAATCGCTCACGTGGCTAGGCACTATTTATGCCTAAACTTGGTTTATTCCCAAGCCGCATTTAGGAGCTTCCTAAGAAACGAAAGCAATTCATCGGAGGACCTTTAGTATTCATGGAGGAGAAATAGGACAATGCGAAAATTTAGTTTAAACTCATTTGAGAGGAGTGACAATAGATTTAGTATAATTATTCTTCAATTATTGGAACTTAGATCTGTTCAGAACTTCCTTTATTATTACGTTATGGTTTATTAGTATGAAATTAGAAAACGCGATAAATAAAAGTTTCCATTGGTTTGGTCAAATTATTATATAAGTATTTTAAATTCGTGTATTATACTTTGTATGAGTATTCTGTGTTGTCTTGTCGAATTGTCAACAGATAACAAAACGAGTACTTACCTTCGATATAAAAGATTATGAGACTATACCCTAATAGAATAATAAAGGTAACTGCCAGCTTTAACAATGAATCATCAGAAGTATATCTCCGATACTTTACTATAGCTCCGTTTTCCGTAAAATTAGTGATGTGACAAATAATTTGATTGAGCGATGGCGAAACTTCTTCACTCCCAACTTACTGTTGAGTAAGAGTTCTGTTCAACCCAACTGAACGAAGTCTTCAGAAGATATTCCTATTTATTTAGTTCCATATCTCACATAATCTGTTAATCGAACATTTCTCCTTCTGAATGGTTACATCCTACTCATGTGGTTCCGTGTGTTATAGCCTAAACCTCATAATTGTAATATTTATTGTTATGAACCTTATCAAGTTAATTGTAAAGGGCTCCAATCTTAGAAATATTTACTCATATATCTCTGGTTCTGTGACTTATAGAAGGGACGATTACTGACATATATTTAATTCCAATACATTATACGTACAATATTGAAATTTCCTGTATTTTCCCCATTTCATACATGAATGACAGTTCTCCATAATTCTTTTCACTCAATAGAACATGAAAGAAGAGATTCTAGATGTGAAGTTGGTTTGATGACACTATAGCTTAGAAAGGAACTGCATTTAAAGATCAGTAGGTTGGAGGAAATAAAGCCGTCTTAAAGTACGGACTTAACGCTAAGAGCTCAGCGAGCGGGTTGCGTATACTTCTTCCGGGGCCCCCTTAGTCATCCTCGCCCTTCTGCCTTCCTTCCATTGTGTTTTCAAGTCATGTGGCAACCGCGTGGTTGATGAGGTCTTGTCTCGCGCCCTTAGACTGCGCCACAGTTACCCTCGTCTCTAATTCTGTCCCCTCATATGAGAATCTTCTCTCTCCAATATTTCCATCAGACATTCCTTTTCATTGCACCATTTCCTCTTGTGGTCTTGTTTCTCCTCGCTCTTTTTTTTTTCTTCAAAGATATCGCTCGACAGTTCTCCCGTAATATTTTTGGGTCTTTCCTTCACGCCAGACGGCGTTGGCGCTGCGTAGGAGGAAACAATAGAATGGGCAGCCGTGTAGAAAGTGTACTGGCACTCGACAAGCGTTCCCACACGAAGACTGGAGGTTGAGGAAGAGGGTGTTGAAAGGGGTGGGGTATGAAGAGGGTTGTGAAGTGTTCTCACTGCAGTCAGCGCCCTCCTATGGCAGCCTGTTCGCATTATTGCTCACATATTTCATGTAGTCTTATTCAGTGGAGCGTTTTCTGCCGACGTTGTAGCTGAGATGGGGCGTATTGATGAGGGAGTTGTATAAAAATTAAAATCTTTCTGATTGTTACACTATGTGAATTACATACTTTTCCGCATGAAAATGAATTTTTGTAATTACATAATTTATTTTGAATTAGTTAGTCGTTTCTTTCAATGTAAAATGATTTGCAAGTATATAACTTAAAGTTACAATATAGTTCAGATACACTAATGATAACAATTTTGTATAACTGTACTTGCTTATGTCATTCACACTGAGCAATTTGATCACTGTAGAACAGACATTAGTAAAAAAAAGTTGCATTATAGATCTATTGATACATTAAATCAAATGGTAATCCATTACGTGTAAGCTATATTTCAAATATATTTTTATAGGTCTTTTTTATTATTTTACTACATAGTGATTCACTTGTATTTATATTGATTCCTCAAAATTTACTGGATGAATATCATTTCATTCTGATATAATATTTTTCTCTCTTTATTTTAGAGAATGAACAGTTAAAATAATGATTTATAATATGATTATTAGTATTCTTCTCATAATTTCAAATATTAGAACAATTAGCTTGGCTTTATCTTTTAGTTTGATCTTCTCTCTTTCAAGGAATATTTCATTTCTATTCCATCTGTGGTGCTCGAAATAAATACCCGCTTCTTATGTTTCGTTTCTTATTGCCTTCCTTTCTTCCCCCGGATTTTCCTTCCATCTACTCTCCCGTCTTATGTCTCGCATCTTATTGCCCATCTTCACCAGTGCTTTTAGCCGACTCTTTCCCCATTCCTTGTGTGAGAGTTCTCCATCCACTTGACCCCTCTCCCACTCCTCATCCCCCTCCCTGCCACCCTTCTTCCCCACCCCTCCTCATCTCTCGGCCGTCGCTGGCGCCTGTGCTAATGGTAGCACTTGGCCGCGCTGTATAATGCAGCGGTGGCGGCGCGGCGGTGTGGCGGCGTGGCCAAGCATAGCACGGGAACACTGGCGAGGTGCGATCGCGGTTGCCCACATAGCCACTCCCCCAACGCCTTGTTGACCACACGTTCTGCGTTTACCTAAAGCGGGTGTAAGAAAAAGACTCAAGTTATGTATCGTGTTTAAACAAACATAACTACATGAAAAGCGTTCAAAATCACAACCTCCAAATTATACCGAAAAAAAGTACATTTCTTGACTAATTAGAAGTTCATCAGTTACTCATTTTGGTACAAAAATGAAGTTATTAAATCTAAAAAAACATTTTTGTTTAATTTTTATCATATTTTTTGTCTGTTGTAAGAAGAAGATGTGTTTCTTTATTAGAAATACTCCAACATCTATTCCACTTATCATTAGTGGAATGTTCGTCTTTATCATACGACGTATTTAAACGTTTATCTGTCCTAATTGATGTTCGAAATTATTTCGTAATCTCCCTGACATGATTGCTGGAACAGATAGTTCTTTTTCAAATTTGATCACTCGATGCATGAAATGCCACCACACATATTGATTACATTATTGAGAATGTTGAGTCCAATGTTGATAAATTATATAACGAGATAGAGTAGACAGCCACATTTGTTTGATGTATTCTACGAATGATACATTACTGTGCTCGGTGCGGTGGGCACAGGCGAATTGTGGTCGTGGGTTGGGGCCACAAAATCAAAGGCAATCGCGTGAGTTCTGCACTACGTAAATGTAATGCGGGTTGCGTGATTTAATTCTTCTTTCGTTGGTGGACGATGTCCAACAGTTCCGTGCATGACTTAACGTCTTCCCAGAATTTCAATAAACAGACTTAAATGGAGTGATATAAAAACCTCATGTTAGTATCATTAAAAATAGAAACAATCGTAAATAGGATGACATGAAAAAATATAGTAGTTGAATGTAATAGGTACCTCGGGGTCATCTATGACCGCAATATCAAATGGAATGTACATGTGAACAATATTATCAAAAATATAAAATATCTAGTATACGTATTGTACAGATTAAAAAAAAATTTAAATAAAAATCAGTTACTGCAAATTTACTGCGACTTGTTCAATAGTTTAGCTAGTTATGGAATTATTGGTTGGTGTTGTCTATATGAGCCAGCATATGATCCTTTTCGAAGACTGCAGAAAAGAATCCTCATGTTGATTGGTATTGGTGACAAAGAAAACAACAAACTACTAGATATCACACAATCCCTTGTGATTAAATCGATAATATATCAGTATGACCTTCTTAAAAATGCATATCAGTCGAATCCTATGAGTACAAGAAATAAAAACATTCCATTTCCAAAACACAAACTAACAATTGGCCAAAGAAGTTAGGAGTATTGTGCAATCAGATTTTATAATGGACTACCAAATGATGTTAAAGCACTAAGTGTCAGTCTCTAAAACGTCTGTTCAAATTTTTTTTTGCAATAGTCAGCAGTCTGCAAATTTTTATCGTTCAAAACACATTAATCAATAAAATGAATCAATAAATTTTATGGGTAATATTACAGCATCACATAAGTTACTGTGTTAATTTTTACGTTTCATTAAATATATGCCACCTAAATGTCAACATTTATATGCATATCCTCAATCAATACGTATTGCCTATTCGTAAATTTAAATACCCCTTTATGAGGAATTCGTGGGAAGATCTTTATGCTTTTAAGAGAGGACTCACATATTTTAGTACCGTTTTCTGTTATCAAGTTCGTTTCATCATCACAATCAAGTGGATGAGTTCTACGTCATTTTTGTTTGCGTTCAACTATATAACTTTGAAAAAAATCTAAAAAAAAGTAATTACTTAAACTTAAATAAATAGACAAATATAAAAAGACCAATTGGAGTTTCATATGGATTTTATACGGAGTTTCTATTTGGGTAAATACCCTTCTTAATTTAATATTGATTTCGTCGACATACCTGTCAAATTTATCTGTGTTATTTTGTTAAGAACTAGTGAGTAAGTCATATAAATTACATTTGGAATTATGTTTACCGCTGCCCCTAGCCCCAGTGGTTGCCCAACTCTATAACATCAGAAGTGTCTCTTTCCATCTCAGCATCTCAGGTAGATCGAACCCACTCTCCGGGAGCCACGTCGGTCGAATTTTCGCTCCTGAGGAAAGAGGCGAGGGTGGCAGCGCGCATACACCATTTCATTAAAATGCTCGTAAAATCTAAAGTATTCCTCCAAATTTCACAATTTAAAGACGTTCTTTATATTTGCTAAATACACAAAATAAAAAAAAAACATTATATTTCATGATGATTGATTCTTTCTTTCTTAAACTAATCTCTTAATTTGAAACATTTAACTACTTGTTATTTTTTATATCATTTTTTCGATAATTTATGTGAAACTTTATAGACAGACTCTCGCAGACTTTTTTCTCGAACTCAATGAGGCAAACAATATTGCCAATCATAGTTGTTTAGGCAGCGTAAGCGAATATACCGAATTTTTTTTCCCCTGACTTCGACATTTATCGTCAAGAACCATCTTCTATCTTTCTTTTACACATTCGTAAAATAAAAATAGTATATGTACATCCTGGACATGTAAGCTATCTCCTTGCGTAATTTTATAAGGATATGTTCAGTGGTTTAGTCGTGATCAGGTAGCAAACAGACAGACCCACACTAGCATTTATATATTAGTATGGATTTATGATTTATGAATCCGGTCTCTTTTATGTCTCTGTTACGACAAATTTTATTTTATTTTTGTTCTTCAGTTCTTTACCCTTTTGCCGTTATTCTGTCCCGAATCACAGAGAGGTGGTTCTGCTTTATCACCATTTAACTTCAATAGCTCTCAATCTACTGTCACTAATCGGTTGAATGCATCATACTTTGTTATTTGCGATCATGCGATGCGAAGATAGTTGTTATTTCCTAGACCTTCATTTCCGCAAGATGCTCACCTAGTTCTAATAAAACGTTTTGATTCGAGTGCGCGAATGAGGGTAATTTGGCGAGCATCATGACAGCCCGAATCGCACGAATTTAACTGAGATACCTACTGGATGTGCCACCGGGACATTATTGGGAGCTATATAATATAAATATCAGCGATACGATAAATATATATCTGTACATTTTTAGAATAATTATATTTAAAATACTAGTATGACTATTGGGACTGTGTGAAGATTTTGTAGTTTTACTAAAATAAGAATATCAATCAGTGGTCTCACTGTGGCGTGAGTTCAGTGAATGTCTTATGCAACTGTTATCCAGGATTTCATTATTAAGGTTAATAATTGTAATGAACATGTTAACAAACGTATTTTACTATCTTTATTTAAATAACTATTACAATTTTCATATTAAGGACTTCATTAAAGTTTATCTAGAAGTGAGAAGCGTCAACTAGAATGCAGGTTATGAACAACTTACATGCTTCATAGTATCATCGGCCTATCAGAGTCTAAGAAGAAATTCTGGAACTCGCCACAATTTGTATTCAATTTATATTTTTAAAAAGTGTATCGTCTATTTTTTCTGGAAGAAAAGAATCTTTGTTACAACATCTTATTTGTGACATCTGGTAAAGCAGCATAGGAAACAAAGTGTTTTTTTACTAAAATGATATCTTTAAAATAAGATATAATGAAGATGTATTTTTTTTTTACTTTGAATACTCTTGTTCATATAATATTGATAAATAAAACAGAAACAGTCGTTATAGAATTACTTGCTTTAGAGACTAATTTTATAGATACATAGTGTTCATTAATTTTATATATAAGTACTTTTTACATACAACTTAAGTCACCAAATAATTTCATAATGATAAAAATGCTTAAGTTCAGCCCAGATTATTATTTTACTTTTACTAGATATGAACTTTACCAAATTCTGCACACTGAGCTGAGAGAAGGACTACAACATGCCACATGAAACATTGTTTGCTCCGCGTTGTTTGGGACACCCCCTGTAAAAGAAAATGGAAAGCAGAACTGAATATTAGTTTGCTTTTCCATCTCCTGAAATAATATTTTTTTATCCCCTAAAATGCTTTTAAATGGATCTTTTAAATTAGTCTGAAGCAGAGAATGTATCACGCTCATTCTTATACGTAAACAGCGCTCTACCACGCGCGCACCTACAGCTCGTACAGAGCGCCACCTAGTGCACACCCGCCGGGCTACGTGCTTAATTGCGTCATCTTTATTAATGAGCGCACACGAGTGAAGAGCCCTGGAGCTCACGGCCGATAGCTCACAACCGTAGCCCAAGAGTCTCGTAGTGAAGCCTTTGGAAGAGATCAGCGCAATGCTCTCAATATTCCATTCAAGCGTTGTTTTGCTTTAAGGATTGGCGATGACAACGTGTGGTTTACATGGCAAAACATGATCTACTGAGGAATGAACTGTTTATTTCCCTGTAGATAATAACGTGGTATCAACAGAATGGGATCCAAATTTTAGGATCTTACTAGAATACATTTTAGAATTTCTGTAGAATTCTCTGAGAAAAAAATAACGAATTTGTGTGTGTTCGGAAGATTTTTCGTGCACACGTTGAGAAATACGTTTTTTACAAAATAATCTCTTGATTATTGGGCAGTAAAATTCCATGAGAAATACTTGTTTGTTTTCTGCACGCCCACGTTGATACCTCTTATCGTAAAGATTTTTTTAAGAATATTTATAAAGACGCATATTTAAAAACAATAAAAATTCATTTTATATTTTTTATGTCTCAGAGCTTGAGATAATAAATAGAATGGATTGATCTCTGATGCTCCGCTTCAGTACTATAATGGTTTCAGTAAAATCAGCCAGGAAGTACGATTTATGTTTTGAAATTAATTTCATATAAAGTATATGCAACATGAAAATGGATTTATTATTCACGTAATAACGTTTAACATGTGACTAGAAAATATTCTTATTATTATTATCTTTTTTATTATTTCTCCTGCATTTTAATGGATTATACAACGTATTTCAAATTCATTGTATCACGTTTCTTCTGATGACACAGTATTACTTGTATTAATGTTTCCTTCTGTAATCTCTTATCGCTCCTAAGCACCCAGAGCTCCAGTTAACTTGACAAGCGACTGCCATGATTGCAGTCGTCCGGTCTCGTATTGGAGACGCTGTAACCCGGTTGCCGCTATCAAGATGTCGTCTGTTAGTGGCCGCCGAAAAGCTTGCGGGTCTCCCAGCAGTGTGTGTAGGAAACGGGGCGCGAGGACGGGGGACTGAGGGCGCCGGGGAGGCATTGTGGCGCGGACAATGGCGCAACCGCCTTCTGGCGACCGCCTGCCGTCGCCATGATGGATGCCTCACTGGCGAAAAACCGATGGCGTCCCCCAGGGTTCCTGCAACGAGGCCTATGGCACGCGCGAAAGAAGCTAGAAGGGAGTCGGGAAGAATGGAAAAGGAGGAGCGGGTTTGCTATCAACATGTTCTTGAATGATCTTGAGAGATTTTCTGTGTAAGAGCTTTATGATAGAATTGGTTCTTATAAAATGGCAATTTTTTCCTTAGAATATAAAGTACGCAATTTTTATGTTTTGGCACCAAACAACAGTAAATAAATTTATATTCCTCATAATCATGTTTCCCTTATTTTATGTTGGTTTTAAACAAAATTCTGTAATATAAAGTATTAATGTTGCGAAAACTCGTGAAATTAATATTCACCAAAGAAATGTATCGATAGAATGTTGTGTAATTGTAAATATTATGTTAAAACCTACATTTCATAAGTGGTAAAAAGATCTTCTGTTAAAATATCAACTAGAGCAACGATAATTCAAAGGAAATGAAAAGGATGTTGACTGATGTCTTAGAATGAAAATTGTGTAGTAGCCAACAATAAAAGTGCATACCATTATTTGTATAGCAATATAATTCATTTTTAACAACAAAAAATGTTTAAAAATTAGCGCGCAACTTATTGTGTTTTACCGTAAGTTCGTTAAAGATTACTAAAGTTCGTAACTTTTGTCAAAAACCTTTAATAAATATTACAAAAAAGGTTTATTTTTCCCTCTGCATTTGGTTAAGTTTTCCTAAAAAAACTTGTTTTAATAATATTAGGAGTTGATCATAATAACACTGTTTTAATATCTCTTAATATTAAATATTGCATTGGTGCTCTTATCATATACAAATAAATGTAAAAATTTTCGACATATGCGGTTTCTTCGGTAATTAAAACGTGTAAGTTGTGTTGTAACAACGCCTTAACACACTGTGATATTAACGTAAAATAATTTCATAACGTAATTTTCTACGTAAGAAGGTAATTTTCTATTGTTTATTCAATCTATTTTTATTCTAATCTATCTTTTTGTATTCAATATATTAAAAATTGCAGATTAGTTATATTTTTCATCATGAGAGACAAGTCTAGAATCCGTAGACAAACGTTGTGTGATTAAAATAGTTACTATCAATAAATTACACATATTTTAAATATATTGAATATTAGTTAATGAAAAGTAATGTTAAAAATCCTTACCATATCGTGCTGGTGAAATTTACTAAAACATTTCGTGAAAAAGTTTCCTTATCAACTATATTTTGTAACAAAATATATTAGAATGCATTTGAGACCGTAACATATTTGAAGTTTACTAGGTAAATAGGTTTTTTAAGACCATTTTCTTCTTTTTTTCTGTATCTATTATTGCTGCCCGTATTTTGTATATTGATACAATTTATTATTCCGTTCATTACGATCCTGTGTTTTTGTAGTGTTTGTACTTGTAAGCATGTCTCCTCAGCATTGAGATTACGCTCTGTGATGCTTTGCTGATGAAGGTGAGGTGGGTGAAGTTGAGAGCAGAAGCGATGTGCCGCAAATCACTGGAGTCCTCAGGCCAAGGACTGGAGAAGAAGGGTGGGGGTGACGTCACCTGCTCACGACGCCCAGCCCCAGACGTCGCATCGCTATGCCCCAGGCGACTGTGGCGCGCTCCGGCCGTAGCGGCGTCAGATGCAATTAACAGTCCTAACTCCTTGCCTCGGGCACACTCCTTACGTGGTCGGCTTATCATAACTAGAACGTGTATCGTGAAGTATTTATTAATCATTTTTGCTCGAGCCTCATTAGGAGCTACGTGTTTAATAGAAGTGAAATATAATTTCATAAAATTGAAGCACATAGTTGTGGAGAGGCGGTTTTTTAAAATACTTTTTAATGAATAACAAATTAATACATGTATAGAGATACTTAAAAAGTTTTATGTTAAATTAGTTACTTTCAGCAATATATTTGGATTTAGATGAAATAATTTATTTTTTAATTTATATAAAAAATGTTTTTGTAAAAATTAAACAAATGTTTTGTGAAAAATAGACAACTTTTTCATTTTTGAACACGTAAGCACTATTGGATTTTGTTCACTTATTAATATTGTGAATTAATGAACTGTTAAGCTGACATAGCGCGACTAAATATTGTGGAATAATGCGCGTTAATTTCGTAAATTCACAAATTGTTCAAATATTATGTCTACTCATTCTTTATGTAGTTTATATGTTAATCTGAGAGAAAGGATTCTATAGTTTTAACATTTTTGGAGAATATACTATGTGTTATATTTTCATAACTCACATGATAGGTAACGTAACGTCTAAAAAATGAGGAATCCATATGTTTTAAGTACACCATTTTTGGCTAGTGATGTGAGAATAAAAAATATAAAATTGGAATTATCACTTAAAATCTTATTTTAGTTTTTGATAGCAAAGAATTCATACCAATACAGTACAGTGTGACGAGAATCCATATTTCAAAATAACTGAACCATTGAATATATACTTAATCCTTTTTAATGCGAAAAAACAACTTGATGTAAAATTTCCAATCAAGAAAGATTTTCTAAACTATTCAACATTACTAGATGTGTATTACGGTGTCAACGTGTATCTTCCTATAACGGTTGCACACCATTCAGTGAATATACCCATCTCTAGCAGAAGTGTGTGATAGATATGAATTCAATATACTTTGAACTATGTTATTTAAATGAAGTTCTCAATATAAAAATAACGTAACAGTTTTATTAGTTTTACCTTTTTACTATTAAATAACTGTCACCATACAGCTTAGTCATCTCGATCTTTTACTTCATTATTACTCATATATTAAAATTGTTTTCAGTGAAAGGTCGTAAACGAATCGTTATCTGCTCTGAAAAAAGAAATGAATGAAGATCTCAGCATTATTGGTTCTGTGAAAATAGCCATTCTGCGGAGTGAAAATACAACTCCAGTTTCTATTTTTCTATTCAACTATTTTATTAGAAATTATTTTGAGTAAATTCTCTTCCTGCTCCACCTTACTTCACAACATAATATGTTTTATGGTCCCTCTAATAGGAAAAAAATAGTATGAATTTTTGATGGAGAAGTACATCAATAGCTTAAAAAAATTAATTTTTCAAGTTAAATTTATTGTTTTGTGATGCTTACTGTGAATGAATAATGTAGGTTACAACAACAAATTTTAAACCTTTGTGTTTGCTTGTGTCTGAGAATGTTTGTGTTTGAGTCTTTTTGAAACTTACTGAAACATATTGAACACATTTTCAACTTGATTCAATTCTCGCATTTTAGTAGGTTCAAGTTGGTGTACACTCATGTGTGTCTGTCGAGTTATTTCCCTTTGTTTTCCCTCTTCCTTTTCCAAATACCATAAATCTAATTTTCATTTATTTCTCCTCGATGTCCCTCGCAATCAACCTTTCTCAGTGCCCACTTGTTCTCCGTTGTGTCACTAAATCTGGTTTCTTGGATTCTTCCGAGAAGTTGCCAGCGGAGCCTGATAAGGCAGAGAGACGCGCCCGCGACCTCCGTCGGAAGTTTAATCATCGGCGTTAGAAAAGAATCACGGGGCCCGCGGCTCTACGAGGAGTTTGTTTATCCGACCTGTAATTGGCTGAATTTTCCCCAGTGGTCGTCGCGGGAATTAAGTTTGTCCCCGTTGTCTCCGACTTGGCCGCACTCCGTTGCGTCGCCTCACTCCACACTTGACGACCTGGGCGATTGCAGTTGGCGAGGCGAGAGTGCTAGTGCCATGGCAATGGAGCGTGAGTCAAGGGATCTGGTGGACACGAGACTAGTGGTGGAAAAGAGATACGAGAAGGGACATGGTTAGTAGTTGTTGTGTCTCAAACTTGATTACAAATGGATTGGCTGGGCAACTTAACTCCTCTCTAAATTTATTTATTGTTGACAAAATACGAAAAGGAGAAAAAACAAGTAACTGACACCTTTCCTTTGTGCTTTGCGTGCATAGGATATTTTAAAGAAAGTCGAATTTATTGACTGGGCACACATACAATGTACGTTATTTATTCTTCAATCTGAAGATCTACGTACATCGATTAACAATTTACAGATATAATACATCACTACTTATTTAGTTTGTAGTTAAAAAGAGAAATGTGTAAATACATTAAATTTCACAAGACATTCTCTACCTTTAACGATTGGCAAAGAACCAGCAATGTAGCAATAATTTTTTTTTAAATTTAAGTCTCATTTCTGAAATAATTTTTGAGGAGAATTGTCCTTGAAACATAAAATCAGTACTTTTGCATTACGTGGCAAGCTTATCTATTCAAATGGAAACCTTAAAAACGATATCACATCAAAGTTTCACGTCCTAACATCTCGAATTCAGGTCGAACATCTCCACATTTCTGCGGTTTCCCTTGTATCTTCACCCGCTACACACTATGCTTTCTTACCTCATTCTCTCGGCTGCTTCACGAAAGATGCAGCTTAAATATTTAAACATATTTTCACAGCACGACCAGTAGAGTGGTGCTAGCGCTTAAAACTTGTAAGAACTTAGGAGAGATAGAAGATACTCGGTTAGGAGGACTTGAGGCACAAATTGGTCATTTCGTTTTAAAGTACTTTTTTTTTGCAGTAGAGTGTATGGAAAGATTATTTGAAAGGTATATACGACCCATATCGTATTACGGACTGTGTTTATACGGTTTCATGTGCCTGTACCATTAAAAATATGTAAAATAACTATATTAATCGAAATTTTTTACGTACTGAAAAGTATATTATTGTGCCTTTTGTGAAATACGCTTTGAAAGAAGTACTTAAACAGAAACATTCGTCAAGACATGTAAATTATTATGTTATAGAACCTTTCAACGCTATAAACTTAGAACACAACATTAACAAACATTTTATCGTATACTATAAGAAAATATGTGATTGGGTCTATCTATTCACCATCGACGTTAATATCAGCCTTCGATTGTTCTCTTCTCAAATCTATCTTGTTGAATTATTTTATGCAAAGTCCTATAAAAACGAAGAATTACTAGCCAGATGTGAGCACTGGAGGTCGGTAAAACGAGGAAGATAATTATTGCCTCATAAATTCACTTTATACATGGGTTCCCTTTTGTTCCACTCGATATACTGCGCCTGTCCTCGTACGGTGTGTTATGGGGCCAGCACCTACGCAGACATAGGCTGCACAAGCGCCAAGTGACACGCAGACTGCTGGGCGCCCCCGATGACCCACAGCCATGATTGATAGCACTCCCTCGCACTTTCGAGATTGATTGGTGGATGGACAAGCAGGACTCCGCTCGCCTCTTGATCCTCTCCCATCGCACCGACTCGTTTTCAAGGACAGTTGAAATACTTGCGTTTGAAATATTCCACATAATATTATGGGAAATTTGTAAACACAGTAAATTATTTCACATAGCCACTTCATTGTACGTATTGATTTAATTTTTAGAACTTATTTGCTATACTTTTTAATTTATCAGATTCCATTTAGATTAAATCGATATCACATTAACATTTTTATCTAATTGAACGTATTTAATTCGAGATAGTGTTTACTAATTAAATGTTATAGAAAAAATAAATAGGGAATAAATATTAACTAAATTTTTCAATCTTATTTTTCATTGGAGAGTTTTGATACGCTACATTCTTCCAAGAAGGTTAATTTAGGAAAAATTGAATTTTTAAAAAAAATTACGGTATACGCTATTTCGAATACAGAGTAACATGTAAATAAAATAATAAGTCCACCAAATACTACTCTCAACATTCTTCTATTAGTCAAGCGTAATTCGTCTACTTCTTTTTTTTTCTCTTTGATATTTTTAACTGATTTTGCTGTGAGTTACTGTTGCTGTTAGTTGTGTAGTTTGTTATAAATTAGTGTAGACAAAATTACTTTTGCAATCAAACCTTATATGAAACCCAGATTAAGAATTTACGAAAACATTCATCCACAACATCATAAACATGCCGATACCTGATGAATTTGGAGTAAAAGAAATACTTTGTAAATTAATGCTTAATCAAATAAAACTTAACAATCAAAAAATGAATAATCTAAATATATTATCTTCATATTTTGAAGAGAATATAAATTATTGTGTTTGAATTGAACTATTAGGTAAGCTGAGAAGTTTCTCTCATCTGACATAATAATTCTCAAATTTCTCAACTGAAGTTCCAAGTCCATTCCGTGGAAATCAGCTGTAATTTCACAATGAAATGTATCAGATTAGATCATGTTTTTAGTCTTAGATATTTTTACTTGGTGGAAAAAATAAATTTTATAATGATTTTAATGGACAATTAATAATGAAGAGAGTTTACGTAGTTATCATGACGGGAGTTTGTTTCGTTCAACAATGAAATGCTTAATGCTCTTTGAATCATAATAATGTCTAATTATTGTTCGCTTAGTGTAAGACATTTTATCCTCCTCTTTCATTGAAATAAAACTTCTTCATTCTTTACTCTCATAAGAATTATTGAGACATATGGTCTAACATTAAGATAAACAACTGCTAATTATGTCATATTTTGTGTTGAACACTCATTATTTTGAAGTAAATTATAATCAATTAGTGATTCATTAAATTCCCATTAACTGGGTCTCTCGCAATGAAAACTGCCATGTTGGGAGTGTGCGAGCCGAGCTCAGTTCCCGCCACCCAAGACAAACGACGTACGGGTGGTGGTGGCGCGCGAAAATGGTGGATGGGGCAGGGAGAGGAAAGGGAGAGATGAGACAGAAATTAAGGGTGACATAGATTTTAACCTCCTCTTCCAACGCATTGTCTGCAGAATTATTCCTCTTCTGAGGCTTACACTATGAGCGTAGAAAAATGGTTGGAAATAGCAACAATTGCTTCAGAATAGGACATATCATCTAACCGTGAATAGAACAAACGGAAATCGTTTCCTTTTATTTATTCGAATACGGGATGAATATGCTTCACAAATCAATTTAAAAAGAATTTCGTATAACATCTATCGGTTTTATTTCATGTTGAATTAAATATTAAAGAAAATTCAGGATCCGTTTCATTATTGTTATTAATAAAAGAAAAATTTTTCATACGTTTTTCATTCTGACATAATACGGAGTTCTTAGGATAAAAAATATAAGTAATTACAATATTATTCACAATATCGAGATAAATAAATTATGTGCACATCAAAAATAAGGTTGTATAAATAATCATAATATTCTTAAGGTATGTCTTTATTGGTACGTATTTATTTTTCTGTTATGCAATGTTTACCATTCATAAAGGATGGTCATTTGTTTTTTTATTGGTTATTTATCTTCTTCACTACCAATGTTATTTGAAATATCTGCTGATACTATTGCAATGAAAACAAACTAATGTGTTTCAATCGCGGTTTCAGTCGTGAGAAATGTTTCTAAAAGCGTTTAAACGGACAAATGGCTACTTCTCTCACGAATATAAAACTTGAATTGCTTGCAGCTAGCAGCATTCGCAGGAACGTATTTAGGTATCAAAGCTAGAAATCATCATAGACAAACAAAATGCATGTCGATTAACTGAGCTTAATATTTAAACTACCGTAATCCCAATTAAATTCTAAATATTTAACTTGAATCCTTTTTGCAATTTAAATACTGATAATTTTAAAATTGGCAATTAAATATTAATATTATATTTTTTCGGTATATTAATAAAAAACGTGAATGTAAAATAAGTATGAATACAGTTCCTAATCAACATTACTTGAAGTGTATATTTTAATGAACGTAACTATTTTACACAGTTGTGCCATTATAAAAGAAAACAAAATAACTAAGTTTAGACTACCTTCGAACGTGCCATTATAAAAGAAAACAAAATAACTAAGTTTACACTACCTTCACAGAAGTAAAACCTCAACAAAAGAAACACCTTACGAACGTAGGCTATTGATCGTCATAGACTACAAAATTGTTTATGGAAAAAAAGAAATAAAATATGTGGTATATAAAAAAATGGAAACCGAAGTACTAAACAAATTATTTATACGTCACTCAAAAATACCAAGGATAATTAGTTGTTCCTGATTGTATATTACATTCCTTTACTCGGGATCAAGTTTTTTTCCAGGATGGTAAATTTGTATATGCATGAAAACATATCCTTCGCAGCACCCATAAGTTAAACGTGGAAAATATTAACATTTAAACACTCTTACCCCTCCTTAACGAACATTTTACGATACCTTACACCGTGCAATAATTACGTAACGGTTTCCCTACGTCCTCCAACTCAACGAGAAAAGATTTTGTCTCTTCTCGGAAAATGAGGGGATAAATTTTGATACAATACTCATGTGTTCTAATCCCATTTGTCATTGAGCTACTGAGTTAATAGATTCCAGTGATAAACTATAAAGTATTAATAAAATATACACTATTATGAAATAGCGTTACATGACATCGAGGCCAACACACCTCCCCCTTCCCCCCGATAACTTACCGTAATGCAGAGTAACTGTGTCACAAACACTCCTCCCTAGTAGGTTGCGTTACGTAATTATAGACAGTCCAGAAAATAATTTATGGCGAAAGAGAGTTTTGAAATAATTAGTCCACTTGTGTGTGACAAAGAGAACCCTCTGTGAATATGCAGACAATCGCCTTCAAGTGAACATATTCACGAGGGAGAGAGGGTCTCTCTGATATTTGGCGCACGACTGTGTATGTCCGAACGAGCGCCCTAGTGACATTTGAGCCACCCTCCTCTCCCTATCCCGCCCTTACTCGACCTCATTTGGCTCCCTGGGCCAAGTTTCCTCCAACAAGAGGGTTAGTTTGGAAGTAATACATCCTCGTAGTATGGAAATAGTGATAAATATAGCATCTAGTTGTTAAAACTTTGGGGTGGCATTCCATTAATTATATATTTTCATGTTGAATTTAAAAAAATATATTTTGTTCTTTAATAAAAAATATTTTATTTCCTGAGAAAATATTTCATTTTTTCCCTTCAATGAAGACCTCTCATCTTGCAATGATCGCTTAGAGCATACATTTTAAACTTTGAAACATTCTACTTACAGACAAGGAAGCATAAAAAGGGAGCGAAACCCCTTGACTATTAATCTGATTCAAATTAAATTTTCTCAAATTTCAATAGCAACGTGAGGCTTTTTCATTGTCCATTGCTTTGAACTCTTGTATTTTCTGATGTAAGCTTGTTTTGAATTTATTCAGTTAATCGCGCCACAGCAATGGTCATTGATTATGTGTGATTGTAATAAATTACCTCGCTAATTTTGAACATATTGTTATTTGAACGTAAATCATTTTCGTTTTAATGTTATTTATGAAACTATATTTTATAACACAATATTGGTTCAGTTATACATATTATTTATGTATCCAAGTCTATCTGCGTTTCCTCATAGCAAACTCACGAACCTCGGTAAAAGTTTGTTAAATATCCTCTTAATTGATTTAAAAGTATAAAAAAAGCTAGTTAGTGACGAGAAAAAGATTTATTTCCTTTAACAAATTTTGCAAACGACTTGATTTAAATTCATAGGGAAATAATGTTTTTTTAATTTATTTTTTAATAATATTTCAACGTATAATATAAAATCACATTATTAAGAGTGTTTATGTTAATTGAATAATGTGCCTAGCAAATTGACTCATTTTTCTTGATTATTGGTTTTATCCTAATTTTATTGACTAATGTGTTATTTGTCGTTGTCTTTTTTAAATTATTTCTTGATTTTTTCTAACTTCACTGAGCTTATAAGTGACAATATATAAATAACAATTGATTCTCAGACATCTAAACAATTACTTGTACGTTAGTAGAACGTAATTATTGATGTTGAGTAAACTTATTTTATATTTACAATATTTCGTATTACCTATTTTGGTGCTCTAAAATCACTGAGCATTCACAAGAATAGCGTGAATTTTTATTCACACGAGCCAGGTAAAAATCGTACGGTCACGTCTAAGCATTTTCACACAATGAACGAGTACGGGATGCCACTGTTCCTAGATACAAACGAAACGGTAATAATATCTGACGTTACTAAGAGTGTACATTTCTTCAGCACGTGACGAAAATATTGAGAAATACTGCATCAGACTGGAATCTAACTTATGTGTTATCCTGATTGTCTTTCCTTTACAAGAAAAAATGCGCGATATCGTCAAGTTTTTTTTATATTACCTCCTGTCCAAACACAAACAAAATTTTCATTGCATTAACTTCTAAATTATATTTCAGGCCCAAGACCCACTACACAATTTCTTTGTTTTTGAATCTCTAAACTGTTTCTTTCTTTTTTCTTTCCAGGCAAGTACGTTCTGGTTTGGAAACGCGGAATTGCCGTTCTCACAGCTGGTGCTACCAAAGTGAGTCCGGATGAACGTCTACGCCTCGTTGAAGGCTACAACCTCGAGATTCGCGATGTCGCCACTTCTGATGCTGGCGACTACGTATGCCAAATCGGAAGTTTGGAACCAAAAGAAATCACTCATACCGTGGAGATTTTAGGTAAGTGACAACTATTTATTACTCTTTTCAAGAAGAAATGAAGGAGCACACTATATCAGAAATTGAATGTATATACTAAGTAATCTTGGAAAAACAAAAAGATGATTACATTTTACAGCGTTAGTGAAACAAAATAATTTACTGTTACATGTCTACCAACTTGAAATTGGTTTAGTTACTTTTTGAAGTATCAGATACATGTAAACGTAAGACAATCTCATGTTTTTTATGTTTATGTCAATGACCTTTCACAATGAACTGTTTTTTAATATCGTTTAAAGTAGGTGTGATCTGATGCCTCAAACTTAGTGGTTCTAAACAGTTTACATAACTGTGTAATACGGGAAAATAAATAATAATTTATGCCGAATTACCTTCCACAGATGTCACTCACAATGCAAAGAGGACATGTTTTGCGTACATGTATTTCACCTTTGTTTTAAGATAAAGATGTTGGACTTAATTGCAATGCTAAAGTCTACGATACGGTTCATGCTTCTATGTATATGTATTCGTATCATATCATAATTATCTTATGCATTTACCCTCCATTAATTTATTCAGTTCAAAATTTTCCGTTCTTGACATTGTCATTCATCAAGAAGCATCCTGAAGGAGAAAAGTTTAGAAGATGTATTTATGAAAACTATTATTGCAATAATATTGATCGTTTGAACATTTAATTTGTATCTGTTTCAAATCATTATTTTATATGAATGAATAATCATGGATATTTTCTGTTTAAGGGTTAATTTCCTTACAATTATGTTCAGGCAGATATATCCATTAAATTCCATGACATATATGTAGTGCAAAATCGATTTCATTCCTTTTATCAAGATTGATACATCAAACTCAGTTATAAGAATATCCTACTGAAGTATTTAGCATGATCAATTTTATATTAGTAACAAATTTAAAAAAAACCTGCATATTTGAACATTACTTTAAGGAGTTGGGGTGGGGGGGAATCTTAACATTTCTCGCCTCATTAGAGCATCTTCCGCATTAGGCCACTTCGGTACTAGAAAAGTGCCAGAGAGTCGTTCTCCTCCATTTAACGAAAATCGTTTTGAATCCGTTCCAGAGCGACCTTCCGTCATGAATACCAAACGCTTCCCTCTTCCCTCACTTCTCGGAAGTCGTGACCCGTTCCCTTGCGGGCCCCGGGAATCGCGCGTGGAGTTTGAATCCGAGGCGAAAACAATTGCCGTAAATTCCGCACCTCCATTACTAACTCGGGTGGTAAAGGCACGTGAGCTGAAAGAATCGCAAAATGTATAAGGAATGTATGAATGCAAAAGAAAATGTATGAAAAATTACAAGTGGTATGATGGATCCAATCCGATTTCTCGGCTATTTATTTTCTTTAATTTAGTTATTATTTGTCTTCTCGAAATTGGTGAAAAAATACATATGATGTTATTTAGACAATTCTGATGTTTTTGTAAGTCTATTGTGTATGTTAATAACTCCAGTTCAACTATAGTTAAAACAATACGGGTGAAATTGAATAATTCCAATGAGATCAATGAAGGCAATTAAAAAATAATTATACATAATTCATAGTTGTACGTCACATAGCAATGTGTATAGTATGCGTTACAAAAATTGAATTGAGTTACATTGAACGCTATACGAAAAATAAGCATGTATTCAAAATAATGTATTTCCATTTGTCTCTCTTTCCTTACGCGAAAATTCTGATAAATTGGTAAATTCAGTTTTACTTCAATTTGGATGTATTTCTGCATTTTTACATGAATAATATCAAAATTACCTCAATTTTGATAGGAAGCGTAATGTCTGAAAAAAAATTGGATAAGTAAACCAATAGATCTGGTACTAATGGTAAGAGGATGGAAATATGGGCCACTCTTTTCATGCGTCCTGCTGAAGTCATGAGGGTTTTGTTGTAAATAGCCAGGAAGTCGTGAAATTACAGTGGTCAATTTTCAACACAAACGCTGAAAGAAAGTACTTATGATCAAATTTAAAATTTTGAAACTCGTAAAGGTTATTCAATGTCATAATGTGTTCACACATAATAACAACGTTGTATGAGAGATTCAATGAATTTCTGATTCCTGAAGACTTCCTGTCAGAAAGACAAATCCTTTCAAATACGCACAACAAAATATGCAGGAAGCAGTTTTTAGCATTTCTTTTGAGTTTCCTAAAGCTATTTTTCTTCTTGAATTCATTTCATGAATGCCATGAAAATGTTTAATAATATAGGTAAATTTTACGTATGTTCTTTATTATAGTTTTCCCGTCAATTATTACTTTTTCCGTAATTTTAAGTCATATTTTTTACTGCCCCGTTACATTTCTCCCGTAAATGTTGTAGTTTTTATACTTATTTTTTAAATCCCCATTTATATCCTTACGCCATCTTTATCGTGTTCACTCTTCAGACATCCTAGAATATGCTTCACACGTAACATACATACTTCAATATTACATTGAATTGAACTTCAATGGTTATCACTGCGTTCAAACATTTATCATTAATTTGCTTATGGATTTTTTCATACACTAATCGTAAAATAACGTTGTCTATTCTTTGGATTCCAAAAAATACGTAAATAATACAGTTAACTTAGGAACTTAAATACATTCGTAGATGAAAATGAGACATTATTTTCCGCTTAGTAACATTTTACCCTTTTCACGTATTTAAAAGAAAAATATCATAAAATATATTTCTTAAATATTAAATTAACCATGATTAGAAATATAAACACAGGTAATAACCCTATTAATGTTTCAGACAACAAAAATTTGAAAAATCACATTTTACTCAAATTAACCTTCCGAATTAACTCCAATACGAGAGAAATATTCTCCATTGTAATTTTGAAGATCAAACGAGACAAAATTTTGTATGCACCAACTCTATGCTTCGTGTTCTGTGGTCGTAGTGTTGCATGACTTGTGACATGAAAAAAGCATACGACATTTCTGTTGCATAGCAACCATGCACTGATAGTGCGTGAGCTTAGGATGTTAATCACGCGGGATGTTAATTACCTTGTGCCTGATTTACTACTACCACTCTCCTCCCCTTTCTCTTTCCATTGAATCATCTGCACATTTCCTCGCTACTTTTTGCACTCTTCTCTTCTTCTTAATGAGTCGTTTGTCTTCTACTTTTCTCTATCTGATATATTTCTCCATAAGAGCTCTTCCATTTTTAATTATAAAAATTTAGAGCAGATAAAACAATTGAGTGCCCTTCCAAAGATATTCATTTCATGAAATTTTAACATTAAAGAATTATAACTCATAATTTTGTCGTTTAATAGTACCATTTGAAAAATATGACTTTCAATTATTAAGTTGGACCGAAATATCTTCAATACATTAATCTCTACGACTTCGATTAACGTATTCGTGTATAAAACTGTTAATCAATATTCGAGGTTATGTAAGTACAAACGTTCCATTAGTAGCAAAAAATTAATTTAAATAAGAAATTGATCAAGTGTATAATACAAAAGAAGATAATTCCAAGATAATGAGCATTGATTGTTTATTGAATTGATTTAATTAAGTTTCGATGTGTAAGATATTAGGCTGCTTCCTTATCTTCAAAGTGTTTAATAAGAGGAACTGTGGAAGAGATATCGTTTATTGAGATATGTTTAAGGATAAATAAATTATTTATTGGAGTAGATCATGCATATTAAAAAATTGAAATCCAAAAGTAAATTAATGAGGAAGAAGGTGATTATATCCTGGAATCTGGAGTAGAATATCTCACTTTTCTGATCATTCGTGGTGGCAATTTATTTAGATATCTTTCTAACAACAAGATTGACTTCTAACTAACATATGGAATCATGCGTTTAAAAGATTCGTAATCGTGAACCAATCATTTTCCCGGAAGCAATATGTTAGAGTGATCTGCGAGGGACGAGACAGAAAGGGCGTTCGCGTGCGCGAGTGTCATCTGTCTCAATGCGCTGCGAGTGCTCTCTGGCGGGATGGACGCCAGTGACTTCCACGAGGGTCTATCTCTTGGCTTTACAGTGCGACATCCTCCTGGGAGTTTAGAGGAAGGTTTCAAGTCTCCAAGTTGCATGCGCATCGCGGACTTTAATCACTTGAAGACAATTAAGCAGGTAGACGAGATGTCTGTATACAACCGCGCAAGAGTAACTATTAGACTATAGGCATCAATATATAATAGTATATAGTTATATTTTATATACTTGAAGGGAGGTATTTTTTCATGATGTAATAAGTGCTGTATCATAAACATACTCCCCAACATAGATGAAAAGTTATTAAACCTCTTCCGAGTTTGAACAAACAAGTTGGTGATCGTTTACCATGAATCTCAATGGGACTTGGGCCTATATAATTTCATTTTTATTGCAAATTATTTGGACATTATCCATCATCTTGAGCTGTTAAATCAATTACTAACATCGCCAACATCGTCAGGAATCATACAGAAAAGAAACCAGTAATGTTCAATTAGAGAGAAATTTCGAAGTTACCCGACGTGATGGTGTATGAAGAGTATCCTATGCAAACAAATATACTGCAATCTGGAGACAATATTTGTACTATGTGTAACCACACAATGTGTTATACTTGTTCGTGGTTCACACGAGTCTGGCCCCTTAGTTCATTAATAAGAACTACTTACCAGACTGTGGTCGCTCTATTTTTATATATAATATCGTACCTTTTGGAACATATCGTATCTTTTTGTGTTGTAAGGGACATTCCATTTGAGTCTACCGTGACATCTCGAGACCAGTGCATGGGCCCGACAGCACCCTCAAGGTCTGTCCCATGTCGGAGACGGCCGACTCAGCGACCACCCTGCCCGCCTGAGTTGGGCTGGGAGGTTGGGCTACAGGTGACCTACCAGTTTGCGCACTGCTAGACGGGGACACGTCTAGCTGTCGTATCCCTACTGCTGTAAGCACTAACGATATCCGAGCAGCAATCCTGCTCACCCATCGGAATTAGACGCCAACACAGTGGAATTCATACCTTCCTACCCGTGCCACGGATGGGGAAACCACTGCCCGGCAGAGACCAACCCAATTAAGGGGCGTCAGGCTGTCCACATCAGCCTGAGGGCTCAATTTCCCTACCCAGCCTCCTCGTTTTAAGGTGCTGAGTGACACCCGAGACTAAGGTCGTGACCACCCAACGATCATGACTCAATCTCCACCACATCGTGAAATCCCCAGCATCCGATATGTTACTCGAGACGCAAACCCGAGATTAGGTACGGGGGTGATGAGGTTCGTTCGTTTGTCCAGTGGTCCACCGAACGGCTGCTTGTTTATCCAGGTAGACTCAATTAAGGGACTACCCTTCATGCACCTAGCTGCGCTCGAGGGCAAGCCCTCTCCCCATGTTACGGAGTCCAGAAGCCTTACTGGATTACCGAGCTTTCGATAGGTAACGGTTCGAGGCGCTACCCGTTTGCCTCTCGCACCTGTTCAGGACATCCGTTCTATTTGCCCAGTGGTATCTAGGATCTGGGCAGGGTATGTGTCCCGGAGTAGCGCACTCAAGGTGGTGGAACACAGTGAACTCCCTTTGCCAGATAGGTTGCCCTCTCTACGGGGGGTCCGTGGAGGCCCCTTGCGGGGTTCTCTGCTCGTGTTATACAGGTTTCCCCGTCAGCCTGGGTTTCCCCAACGAGTAACGGCCGATACCCCTCGCGGAACATCTCCTCCCTTCCCCCTCGGACCGATCCGTTGCCCGTGAGTCAGGATTGGGTACGGCACCCGAGAAGACCATCGGGCGAACAAGGTTGGTTTCGCCCGATAGACACAACGTGTCATGTGTATTTGTTCATGTGTATTTTCGTGTTTGACACGTCCCGTACCTTAGCTCATTGATGAGCTACTTACCAGGACTTGACGGTCACACAACGTCTTTTGGAGCCATATCGTATTCTATTTTGTATTACTCAGTAGTAATAAAGTCCACTTATCTTATTGATCCGGCTTAGAGATCATGTTCGTGATTTTATGTACAGGTGTTGTGTGTGCCGGCGCTTAGCCGTTCCTCGCGAAGAGGAGACGTTCCCGTTCCTAGCCACGGGGAAGCGGGCGGTTTCTACTATTACTACTATAAATATATAAAACTATATATTGTGACTTTATTTTTTATTTGTTATTAACTAATAACAATATTTTTTTTTAATTAATTGTTGTAAAAAAATTAAAAATAATTATATTTAATTACTAAGGGGAGGGAACCGAATACTCACTTCTATGGGAGCCACTCACAATGAAAACACAACAATCTGGTGTTCGAGCAATGAACAAAACATTTTATTATGTGCACTAATCCTAACCTAATTACTACACAATACACTGGTCAATATGTATTCTACTACACATTATCTCGCCTACTGCGCTTTTGGAATGTCCTTTTACAGGGTACTCACCAATCTCTTCTGCCTCGTGGGCCTTTTTGTTCATTACACTTACATCACAGTGACACTCTTCAATCGTTGCACTTGGCCTACTGACTTTTGTGTGACAATTTTTAGTTTACAAGGCCCAAACTTACAGTGATATATCCCCTTTACACTATTACACACTACTGTAGATGTCTCTTGATGCCGGACGAGATGATGACCTGTCCCATTCGGTGTTATTACCTCGAACCTGGTTCCCTGCGCAGCACTAATGTTCTTTTCTCTCCTTTGCGTCTAATCCATCCTTTTCACCATTCCCATTACTTTCCCTTTATTGTTACGTCTTAGAGTTCTCAGATTCACTTCTTATTAGTTTATTTTCGTCCTTTGCTACATTTAATCTTATTGTCTTAGCAATGACGATGCCTTCCTCGGTTTATTAATTGTTTGAAATGATCTGCGACGGCTTACTAACTTCTAAAACGATATTATTTTCACGCCTTCAAGTTCCTCACTCGTTTATTCGAACTATTTTGTACTACGCAAGTCCCATTCGCCCTGGTTTAATCACACGTTTTCTTTCGTTTCATATAGCAAAAGAAACACTCACAAAGTCTTCAATGTCTGACTCGGACAAATAAACAGTCTTCACTTTTTTCACCATCAAAATCGCACAAATAAACAGTCTCGAAATCTCTCACCATTGGATTCCAAAAAACTATCGAGAATTTTCTCACTTCTGAAGCACGACAAACTATCAACAATTTTCTTACTATCTGACCAAATAATCGAACTTTTCTAACCATCTGCTTTCAACAAAAAATCTGATGCGAATTTTTCAGTCTCACGGTCAGTCTCACTACATTGTTTCAAAGGTTGTCTCCTCTCTCCTCCAACTACTCACAGCCACAAATTTTCTCCGCTCTATCTTCCAACTACTCACTCCCAAAAATTTTCTCCTCTCTCCCACATCACCAATACACACTCCCCAAACATTTTCTCGATTCTATCTCCTTTGCCGCTGTGCCCTAATTTTTTTATAGCTAATTTTGCGTCATGTGACGTTCCCCCTCTTCACCGTCCTTGCTTCTGCTGCCAGATCTCGGTTCTTTTCCCCCTCTTAATTTTAATTGGTAGTTTCCGAAAAGATGTATTTCGTATCTTCATGTTTCCAATCATTCCATTTGACTCCTCCCCCCTTGATATTTCATTGTCTGCACCCCCCTCTCTCTACTTCTAAGATTCTTTCCTCGAGATGAAGGTCTGTCGGCCATTTTGTTATTTTTGTCCCTTCGCTATCTGCGCGGGCGGTAAGCTTCTAAAGACCTCTGTTTTATTATTTTATTGCTAGGCGGCATTCGACATAGTCCCTTTCTAGCTAGCACTTGTTCGGAGCGTCGGCATTTCTTTTTGAACCCAAATTTTATTACATTCTTTTGAATTTTTACTATCGTATTGCCGAACCCATGTCGCAAAATTGCACATTTCTAAAGATTCCTGTTGAGACTTGCTTTTAGGA
>NNCF01129372.1:762474-788981 GCA_002313205.1 Laupala kohalensis
CCGTCTTGTACTTTATCACGCAATTGCTGTAGTACTTTTTAAACAACTTATAATAATTTCAAAAACTATTTTCTTGCATGATTGTGTTGCCGTTTGGCTCATATTAATTTAGTTTTATGTGTACTCAACTTTGGCACGATATATATAATAACTTGCCTCTCTGTGTCCAGTTACCTCCCAAACATCATAAACTCTGTCTTCTTAGAAGACAGGGTCATCTTTGCCCTCTCTCACCATCTTAATACGATATCGAGGAACTTGTGCGCTTCCACCTCTAGTTGTTTCCGACTGTCGCCACCAACCGTGATGGCTAGGTCGTCCGCGTACGCTGACACCTTGGCCCCCGCATCTTCCAGGTCTTGAAGGACCTCGTCGATGACGAGGTTCCCGAGTACCGGCCCACTGTTGGAACCTTGCGGGCAATCTCTGGTCAGGAATTTGGAGTATGATATTTCTCCCATTGGGAGAGAAACTTCTCTTTCTGACAGGTAGTTACTGTACAACTTGTATATAAACGGGTCAATCTTCATTTCTCTCATTCGCCTGAGGATTCCTGGCCACCACGCATTGTCGAACGCCCTCTGTCTGTTCGTGAAGATCACCAAACAGTACTTGCTACGTGTCTGGCAGTCCTCTATCGAACCCAGCAGGGATGCCACTGCATCGTCTGTACTCCGCCCGGGTCTGAAACCATATTGACTCTGAGAGAACAGATTGTTAGACACTCTCTCTCTCTCTCTCTCTCTCTATATATATATATATATATATATATATATATATATATATATATATATATATATATATATATATATATATATATATNCTTTCCTAGGACCGGGAGATGACAAATCGGTCTATAGGACCTTGCTTCATCATCTGTTTTTTCGTGACTCTTCTTTAGTACTACGACTAAAACCTTTTTCCAAACACGAGGGAAGATTCCTTCCACCAAGCATCTGTTAAGAATCTGCAGGTACTAGCTCTTGCAAACACCTTGCAAGGCCTCCTTGATTATCTCTGATGTGAGTTTGTCCTGTCCAGGTGCTTTTCGGGGCTTAAACGCCCGAATAGTCTTATCCAGTTCATCCTCAGTGATCGGAGTAAGGTACTCCTTGTCTACAGCTCCCCACTTTTGCAAGGCCTCAAGTCTCTCCACCGTGTGAGTCTCCGTATCCTGCGAATGGTTGTCATCCGGTAATAGGATTTCCAGAAGATGTCGCCCGGTTGCCTCCATTCCAAGAGTGCCTCCATCTGGACCATGATTGGATAAGGTGCTTAACAATTGGGGAGTACGCAGTTTATCAGAAGCTAACTGATAAGGTACCCCCACGGGCTTACCCCCGTTGCTTCCTCCACGAATTCTCTCCATTTCCCTTCTTTGATTTTCTGACGGCCGCCAGGTGTTTATTCCTAGCTTCCACGTATTTGAGTCTAGGTTCGGATAAATCCTCCCCTCTCCATTTCGCCCTTTGTAGTTGCTTCCGTAGGGCTCCGACTGTTCGCTTGGAAGCATTCAAATCCCGATTCCACCAAGGCGTACCCTTCCGACCGCCGGTCATTCTATACGGAATGGAACCGATTGAGACCGTCGAGATGGCTTCGGTCAACCGCTGGGCAGCGGTTTCGGGATTGTCCTCGGGCGTGACCATCAACAACTCATCACTTAGTATACTCGTGAATCGTCTCCAGTCAGCCTTGGACGTATTGAAGTGCTTCCTAGGAATCATCTCTGGTGGACGTACCTTCATTCCCAGGTTAAAACGGAGCGCGTTATGATCACTGTTTGGTGCAGTCGTTAGCACGTGCCAGTCCGTCTACGCTCTTATGACGTTATCCGAGGCCAGAGTTAGATCAATGTGAGAACATTTATCGCCCTTGAAGAAAGTGGGAGGTGATTCATCGTGATTCAAGAGGTGAAGCTGGTTTCTGAAAATGAATTCCTCCACCATCTCCCCCCTGTCATCTGTCCGACGATCCCCCCATACCTCACATCTGGCGTTAAAGTCCCCCCCAATGATCAGTTTCTTACCACTCATTCCCGTCACGATCCTTCTTAGTTCATCAATATGCTCCTTCGTGTCGGCTCCATACTCGAAGTATGTTGATACGATGTATATCTCCCCACCCTCATTCGCGAGAGCACACACAGCAAAGTTTTTTGAGCAATATTGTGATACCTTGAGAGGAAAGAGCTCTTGATTGGTCGCGATTATGGCCGCACCAGGTTGTAACCCTGTGCTTTCCACTATACGGTATTTGTCGCCGAGCCCAACTGTGGAGTTACACTGCGTGTAAGGCTCCGATAATAGAACGAGGTCAATCCCTGACGCTGACACATACTGTGCCAGCTCATCCATAACGCATTGCGATCGCTGCGCATTGAGTTGAAGAAACTTAAGATAACCCATAATCAGTAAATTCTCCCTCACGCTTGACCGCACGTTTGAATGCTAGGCAATTCTTGCCTATTACAGCATGGTTCAACTGCGTTCCCGCCCTGCGGCAGTTGGCACATTCAGGTGATTCTTTCTTCTTCGGGCAGTTTCTATAATCGTGTCCTTCCTCCGCACAATGTCCATACGTTGGGGCATTCTGTCGGCAGAACCAAGAAGAATGGCCGTATCGCTGACAAGTGTAACAGCGTGATGGACGCAAACATTCTACCACCTTTTACGAGAGCCAGCCCGCATACAGGCGGCCTTTTCTCGTACACAGACGAAATACGTCAGGGGGTACCTCTACCACCCTATTGGCAACGTTTTCTCCGTGGTCTTTCCTACACCTCATTCGGAAAGCCACCCGAACGTGTCGCTTGAAGTGGTCGTTGTCGACCTCTTCTGCAAAGTTCTGCTGGTAGATATCCTCAAGCAGCTCCTCGTCTCCCACCCCTACTGGCACGTCGAACAGCGTCACCTTAGGCTTCCGCTTTCGCTGCTCGCGAATGACAACAGTGCTGTTGCCTCTTAATGCCGCTTTTATACTGATAACATTTACAGGGGAGGCTAAGATCGACGACGCGATCTTAGCCGCGTACCTTTTCGACATCGTGGAGAACATGTCATCCAAATCGTAGAGAGTGCCTCGAAGCCACTGCATCTGACGATCGGAGACGGCCCCCTCGATGCTTCGGAGGACACCCCTCAAGGCTGACATCGTACCATTGTGGAACTCTACCAGTTCCAAATGGTCCTCCTGGGAGCGTCCACATCTTGGAGGGGTTGGGGACCATTGCCGATCTTGGCTCGAGGCCAGAGAACCGGTGTCCCTAACTGCAGGTTTCGCCTTAGCGGCCTCGGGGGTCGCCTGCTGCAGCTCCGTGCTTGGGTCGTGCCGGGGGAGACTTGCCCTTTAGCCAGGTCGGCTCTGCCTGAAGTAACAGCTTTAGCGCAACGTTCTGCCCGTCGCTTTGCTCGTTCCTCCCTTGCCAGCATTGCGGGATGCGGAGCATCCCTCTCTGACGGGGTGCTTCCCTCGACGGTTGCCCGCTTACCGAGGTCGGCTTTTTCCCCTAATTCGTCTTTCCCCTTTTTGTGCGCGGCCGTCACGGGTGCTTCCGTGGCCCCCTCTACCGCCAGCAATGTTGAGGCACTCCCAGGAAGTGTCTCGCCATCACTGACTTCGGAGGAAGGCCGGGAGTCGGATGGACAAAGCACAGTCAGACACCCGGAATTTGCCTTTCCCTCATCCGAGGTTCTACCGTGAGAGGATTGCCCTCTGCCAGCCTTTGCCCGCTTGGGGTTCAGTGAAGGCTTCGGGGTCCCCTCAATTTCAATTAAACGTTCTACTGCGGCCCACGACTCCACAATGACTCGAGCGTCAGAAGGGATCATCTGGCCAAACCCATATGGCTCTGACCCCGCAGTTGGCTTGGGGCACTCCTGTTGAGGGGCTAACTGCGTTGCCGCACGCCCTGGGGGTGGTATCCTTTACCTTCTTTGGGGCCTTCACTTGGCGCCCCTTTATTTTCTTCGCCTTTGTGGAGGCAACGTTGGCCCCGGGTTTCCCCGTTAAGCTGACACCGTCCCCAACAGTTTTTTCCTTACCCACTCTTGGCAGCCTCTTACTCAAGGGGGCTCCACTGTCTAGCCCTCGCTGAGGGGGTGGGCGATCTTTTGAGCCTTGGGCAGACCTTCTTCGTTTAGCCGAAGCCACGATTCTCCAGTCGCCGGCACCGTCATCAGCTAGAGTCGGATGGGTCACCCAGCTCCGGGTCTCCTGCTGCGCCTGCTCCATTGCTTGTTATTAAGGTCACTAACGACTTTGATAACTTTGACACGCTCTCGCCGGGAGAAGCGCGCTGTCTAGGATTCCAACCTAGTGGTTTCGCTAGACAGACACAACGTGTCAGTCAGAAGTTTTGATTTCATTAGGTATCCTAGTAACATCGAATAAACAGAAAAAATACAAACACCACAGAGAATATCATTTGCCGCATTTTACTAGATCTTTTTGGGAAAAATCTGTATTATAATATACAATGTTACTGAAATTATGTACAAAGAGCTTTGTGCTAACTTAATAAAATTGTGTCTAATTAAAATGTTATTAAATACTTTGTGTCTAATTAAAATGTTATTAAATAATTGTTTATGCATTTAGTTTTCTGTATCTTGGCAAAAGAAAAATAGATGACTCATACGCATTAATAACATGTTATCTAGTTTCTTACTTAACGTTCATCTTTCGTATTGTATGTTGCTTCAAACATATTAATAGTATATCCCCACTTCAAACCGTTGATTTAGAAGGAAACTACAACTCATTTCGTCCTCTATCTTCGAGTAAATTCATAAATTGTATTTATGTTTATTTTCCAACCACTGCCCGTGTGAAATTGCTGACTGAATCGCGAATCTCGAATCCATACTTCGCTTGAGACGTCGCCGCTCCATCGTTGCTCCTCCTGCCTCCTCCTGTCATGTAGCAAGCGCTGCGCTTGCGTTTCTCAGATTTTATCGTATTTCTGGGACGCTCTCTATTGCCGCAGGAAGTTGGAGACTCCGTGCTTTCTGCTGGAGGTTCTCTTGTCCGCTGAAAGGACTTCGATCAGAATCCGTCGCTTCTACTATGTGCTCCACTTCCTGACCATCCCCACCATTGCTACTCGTAGTTCTTAAAATTGAGAAAAATCATGAGATATAAAAACGTTTCTTTTTTTTTGTTACCCTATATCACTATAACATTGCTGTTACTTATTTCAAATAAGGTATTCGTCATGCCCTAACGTGTAAAATACGTATTCCTCTAAAAGTTGTAAAAAATTTCTTGAATTATAACGTTATTTTTAACGATATTTCGTCTACTATATCTTGTCAGCTTGATCTTCAGGGAATGTTCAAGATCAGAGAGAATATTATTTTAAACCATTTTTTTAAACCATTGTAAAAACTTTAAATGTGGTGTATCTCTCATATCTGATTTAATATTATTTTGAATGTTTGTCAATTTGCAATTACTACCTGATTGAAATTCCTTAAAAAATGAAAATTGACGTTTCCGGCAATCTTTTTTCTGGTGTATTATAATTGAGAAAAGAAAACGAGCATATTATTTTGTTAATGTTTTATTTATCTGGATGATAAAATTATTTTTATATTCAAAATATTTTCATAGATTTCTATTATTTTGTCTTCTATCATCCCCTTTCTATTTGTCTATTTACCAAGTTACACAGGATTGGTTGTGATATATGACTATGAAGGAAAGGTCCTCTTACCTGGTCTGTAGCAAGATGTCTTACCAAATTGTGAATATATTATTTCAATATGATATTCCCATCGTGTATTTTATTCTCTTTTCTTCCGTATTTATCGTTCTTTCATCGATCTTGATATTATTTCGTCCGGGGTTCGTGCAATATCTTTCAGCGTTCTCTTTCACATCCCCATCTATCCTGTCCTGAACCGTCTTCCATTCCGGCAGTCTTAGTTAAAGTGCGACTCACCTCCACTTCGCCTGCGTGAGGTTTTCCAGCGCATATTTCGTGCGCCAGCAACGCGATGCTGTCAGCGCGGCGTGGCGCGGCGCGGTCGCTTCTACTATTTACAACCCGCGCCCTATTTACGGCGGACGCTTCGCCCCGCCCGAGTGCAGTTTCCGGTACGCGTCTGGGAGACGCAAGACGCCTCCGCCAGCGCGACGCCCCGTGGTTTATCACTCTGCCGCGTGGTGCGTCACTGTTCCTCCCCCAGGGAGGATTTTCCTCACCTCGAATCACTCGGAGCGCTTTATGCAAGCTTTGCTACGTCAACACGATTCTCAATCACATAGGTCCGATGACTGTTATTACTTTTTCACTTTGATTTTTTTTTTTAATCCGTGGATAGTCAAAATTTTAAACTTTGCTAGTTCCCTCTTGCGGGAAGAAGAAACCAGTGTTGAATAATTATCAATGTATGAACAATGGTTCCGTATTTCCTTCACTTTCAACGACATGGAATAGAAATACTACGTTAAAATGCTGAACAAATTGTTCCATTTTCCCGTCTCGATAAAGGATAATTTTACTACGTCTATTTTAATTTTCATTATTTAGAGACTGTTAGTAACTTTGCTATAATTGAGTTCCACGTGTTACACTGGGGGATATTTTAATATCTCTCAAGGTATGTGATGTGGATACAAAACAACTAAAGAATATGACTAGCAAATCTGTGAAGTTATTTATTAATAATATTTAATCTGAGTCTTCTTCATGTATGGATTACTGCGCATTGAGCAATATACGTCGGCAACAAATATAACGTCGTAGTGCATATTAGGTCATTTCACATATCAAGTTTAACTGTTTTTTCAAATGCTAACAAGTAAAACCTATGACTTAAAGCCTATGACAGATTAGGCTTATAAAAAAGTTTGACTTGCGAAGGTGTACATATTGAAACAAAATACGAGAAAAGAACTTAGTACAGTTTATATTAGAATCTGGGAAGAAGAAATGGATTTGCAAGATATATGTTTCTAAAATGCTTCAGAAATATTTAATTGATGGATGATATTTTAATATTTATAAAAGTGTTTGGTTACGTGAGCAGAAAATCAGTTAGATGTCATCAGAGGAATTTTTTTGAAATTGAATTTGAAATGGAAACGACAGAAATGAAACCTGACGTCAAGATTCCTATGTAGCTGAAGGTGTGGAGAGAAATCGATAGCAACAAAGGGTTGAGGAAAGGGAGGGTGAGACACCCTCTTGTGACGGAGTTGAGAAAGACACTTCTGCTGCTTGTTGCTGTGAGGTATCGGAGGAAGACAAAGTAGCCCAGAATTTATGTGTAAGGTTCGTAGCATGGGTGGGGAAGAAAAGGAGATGTAGCTGAAGTTATCACGGCGGCCGGAACCAAGCGCACCTGCGATACGTCTCAGGTGAAAGACAAAACGTTTCTCTTTGCACCTTTACTTCTCAAAATACTTCACAGAATGTACGTTCTTTGCAGTTACAGGTCTTCTTGCTTCTCGAGAGAGAGAGAGTTATTCCATGGAGTGATAGCAATATTTCGCAATGTGTGTTTCTCTGACATTTGTTGAAGAAAGAATAATTGCGTCAGGAAATATCATAGAGAATGAGGATATAATTATTATTTTGACATAACCAAAAATTGTCTTGCGATTATAAAATTATGATAAAATTTTTATTTTTGTAGATTATAATTAGTTACCCCATTGAGAAACAACTAGAGATAATAATTTTATAACTCTGCGGAAAAGCGTAGATTCGTTAGTCGTAATTAACGAAGTCATCATTTCTTAACTTTTAAGAAAATATTGAAAATCATTAACTATTTGTTAACTAACTTTATATTTATCTTCCGTAAACTTAAATCCGTTAATTTTTAATACAAAAATTGTAACATTGTTCCGACTGCTAGTGAGGTGGTGGGTCAAATTACAAAATCAGTCTTATCTCATATCGTCGGGAATTTTTTATTCCTAAAAGACATCCGGGAGTACCTGTCGTATCCTGTGAATTGTCGGCATTCGCTAGGATATCGCATGCTGTAGGCTCGATAAATGACTAGATTCGGTAAAGTTCAATACCTCAGTGCTATCTGCTTGGTCATTGCAAGCTATGCGTTATTAGAACGGTGTGAAATTGGAGATCATTTATCCTCTAGAGCACATAGGACACTCTTAAGGGCAATCTGAGAAGCCAAACGAAACGTTGTTGGAAAATGGTTTACTCAGATAATGTGATACGTGTCATGCAATTAACTCCACTCTTTATATTTATCTAATTTCCATCTTTTAGTGCTACTAAACTTCATGGTGTCAGAATAATTCTACATGCGTAATTCTTCTGATTTTTTAGGATGGTATTGATGAAGGATTACTATCTTCCCAGCTTTACTATGTCTTCTTTGAGTAAATATTACTGAAAATGTATGATTTTGTTTGGAATGGAAATCAAGTAGTCTCTGAGTAACACGTTTTTCATATTCATAAACCATGAATATTTAAATAAATGAATTTGGCATAATGAAAACTCTTGATTTTCAGCACTATTTATTTTCCTTGACCTTTTCAATGTGACGCTGATTATTGACCAGATTTGGTAACAACTCATAGATGTGTTCCACGATTAACACGTATAAATGAAATTTAATTCCTTCTTCCTAGTATTTTAACTTTTCTGCGTTAGACTTAGTCTGGTAATACTCCATATGACTCTATTTTCTCCGTATGACTAAGTTTTTTAGAAATGGAAGAGAAACGTTTCTAGGTATTTTTGTGTTCCACTCTCACGTGTCAGAAGGGTGAAATAGCTCTGAAATGCAGTAACATTCCAAATCATATACGAACGATAAATTAGTATTTTAAGTGGGAGTAATGATATAATTGTCTTTTTCCTGTACTTTAACTTCATTTCAGAGCGCATTACGCCTATCGGATGTTTTCCATCTCAATCATTTGTAAAGTTCTCCGTATTGATACTTTACCTTCCATTTCAACAGAAATCCGATTTTTATCGTTTCATTCTGATTAAATTACTTTATTTATTCCGAGGGCGAATACTTCATCGATATGTATTTATTTAATAAACATACACCGAATTTTGGCATGAATTAAATATCACAAAGTGCACCACCGGGGCTTGTATTTTCTGGTTACATCGTTCCCATCATGGCGAATGTTTTATGATAATTAGCTTAAATCTAGCTCGTGGAATCAGATTACAACTGCTCTTGGATCGCTAATATTGGTGTTATTTTGCCAACGTGAAATCCAACTCTATTCTAGAATGCTGCAATACATAGAAGAGCTTTCTGGATTGTTTGTGTCATTTGGTCATTTGAGAAGCACCGGCTTTTAACTTGAATTCTCATGTAACGTATCTTTTGAAAAATAATTATTGGTCATCGTGACCTGAACATAATTATCAAAGATCTGTTCGAAATTAATAATTGTTACGGACTAAATTAGTATCATTGTTGGGATTTCGTTAGAAATATTTTATTATTGCGCTCTAATGAGTCCATCATGTACTCCACATTATACTTCCTTTCTGCTGTCTTTCGTTAAATTCAGCGTCGTGATATATGGTCACAAATAAAAATAATACGTTCTCTCACTTGATTTCTTGGTTTGAAGTTGAAAAATTGTGTGATAAAATTAGACTGTAAATTGGAAAAATTGTTGTGAATCTCAGAATTCACATAATGACCCAAAATAAAAACAACACACAAGTCCCGGCAAGTTATGTCAGACGAAATAGATTTTCTTTTCGGGACATTTTAAGATCATTGAAAACTTTACTTTGTATATAATCGATGTGGAGTAGAAACAAAGAAATTCCTTATCCATATCCACGTTATAAAAGATGTGAGGTATACCTACGATTCCTTTCGAGTTTCGTCTTTTTATGTGGAATTTATTTTTGTGCGTGTATGTATTTCGGCTCCCGAGAGGAAGTTCTTTTTCATGGCAGAAGAACTACTGTGGTTTGCAGAAGAGCATTTCGGTAGGAGCAGGGGTTTCGGCAAGGCGGAAGCTACGACTTTTAATTTCCGCAGCTCGACAATCGCCTTTTGCCTGGGGCTCTGCCTTTTCTCTGCTCTCGTGCCCTCCAGCGAATCTCCATCGCCCAATTCTTGCTTCTCATTCCACCTCGTACGTATCCTCACAAGATTTGCTTATTCTGATTCTGTATTGCGATCTACAATTATATTTCAGCTTCTTTTTTTCTTTTTGAAGTTCTCTGGTCTATTAAAGTACCGTGTGTTATGTATAATTTTAGAGATACACACAATATTTTTGGGTTCCCGTGTAAAATATTTTCAAAATTAATTGGTTCAATAGTCACAGGAATAATTTAATACGAGTATGATTTATTATTATTTTCCTGTAATATACCGAAAACTTTCTTAAGTCTTAAGAACTTTATGAAAGCATATGATCAGTTTTGTACGTGTCTGGAATTATTTACTTTCCGGAACCTTTTGAACATGGAAATACAATTTTTGAAATTCTTTAAATTACATACTACAACATGATTGCTCTTAACTTAATATATATATATATATATATATATATATATATATATATATATATATATATATATATATATATATATATATATATATATATATATATATATNACTCGTACTTCGAAACATTTACGTTTTGCAAAATTTACAACAGAATGAGCCGTTTTTCTTCATAGCAACATTTTAACCAAAGAACAGTTTTAAAGTCAATAGTAAATTACTGATTATTGCAATAATTAATATTCTACTTTTTATAATACATTAAACTTATAGAAACGCATATTTCTCGTATAATACATTTGTTTTAACATATTAACACTGTTTTTATTATTGTTAATATAACTTGTTATTTAAGGATAAGTGCACGAAAAAGTTGATAGGAATTACGATTACATACTATTCATTTGAACACGATATTTAAAAGAATCTTTTTATCATACTCTTAAAATATTATTTTTCATTGGATTTTTTTCTCGAGTTGTGTTTATGAAATATTTATCTCTGATTTCTTCGTAGAGTACTAACAAACTTATGAAACTTTCGTAACGTACTATACGTAGATGTTAATTTGTCTCCAATGTTATGTTACTAACAAATGCTGGGATGATTATCTCCTCAAAGAATTCCATCATCATTTGAGTCCTTTGTAAACTATTTATCACTAAAATATCAATCTTTGATGCAAATATTTGTAGGTATTTTACATTAAAATTTCTCTTTGAATATATTTTTCACTTACTTTTCACATTTTATGACTGTATCATTTATAATTCAATTCGTACGTTCCCCGAAACATTTTTGTAACTGGACGATTCCGCTACATCCACTTTCGTTATCCATCTCTCCCTGCAGGAGAAAATAATTTCCGAAGGACGTCATACATCTGTGGAGGTAGCGTTCCTGTGGCGTATCCGGCGCACTCCGGAGGGCAAGTGGCGGCACCGCGCAGCACCTCGTTTTAGTCGCTTTGCAAAGGGAACTCACTAATGCGCTTGCTCATTTCGCTCCTCGCAGCCTTTTCGCGCATTACGGACATTTTAATACGCACCTTGCCTCCGATAAGGCCCCGTTCCGTTACCCGTTCCGACACGGTTTTATCGGAGCGTTTTTTATTTCACCTTCGGCATTGCTTCAATTTCCCTTGTGTCTTCCCTCCCCTTTCCTACCATCTGACCTCTGTAAAAACGCAGTAAACCTCCACCAATCATAACTTATAGTTTGATTTGCTCGTTGGTCCAGAAGAAGCGATGGTTACTACCTCTTTGACCAATCTGCACCTGCACGCTGTTAACACCTCGAGTGAAGTTTTATGATTTTTTTATTCAAGGGCTTTCTATGTAAACTCCTTTAAATATTCACAAATAAAAAAATTTCTAAAGGGAATTTAGTTTAAAAAAAATAAGATATAGCTCCGTAAATGGAAAAAATGTCAAGGGAAAATTCCCAATATATAAAATATTAGCGTAATCAGAGTGTTATTATATTTGCGGGACAAATTGTTGACTGTAAACCTTTAAATTTAAGAGTTCCTTCAAAGGGACGTTGCTGTGACCCACAGTAATTTAACTTATGAATGATAGATTTCTGTACGTAAATATTGTACAACAATAATATATTTGAATTCAAAAGTCAATCAAATTTATCTACAGCTTTCTTTGGTAAGGTAGTAAGCAATGTATTTCGTGAAGTTAAATATCATATCTCGAGATATACGATCTGATTTTTTGTGGAATAATCCTTTAAAAACACACTAAGATGTCTTTTTGTAGAAGAATTTTTAGTTAAAAGAATGCTTAAAAAAGGAAGATATTACCCCTACTCCAAAAATTTTAAACATCCTACAAAAACTTCTAAGCAATTTTGTGAATCTAAATAAAAGAGTCTGCCTTTTTTTAGTACAAAAAGTAGCCATCACTGTCGACCAACCATCGAAATTGCAGGAAAAGTGTTGGGTATAAATGGCGAACAAAAGTCAGTCAAAATTTTAAAATGTTTAAGAATACAATGTCACATTCTTCAAGATATATATATNGCCGCGACAGCGCACGCGGCTCGCAGGCGAAGCTCTGCGCCGACTGTCGGCGGAGCGTGACGCTACCAATGGCGAGAATGTGGTGGGGCGACGGAGGCGGCGTGTTGATCAGCTGTGAGCGAGCAGGGAGGGGAAAGATTGACTCATCAGATGATGGTTGGCACGGACATACTCTTTTCCTCTCATCAGATGCAGGTCGTAAAGGACCTACGCTTTTGGTCGGCCCGAGCATGAGCTTTTCTTCACTCGTCAGAGACTGGTCGGCACAAACATATGCTCTGCGACACGGTCATATGATTTTTGTTGGTTGTTTCTTTTTTCTTTTTCTCAAATTCTTTCTGTATTATATTCTTGTGATGTAAACGTGTATTAAATGTTGAATAATGTTTTGAAGTGTGTTTTTACCCCCTCCCCCCGGGTCCCACCACACGTGGCCATCAGTAGCTCCTTCAGCTCCCCTCTAGAGCGGAGCATTCTGAGCCCCCCTCCGTAAATCAGAAAGAGTGTATGGAAAAAACGTTCATCCTTCTTTATTTAGGATTCATTGGAATGTTTTGCATTAAAATATTTTTCTCGAAGTGTTCGTTTCTTACCGTTTTCTTACTCGTTAAACTGCTTATACACATGATGAGCAAGTGATATCTTCTATAATTGAAGATACTGGAAGACGGAATTTCAATACTTGAATCATTTTTGAATCACTGTGTGCTTTGTAAAGAATACTTAAGGAGCAAAGAGCCCTGTGAGCCATTCACACATCCGAATCTCTCTCTTTCTTTCTCAGTTTCACAGAAGTTTGCGTGTGAGAGTAGCGTGAGGGCGGTGTTTACAAGCCGTGTGCAGGGACGGTCAGGTGTGCAGGTAATCCATCACCTGCCTTTCGACCGAAGCCAAAGCCGACGGTTCACTGCTAGCCACAACTCATCGTAGAGGCGCACGTCTTATCGTGTGTTATCTTTGTTGTGGGTGCTGAAATCGTGCGCCTCATACCTCATGATATCCCCACCGTAAATGTACTTCTTAAGCTCACCCAATCATCGCTTTCCCAGTATAATATTAATACTCATTTCTGCTATCGTAAATTTTTACAATAATACAAAAGTAATTCATCAGTGAGTTATGAAAAAAAAGGTGATTGCAAAAAAAATATTTGATTTTTAATTTCATGAGCAACGATATATTCTTTGTACCCTTGGAAAGTACCCGCAATGAGTCCGTCAGTTTTTCTGTCAATTTATATACGTGGTTTCTTCAGCGTTTCTTCAATGTTCCCGTGGTTAATCGTACATTCTTTTCACGGATGAGTCCCTATCCGCTATGCAAGTTGTTCTGAGAACAAGTCGGAATGAAAAAAATCGTTTCACTATACATTCACATGTATTGTAGCAAAGGTTTGGCATCAATATGTGAGTTGATCTCATTATTAGTAGTCGCGTAGGATCGTAAATTCTTCCATGCCATCTATGGTAAGTTACTTTCCCGAATATAATACTGGTCTAGTTCTCGGAGGATTTGTGATTAAATGTGCTTCCAACATTACGACACACTGCACACTTTGCACATTCTGTACAACGACTCATGAAACAAATATTGGGAGAAAGATGGGTAGGTTGAGGTGGTCGGATTTAACCTTCAGAATTTTTCCTGTACAGCGCCACGTCAAGGAACTTGTTCTTAAACTCTACACTTCCTCATGGTCGTAAAGTCGGGTAAGGGGTTAAAAATTTCGGTACCATTAAACTCGACATTTTGTAACTGCCGCCGCCCACCCTTAAGCTAACCGACCGACCAGCCGCTGATGGATTTCGTGAGTCACTTGAGAACGCTGGAGAGTTATTTAAATTGCTTTTAATTGAGTATTTTTATTTTTATTCCTATTACATTAAAATTTTTGAATTCCACGCATAATTACAATAGAAATGATTCCAAACTCGACGTATTTATGACATAAGCTTGATTTTTACTTATTTATGTAGTAAATAGAAAGTATTGTAATTATAAACTAATGGTGCAAAACCATTGCACATACTTTCTCATGTACGTTTCTCCATCTGCACCATAAGTTTTAAAAATATCGTAAAAGTGTTATGTAGATGTAATTTCTTTGTAGACAGGAATTGATGTATTTTCGTGTCTGCAGTGCGTTTGCTGTAATCCTATGTATTTTATCATCTCATATCTTTCATTTCAGTTTACGAAAAGTGTATTATACGTCTGCTTGGTCCATTTACCCTGCTAAACATTATTCAAGCGTCTTGAAACATTAAACTAATGTGTAAGTGTAGCAGACAGAAATTGTTTTACTGCGTCTATACCAAAATTTCAAGCAAAATACCAACGATGCGGACGTAATGCATACTAATATTACCTTACTTACAAAAAAATTTAAGCAAAATCGTTGGAGCCGTTTTTGAGAAATATTCTGAAGAGTAGTTTGACCTTCATGTGATGTACCCTTTGTTTTAAAGTAAAACAAGAAAATTAGATCACGTGCATGGACAACAAATAAATTCTACCGTAAATGCGAAATATTAATTAAATTGATTCACCTATTTACTCAGAATCGCTGCGCACAGACGAACAGACAGACGTTTTGCCAAAAACAATTTTTTTTTAAATTCAGGGATAAGCAAAACGAATATTTCCGTCGAAATCTCGCTTTCGAATTTTTTCACGATTACAAAACTTTATGTATACTACGCGTATGAGAAAGTAAAAAAGAACATTAGGTCGCGAAATTTTAACGGAAATATTCGTTTTGAGGGTCTGTGATACCGAAAAAGTGGTGTGTCGAACTCTACCTTTAATTTTCTTGATGCTTTCATGAAACATATATGATTGAAAAGAAAATAATATATTTTGCTTATCAAACTAGAGTATATGCATCAGTTCTCAACATTGCACCAGTACTCGGCACTTCTGGCTATAGAACCAAATAATTACTTTTGGAAGAACTTTTTGACTCCGGTTTTATATTTAATTTCTTCTAAATTCAATATTTAATTAATTCAATATTTAATTTCTTCTAAATCGTGAAAAGTGCATTTTATGACAAATGAAGCAATAAGACATCTTTGAAAAACAAGTTTTGGTCATTCGTCTGAATGTCAGAAATAAAATGGGTAGCCGCTATGAAAGCTTTGATTGAACTACGATTTTTCGTCAAAATATTTTTATCAATCATGCAAGTTTTTCTATAGTGCTCATAATTAGGGTGGTTACTCATAAATTGCAACTTTTGTGGTTGAAGTTTTGTTGTTAGTAAGGTATAAGCCAATGTTGACTAGAAGAGCGCAATTTTCCACATGTTCTCTGAGGTTGACACACAAAATTAAGAAGTACAAGAACTAATGAAGTTGCATAAAACATTTCCAGCTAGTGACGTTTGGAAGCTTTGAATTCCAGAACTCTCAAGCAATTCTCTGAATACGAGATTTCAGTTTCAAAAATCCAGTCACAGTAGATTTTTAAAAGTGAAAATATCCTAAGATGTTTCATATTGTATTATTGTCAAATATTTAGTACATGTAAGATGTTTATCTAATATTAAAAGAATTCATTCATGTTGAGATGTAACGACTAAATAACATTCTCACCATTTTGAGGTCCAAACATCGCGACTACTGGCTCATTCATATTCAACGCTGTTGATCACGGATGCAAAAAATGATTACAAAATTTTGTTATTTTAGCAGCAGCTCCATAATTTTTTATTTTAAAAAATACCTGGATAGCAAGAAGGGAGGGGAAAAACGAAACTGCAGGATCAAATTTCAACAATTAATAGACAAAATTGTTGTCTAATCTAGAATTTTTGTCAGTTTCATCGCGCTCTTGAACCATTCCCCTCGTCTGGAGACAAAATGATACACAATATAATTTCTTGGAAATTTAATGCAAATTATTTCGGTACAGGAATGTTGTGTTCTAAAAATTCATTGTTATAAAGTTAAAGACGAAAAACAAAAAATATTGATAGAGAAAATCTCTTTTGTATAGTAAAATTCTATAGTAAAATGTACGTTTGATGCCAGGAAGGAAGTGTTTGGTATCATTTTTCGCGTAGATTTCAATTGTTGTAAAACAACAATACGATTTTTATTTTAAAAATGTGGCAGAACCAATTCCATGACTCATAACTGAAAAAGCTGCCCACTGGCCCCAGTTACTGGGGATTCACGCAACGGGCACAGGTAGACCCTCGTAGTCCTAATCCTTAAAGAAGTGTCCAGTATAATGGTGGAATTATCCTACCTGAGGATCTGTGGAGTTTAAGTACGCCTTGTGATCAAACCTTTTTTAGGGTTGGAGGATGATGTCATATCTCTTGTTGTGGCTGCAATCAAAATGGTTCAATTTACGCAAAGTGTTAGTGAACATGTACGTACATGATAACTTTCTTCGCAGTAATTTTTGTTCAACGAACCTCTCGGTCTCTATGTCCAGTAGCGCTTTGAATACAAGTAAGAACTTACATTGTGGAAACCATTTGTTATCCCATGTCATTCCATTTACAACGAAAGAGATCGAGTGATTTGAAATTGTTACTTCTGGTGAGAATAAATGGAATTCGAATTTCTTTTTTTGACATTTCTTCTCTGTTTTTTTATTAACTTTTATTTTAGGCAAGAGCTCTTTCGACCGAATATAGGTTAGCTGCAGACCTTAACTTTGCCGTAGTATGTCTTTAGTGGTAATAGATGAAATTGCCACTTCTTCTATTTTCTTCATCTTCAATTTCTATCTTCTAATTCTTCTTCTATTCCTCTATCTTCGATTTCTTCTACTACCACCAACGCCTCACTACGGCAAAGTTAGAGTTTAAAGATAAACGATATTGGTTAGCTGGAAACAATGTTCTCCAGTAGTTGGCATACAGAGCATCTCTTTGCAGATTTTAGTTTAATTTTAACTTTGGATATATATGTTTTTTATGGAATGTTTTAACTATTAATGTTATGCTTACAAAACCACTTTGAGTACTCGCTCTGAAGATCGAACAAGAAATTCTCCGAAACCTTAGCTGGTACCAAATGTCGTTTTATTCTGCCAATTCGTGATAAACCAATTCCTGCATAACTGATATTCGGCCGAAAGAGCTATTGCCGAAAACAATAAAAATAAATGTATAAGAACTTAATTTGAAACTGATTGATTTTCTAACCTACTCATATGTTTCATTAATCGGTGCATTTCTGGCTCCCGAAACTTTGTGTCCTAAGCCACCTCTCTAACTAATTAGTTTTAAAACCCTCCCAGGTAGCACTATGCACCCAAATCGTGCCCTGCCGCTAGTAGATGTAGAAAATCTATTCAATTTTAAACTACTACACAAATTTGGTTCTTTAAGTTTGTAATCAATATATTGCTTTGTATGTTCTTTTTTTTTTTCATTTAAGTCGTTTCAATAACACCCAATACGCTTGCTATATCTTAGTGTAAACATACAATTCGATAAATATTTAACGAAAATACATAGCACTAAATATTTATTTTATATTACCCACAAGTTTGTTCTACTGTAGTGAGCGATAATTTACTTAAGAAATGAAAGTTTAATTTAAAGTGTAATGGATATTTTTCCCATTCTTTAACTAGTGTATATGGTATCATGAACAAATGGGGGATTTCACACCGTTTTAACAATGAGTATCAAACCACAAAATCCTATGTTGAACGCTCTTCCAATAGCAACCTAATGCTCCACCACTATTGATTGATCGGTTAATGAAAACGGCATTATGCTAAGTCTATTTTTCTATTACGCGTGAAAAGCGGAAGTGGTGCGTCAAATTGGCAATGCGGTGACAGTGAAGGTGTCTGTAGAGGAGAGTGAGGGGGAGACGTGGCAACAGCGCCTGGGCTAACGAGTGCGCGCGCAGTTATCTCGGAATTAACGTTAATGCAGCATTATCGCTTTTGTTCGCTGCATGAATATGGATCAGCGAATCCGTTCTGTGACGCGTATCCATCCGTGCTCTGTATCCTGCCCGGAGGACCACCCCTTGCACGCTCGCTTTCACATATGGTAAGGGAGAAAGTTAATATTAAGGATTTGACTAACGGGGCGTACGTTCCAGTCAAAGAACAGACACTACTGAGTGATTGAGAAATTAAAAAAAATTAGCAAAGTAGTAGGAGCTAAATGCAGTGAAATTATAGAATTATTTTATCAAATTTCAATTTTATATATCATATTTAGGTTTCAACTCTTACCATATTTTCTAATTATGAAAAATAATTTATGTTGACGACACATAACTTTGCCTCCGTTGCCAAAAAAGGCATTTTTGGCTGTTTGCGTGAACTGATTTCATCAGACGTACTGAATTATTGGATTAAAAATGGTTAGTTTAGAATACATTATTACTTAATTTAAATTTCGGTCAAAAAATACGTTTACTCATACAAAAAATTACTTGTGTTTCAGAAAGTATTGTTCTGTATACTACTTTTGATTATTTTGTAATTCCTTCTTTCGTGACATTTGACCTTAGTGTGACCTACGACTCTTCGATCTTTTATGAATGCAAGTTTACGATTATGAGATGCAAATGATGAATAAAATTACTGCTAGCTCTGCATACTAAGAGACATTTTATAGGCTATGAAAACTACAACTCTCTGTTTCACTGTTCTACTTCTCTAAATAAAACATACGCCTTTACCCTGTTGCGTATTTCCGCTTTCACACCTAATAAGTCGATTATGTTCAAACTTCCTTAACCTTTGTTTTATTTACATCTCTACTGCATTACTTTACGACGTCATACTACATATGAATTACAAATACGAATTATAAATATTGCGTTACTTCTTGACGTTATAGAGATTAGCTAATCTTTCAAAATTAAAGTGTCTCTCTTTCATTTGTATATAAAGTAGTTAAATAAAAGTAGAAAAAATACATTTTGAGACAACGTATGCTGTTTCAGAACAATACGTGTTAATTTAGAGTAAACAATACTACTTTGGTTCTATTAGGGCTTTATTATTTCTTCTGTCGATTTTTCAGTTTGGGCTTAGTTTTATTCACTATATTGATTTTTAGAATTTTTTGATGTGTAGTGGTATTAATTAGTAAGATAATATTTTTCTTCACTAAACACCATCACTCATTACATAGTTACTTCATATCTAAATATCACCACTGAATGTCTAAAAGCATCGAAGAGTCATTCCCAATATCACCTGTAAATAAATATTTTAATTTAGATCTTCCATAATAAACAAGAAAATTAAACTTTAATAACTTTAAACCTGTAAAATACTATATAATACATTTAATATAAGTTCAGCCAACTTCATTCATATAAAAGTTAGAGGTACTCTTGAACTCGTAGGAAGGAACGTAAACTTGACATCGATGTTTTATGTGTTTGCATGAAGATTACTCGTTTTCTGAAGATTTTGCTCATAGATGTAATTGTTCTTTCATAAATAATGAAGACATCGACAAAATAAGCTCTGCACACTCTGTCCCTGGATGTACTATATCTTTTATTGCAATGTTTTATCCATAAAGGATAATTACGCTCTTTTGATCCCAATTTATCTGATATCTTTTTACGAAACACCTCGTTGAAAATAAGAGATGTCATAAAACGAATTAAAAATTTAAAAAATATTTATTACCTGACACGATACTATTTTTTTTTATCGAACCCAATGTGTAAGATGATTCAGGTCGGATAGCTAGAGGTGCTTTTTCGAGTGAATTTTAGGAGAATGTAATGTATGTGGCGCGGTGTTATAAAATTTATGACGCTGAATGAGTTCCACGAGAATGGTATTTTCACTTTTGAAGAGTTCAGTGAGTTAATAATACAGAAGAAAGATATGAATTTTTCCGATAGTATGCGCTATACCAAATTTTACGCACCGATCGTTGCTTGTGCATGCATTGATGGGTTTAGTAAAAAAACGTAGTGAGTATATGAGAGCTATAGGCTATGTTTTGTATTCTTGAATATTTAAAAGAGATATAGAAGTAAAGGTAAGATTGGAAAGTTTAGCAAATGTAATGCAAACGGGGAAAAATAGTCACAATCATCAATTATAACAGTGCAAACAAGTCAGTAAAAAAATCAATGATACTGTAGGTGGACTGTACTGACATTCTTCTGCAGGTTACATTTGAGTTATGTCTCACTAATTGAACTCTGTGTATGATTAATTTGTTCAAGGCGACTGCTTATGGTAGTTCAAGGAGAACATAGTATCTAAATCGGTTTTTCTTTCGTAGTAATACTGGTAAATGTAAGAAATACGCTTATGTGCTCAATAGATTCTCAACTTATTTTACTAATGTATTCCAGTTAGTAAGTCTTTATATTTACTTATCAATCACAAAACATTATTTTATTATTTTATACTTTATTATCTGGTGGCATGCGAGAACTATTAAGTTTTTTTTATGATGTGAAAGATATGTAATATGCCATGAGGTAAGAAAGCAAGCTTCGTAGCTGATCCTGCTACGTAGAGAAAACAGAAACAAAGTTTATAGTTTTGTAACAATTCTTTAAGTTAGAAATGTAGCCTGTAGTGTGCGGTTGATCTATCGCATTTTCACCCAAATATTTTCTTCAACAGCAACCCCAAACTACTGCCAAATGTCAGGGCTGTAATAGAATATGGGTGGAAAGGCAAACGGCTTGCGACGGCGAAAAGGTCACTATTGCACGATATGAAGAGAGGTTGATGGATATGAAAAGATGTTCTGACTTGCCGAACAAACTATGGTCTTAAGATGTATATTTTCTTTTCTAACAAATTTATGTTACCGTTGTATTCCGAAGTTTAAGTGGTACTCTCGTTTTTTCAAGACGAATCATTTAAAAATAATTTGATAAACATACGCATCTTTTTATATGAACTAAAATAGTTGACGATCTTATAATTAACGATTCTGATCTCATATAATAAATAATACTTGAAGTATTTGTAGTGTTTTTTGCAGAGTATGTTTATTTAATCATTAAAAGAAAGATTAATATTGGTCAAAGTGTTTCCTTGAAAAAGAATGTTTCAAATCCGAACAAAACTTTGTTCTCCAGTTGCCCTCTATGCTACTCCACTATTCTATTGATCAACTCTGCGCGGCGCTTGGCAAGCGCTTTATAATGTATCCCAATCAATCAGTAAGTTACATGCCCCGCTTTTATACGAGTATATGAGATTGGTCGCAGAGTATCGGCGGGCATATGTGAAAGGTCATAGTGGCTCTGTAGTTTAAAAAGGTGTTTTTCCCTCCTCGTAATCAATAGTGATCATTTTTTGTACATGTACTGATCACATGAATGTTTCTGATAAGGAACTTATACGAGTATTTAAAAGAAATAAAACACAAGAGCGATTTATAATACCCATGAAGTAAATAGGAAAACATTTATTCTATTTCATGAATGTCATTGTATTTAATACTTGAAATACAATACTGTCTACCATCCAAACCGTTTCAAGTCGTAAGTTCTACTTCAATCCTGTGCAATACACAACAGTCAACAGGGAAAGTACGTACAAGCAATAACTATTGCAGTCAGTGCTCCACTATGGTCTACGACTCTTCTTTCGTGGGTTGTTACTCACGAAGACAGGCACTTCAAGGCTTTAGGAAAGTGTTCCCGCAGCGGACTCTCGTAAGATTACCCGTTTCAGGATTATATCGCTCCAAACTTTGATGATGAATAAAACGGTACGCATGGAGAAGGACATAGTTCAAGGAAACCGGGTCTGATTTAGGTAATGTATAACTGGGGAAAAGTTTCAATGGTTTCTCGCTATGCTTATAGAATAAACTGTTGGTGATAACCAGTGAGAAAATTTATTGATTTTCAAAACTTAGAAGAGATATGTGTGGGGTCTTTAATAACCGAGACACTTATTTAAGACTGGTTTACCTATTTCGAATGTTCCAAATTCATCTGACTATCAGAAAGAAAAAATATCTTCTTGAAACATTCCTGGGTATTTTGTCATGATAAAAAGAAGTCGAATTCTCGATTTACAACTTTGCATTGGAATGTCGTCTCTGGAATGAAATATATTTTCATATCTGGATGAACATACAGATTATTTTTGTTTAATTTCATATTTTAAATTTTCCAGGATATATATCTAGTAAAATAAATTATGAATTACTTACTCTCGCAAATTTTTCGTGAGTTGTTGGTTGATCTCTTAGATATTTCATGAATTCGTGTTTTTATGAATTCCATTCCTTCGCATTTCGGTATTCATGGAGAAAGTCATAATCCCTTGCTCGTAAACGTGAGCATATAACGGGGTTCCGTCACGTTCCTGAATAAACCAACGACCCTTCGCGATGAATGCCAAGCCACGTCGCTGTGCAACGTATACAGGTGAACAAAGACAAACTTCTTAAGACAAGTTTTCTCAACAATATGCTCATAAAAATTCATATTTCGTTTACGAAAACTTTCTATATTTAATAAGTATAATAAAATAGTTTAATACTTAAATTAACAAGTAATACCAAGCATATCGCTTCAAAGAAGAATTTTGGAATACGTTTATACCCATTTTATTATCGATATTATTTTATTATTGAATTTTCCTTGCATCAAGATCATTCACAATATTCCAACATAAAAATGAATGTTCAGATATTTATCCATTTGCTTTATCCCGTAAAAAAGCTATATATTTTGAGGAATGTGTATCAAACTTGACAAAATTATCTGAAATAATCTATATGAGCCAGTATGATATTTTAAAATTTACTCCTCACTATCGAACGGAAATTCACTTGTTTTCTGTGAATATCTTTGCCCGGAAATAATAGACGATTCAGCGCAGGTGTCACCAAGGGATATGAGTAGGTAGCCGGGTAGTTTCTGTTAGATATCTATTCTTCAACGAACAGAAAATAGTGTGAAACGGTGGGGAAAAGACCTATTCAAACACTTGAAGACGACGTCGATTTCAACTAGTACACGTTATATCAGAAAATATGATTATGGTATTTATTAATTATTATTTTCAAAGTTATACTACTTAAATACTATGAGGAATATATATTTCTGGTTAGTAAAGATAATTTCTCCTTCACCTTTAGTGATTAAAAGTGAGAGTTCTTCCAGGATATTATCTTACATATTAAGACAATTTATCGGCAATTTGTGTTCGAGAAGTATTTTTTATGGATGCACAACTTACCGTTAAAATTACAAAACTTGTCGCTATATTTTCCATGATTTCTATGTTTACTGAGTGTCTTTTAATATTCATACTAAATATAATTTCTCGTATCCAAATTCACTTTTAATATCTCGTCATTACATTTATTGATCACATTGATAAATAACAGTCAGCAAAGGGAAATTGATATACATCAAGAACATTTGTTTCGTTGTGTCGTTCGACATAATGCGTTCGTGTGTTAATATGACAAACAACTTATTAAACATTTTACACCTACTTTCCAGCTCTTACTTTTCAATGTAAACATGCTTTGTGTTCTCAGATTCTTCTTACCTGTTCCTGACTGACCTCTTCCCTCTCTAATATCCACTTTAAAAAGCGCTCCTGCACGGTGTTTATCGACCGGACGTTAGCTCCCACTCTCTTCTCCACTCTGCCCTCTGCTCTCGTGCTGCCACCTCGAGATCTCTCTCTAGAACCACCCTCTCACTAACGCACACTTCCTTCCAGACGCCATTGACGCGTATACGCCGCACCGCCGCTCCGAATCAAACTTGTACGCAAGTTCTCGCCTTCACGAATAACCTGTCATACATCATTGACAGCTATTTTTATCAAACCCTCCCGCACTTCGCAGTACCTTTATTCGGACGCGTCCGTTGTGAAAAGACTGGATGAGGAAAAACGGAAAGTTTTCTCATCTCTAGGTCGGTGGGGCTACAAGAAAAGCCGTGCGACCGCAATACACTTAGTTTTTATCACAGTGGCTTGGGAGTCGCAATTCGGGTGACATGAGGCGGACACCAGCTACTCATTCGTCGTCAGCGCTACGTCACAATCCTTCCAGCGCCCCACCCCCTTGTGGAATGCGAGCGCAGCACAACCCCTCTGAGCGTCTCTGGATATATATAAAGTTTGCTCGCTTGGCTGCGCCTCGATCGCCGCGGGCCCATAATCCCACGCGCCGCTGCGTCTCAAAGGTAGAAGTGGGCGGTGCAGAGAGGGACAAGAAGGAGAATTGAATGAAATAATGTGCTTACGTTGCGCTTCTGTCAGTCGGTCGTCGCTGCAGAAGCCGTCACAGCAGAGAACGCCACCCTGCGCTTAATTAAACTTGAAGACGAATCCCTTCGGTTTCGAGAGGAATGTGCGAAAGAGTAGGGATGACGCGGACCTAATCGAAGGGTTTACGGTGCCCGTCGTCATAAGACCCTTCGTCCATTGGGCGTCACTGCGCTGTGGTTTGAATAGCTTCTGGTTTTTCTTCTTCAATTGTGTCGCTGGATGAAATAGAACGTAAACCCCACCTACTAAAGATTCGTTACATCTTCCCACACTTAACTAACGACGCATTTTCTCTATCAACTGCAGTGACATTTAACTGTTTAGAACATGGAGTCATTCAGTAAAGTACATTTTGTATCGAATTTTTTTTGTAAGAATATATTCCGTAGTATATTGCTAAATGTACGAGCACTTTTAGTCTATAATGATATTTCATACACGTAAAATATAACAGGCAAGTGTTATAAATGTAAGTATTATTTGTAATGACTTTCGGGAGAACAATGAAGAAAAATTCGTGAACGTATTATTGCCACCTCCTAAACGTTTGTTTTTTAAACTATGGAGTCGGTCATTTGGGTATTATTTAAGCGAGATTTTATTTACAATGTTAGGAGATTAAATGAATAATTTAAATTTTTTGTTTGTTTGAACCTTAACTCATTTTCCTAGTCTGTAGGGGTCCGAGAGATGGGGATGATATGATGCCTCCTATGATGTGGCGGGAAAAGGTGCCGGATGCNTGAATGAATGACATGGGGGTGAATGATGACTGAATGTTATGGTGGAATGATAGGCAGGGAAACGGGAGAACCCTGAGAAAACCTGCCTCGAACACAGCCTCGTCGACCATCGCGAATTCTACTTGGATCGAACAGGGTTGGAACCCGCGTCATCAGAGGTAGAAGGCTAGTTAGGCACTACGCCACGGGTCACCCAATTTAAAGTTATAAATGGGATAAGTACAAAAATAAAATGTGAAGGAGACTTTGACGGAATAATTTCACGTTACCTATTTTAAGAATAATTTAATGTAACTTTTCCAGTACTACTGTCCATTAGTCCAGTTGTAATATTAAATCGTAAAACATCACTTACCATATCTCAAGACACAATTCTCTACCTTGCTTTACTCTCTCTCTCTGTCTGTCTCTAACGTTTTTCAAAACAAATGTCTGGGACTTCATATTTGTTTCGGTAATTCCGCGCGGTCTCAGGCTCGCCTTTATATCACAACTAATTCAACACAACCCGAAAAATAATGCCGCTCTTTACAGCACAAATGACCTATCGCGACTGGTACAGGCGAGTATTCTTTGCATCAGCCTTATCCGTGCGCTTGCAGTTACAAATTTGTGCTTTTAAGACATTTACTGTGAGTTTTATCGCGCAGTATATAAGCGACATTAATACTTTAACCCCCAACGCCGAGCTTGCTATTCCCGTGACGGCAGCGGCGGCGCGCTGCTGGAACCCTTGGAAAGGGCCAGTGAGGCAAAAGGCTTCAAGCAGCTGCGATTCTTTAATTTTTCTCGCTGCGATCGAAGTGGAGCACAACTCGTTCTTGACTCTCATCCAATTATCTCCTCAAATAGTGCCGCTGGGTATCGTACACGAAATGAAGCTTCGAGATTTGCTGGATATCGCGTGTTGCCTCAGCGCCAGTAGAGCCTGCGCTCTGCGAAATCTTGGCTTCTGATGAGCTCCCATAAAGGGAATTAGGATTTGTTTGGGTGCAATGTTGAATATATATATATATA
>NNCF01129372.1:797364-836978 GCA_002313205.1 Laupala kohalensis
TTCAGTCTTAACAAACACGACCGTTTCATAAATATAAATGCAGGGAAGTTTTAAGATTAATTCCTTGAATAAAGGTTTACAAGAGTTTCAGGGGTGAGATTTACAAATTATCCTAACTATCCTCTTCTATATTCTGAAAGTTTGAATACTCTGACCGGAATTACCCCAGAAGGTAATGCCGTAACGTAAATGGGAGTAAACGTTTGTAAAATATACGCAACGNGTGGACTAACTGCGTTAACTAAGATTCGGAATGTGTAACACAATTTGCTTAATTGGGAATTAAGGTTGTTAACGTGACAATTCCATTTTAAGTTGTTTTGAATATGCAGACCTAAGAATTTTGTATTCGTAATAGTTTTTCATTGTGTTCCGTTTAAAGAAAGAGAAACCTGGGGTAAATATTTTGTATTACTATTGTGAAATGACATAGACACTGTTTTGTCAGTGTTTACAATGAGACGATTTGCTTGGAACCAAGTCGAAAGGTTAGACAAAACGTTCTGAGCATTGGCGTGTTTACATAATAAATTAGTGTCATCAGCAAAAAGAACCATTTTGCAATCTGATGTGGATGATGACATGTCGTTCACATACAATAAAAAGAGTATAGGGCCGAGAATTGATCCTTGGGGTACTCCGCAAGTAAGTGGCTTTGTTTCTGAAAGACAACGCTCAAGTATTTTATTTTTAGTATAGGATATTTCTACCTGTTGATATCTATCTTTTAAATAAGAAGTTAGCCATTGATGTGGAAGTCCACGAATGCCTAAAGAATGCAATTTTGAAAGGAGAATTCCGTGATCGATGACATCGAATGCTTTGGATAAATCAAGAAAAACACCCTGATGATTTTCTCCACGGTCAAGAGAAGTGGTAACATCGTTTAAGAAGGAAAATATGGCGCTTGTAATGGAAAATGATTTTCTAAAACCATGTTGATCGTCAGAGAGAATGTTATTTTTGATAAAAAATCTAGAAGACGCTTATAGAATAATTTTTCTAGGATTTTTGAGAAAGTGGGTAGTAGAGATATTGGTCGGTAATTTCCAATATTAAGTTTGTTTCCTTTCTTNGCTCTCTTAAATATGTTGGGAAACACCCCTTCCGATAAAGAACTATTAAAAATATTTACGAGTGGATTTAATATAGCGTGGGACGAAAATTTAACAATAAATTCAGGTATATCATCTATGTCTGTTGAAAATTTGTTTTTTAAGGAGCTGATAATTTCCATGATTTCACTGGCGTTAGTTTCGGAAGTGAGCATGGATTTGGGTATGTGGGTGGATATAATTGGAGGACATTGATTTGGATATACTGAGTTCGTTATTTTACCAACTTCTGAGGAGTAAGGATTAAACAAACTTGCGATGTCCTGAGGACATTTTGCCATCGTTTAGTAAAGAAACATTTTCTTCGCGATTTTCAGAAGTTGACGTGTAATTGTTAACAATATTCCACATGGCTTTCATCCGGTTGTTCTATTTTAGTATAGTTTAGTATAGATTTTAGTAGATTTTAGGTAGTTCGATATGAGTTGATATTAATATTTTTTTTGTTTATAGGTAGCTCGTATTCGTACAGCGCAGAGAGATTTTCTTTTCGGGTTAGCTGAAATGAAAATATAATGTCCGTTATGATTGAGAGTATTATGGATTTTTTTTTTGGATGTATTAATATAGATGCTAATATAATTATAATTCAAGCCATGTTAGTACAATTTTACGCAAGATTAACGGAATATTATGTTTCCTGTATAGCGTATCTGCTGCAATAAATTCGTGTTACATTGAAGCAATTGTAGTTCTGTTTGACACTAAAATTATACAATTAATGCAATCATTGAAATATAGTCATTAGAGACCTCCACGAAAAAATACTCGATAAAGAATAGAAGGTAAGAAAAGGTTAGACTTAAGCAAAATTTTAAAATTATGAAGACGTTTTAAAACTTTTATTTTTGTATTTATTTTCCATGGGTGAAGAAATGTCATTAATCGAAATAATACTTGGATATTAAATCCTAATAAAGATATGAAAACCTATTGAAGCACTAAATGTTAGAGAATCATTGAATAATGTATTTTGACCTTCGTAACCAGTATACTCTAAAATAAAGGATTGGAGAGGGCATTAAGAAAAAACAGTATTATTGTACACGAAATTTCCTTTTCAGTCTCACTTGCATATAAGTGCACTGACAGGTGTTCGAATTTTGAAAACGGTTTCATGAGCTGTCAAGGCATGTTTTTCTGTCAATATCTTTATAGATAGATAGATATACTTTATATTATTACAATTTTTTGGCGATCTCTTAAGCCCAAAAAGTAATATTTTTCATTGGGTACTTTATGATAAAACAAAATATTCAAATAAGAACATAAAATTTTGGCGAGCAATTACTAAGAACATTGCTACGCAATTGAAATTCTGTTTTATATTTTATCGCAAACCAAGTCACTAAAATCAATTAAAAGTTATACCTTGTCAGAAGTCTTTCCATTTGCAATAATATATTTCTAACGAATCGTCCTGTTACTTCCATGATTTTTCAAAAGAAACCACGGTTGCAGTCAGAGGAGTAGTTTGTTTCTCATCTTCCCAAATAGCATTGAAATCTTCAACAGAGGTTGGTTCCGACATGAAAATAACTTATTCAGAACAAATTACCTTTATCTCTGAAATTGACGGAGGAAAAATATAATATTCCCTGGTAGTAAATAAAATATTTAATTAAGTTTATTAATTGCATGGTAGATTGATGAAAATTTTTAGCCTAGGTTACGTCTCTGCGTTTTTTACAACAAAAACTTGGAATGGAAGGACAAAATCTGAAAGACAAAAATCTTTCTGAGTTCAGAACTAATTCTAGAGAAATTTTGTAATCTTGGTTTGTTGATAAAAATAGCGGAAAATTGTAACAAATTTATTTTTCTTCTAAATCCCAAACTAAGTTTTGCTTCGATTTTAATTTATACATTTATCCAGTCAACGCAAATATTCGTTCTGAATATTTCTTCTCTTATCTTGCGTGATCAAAAATCTCGTATCATCGTCATCTTTAGAGATGTACGTGACCAGCAGATCCTAGACAGCCCTTTCCTCCATTGCATGATGCCACTTTCATCTTCCTTGCTAGATGGCAAGTGTGCGACATAGCGCTGCGACGTGGTGCCGCACGCACGTCTGACTGTGCGTGAGACGCGATACCCTTCCACCCTCTGCGGGCCAAAGAAACTTCCAAAAAAAGGGATAGGAGGAGGCCAGGGAAGCGGTCGAGAGTCTTGCCTCTCGAGACCATCGCTTCTGCGCCTCGGCTCAGTTCTTCCCTTCCCTTGCCCTCTGCCTCATCACTCCGCGCAGAGAGAAGTCTTTTGAAGGCGGAAGAGAAGATAGTGGCAGTGACGGGCTCAGCGGAGCGGAATCATCGCTCTCACCACAGCAACCCTCCGCGTTGCAAAAGGGGTGCCACAAAGCTCACTCTTAGTTCAGTAAATGAAACTATTTTATAAAGAACCTACATTGGTCGTCGGGTTTCAGTTGGCCATAACAACAATATTATATTCTGTTTGGTATACTGTGTTAAATACTGGACAAATCTTCTTTGTAGCATTGTGATTTCGGATGGTTGATATGTGTTGAAATATTCTGTGAATATGATACCCGGTGCTATACATACACGATATAACAAGTAATTTCTACTATGCACGAACTTCAGAGTATTTAAGTCAATGTACATGTTCATAGAGAAATGTCCATAAAAATATTTTGATATAATATTGAAGTCGTCATTTAATAAGCATTAACAGAATTTTACGACTGTATGTCTGTACAAAATTATTATAAAATAAATAAGCGACCATAGTTGTAAAGATACGATTTATTTTATTTTTACAACTTTACAACTTACACTACGTTTTGGCTCCTGTAGGCCATCCTCAGGCAACTGTTACATAAAAATCATGGGAACTATGTGCCATAGTTCCTCTTTAAACACCAGAAATATGGAAACAGGCATTGCCACTTATTTTAATACATTATACGTTGATTTCTACTGTGTCCTGATTTTGTTTCTTATTTCGCTAAGTCACAATGCGCTGCCTTCTTGTGAAAGTACAAGCGTTAGCCATCTTTAGAAGTAAAACAAAAATGTTGTTTCCTCTTTCACTTTGGTCATATAAGAAGACAGGAATGGACGAAACCTTAAAAAAGGATATATGGGGAAACACATCTATGTTTCAGGTGTACGTATATACAAAGATAAGACACTTTATCACATATTATTTGCTTTCCAAAAAATGTAAAAATGTTTCTTTTAAAAATTTCCCCATAACCTGGTAGTATTTTTGGTACAATTTTACTTTAATAGTACTGAAATATGAAAACAACTTCGCAATGTGAGAATGAGTTTGCTGCGACAACTATTTTCTTAATAACATCTTACATCCTAACATCAAAAATTAATGTAATAGCTTCACTTAAACTTGTGAAAATTTTACATGTTTGTAGAAACCTTCACAAGTAGCTACTACAGGAGATTTATTGTCATGTGATTTGTGATTGCACAACTTACACTTTTTCTAGATCGTTCAATATCGATTTATTCTTATTCATATTTGTTTTGTTAATTTTTTGTCATTAGAAAAATATTAAATCTGGCAACAATCTTAATATAGGGTAAGACAGAGGATGAGAAGCCAAACAAGATCACACAAGTTCTTTGTTCCAAATTAAATTGCTAACGTCTTATCAAATTTTGCAGTAGATAAAATAGTTTATTTTCATAAAACATTAATACAATAAGGATATATTATTTGCATAAACTGAGAATGTTAAATGTAGCCAAATGAAGATTTTATCATTCAAGAATTTAATCTATTCAATCGTGCAAAATATCATATTTTAAAACATGTACACTCTAAATCGTTCTGTTAACGTATACATAAATATAGGTTTTTGTGTTTTATCCTTTAAAGTTCGACACAATATCTGTTTTAAACTTCACAACGTATTTTCAGAGTTGTTAATTATTTACATCAACATTTTGTACTCTAAGTAGATATAGTTACAATTATTATAATTGCATCATATTATATTTGTAATATATAACAATATTTCTTAAATGTTTGGTGACGGATTTTGGTATATTGATGTTAGAAAACTAGAAATATTTACGTAGCACTCATAATGAGTAAAATCATCAAATATATTTGTTATATTACACAATACATTATTGTGCGAAAGTATACTCCCGTGCGAACAACCAATAATGTAATCAAACTCACCAAAAATATATAAGAAAAAGACAAGAGCATTAAATATACAGATAAACAAAATTAAGATGAAGGTATATGTGCATTTTTATTCAGTACATAAATAAACATCTAAATACTCGTCGTCGATGTATGTTTCTCCCTCCTTTCACGACATCATGAACTATCATCCTGTACTTTTCAAGTACCTGCCATTCAAGTTCTGCTCTCGAGTTCAATCGTCATCTCCTGAAGTGGTTGCTGCTCCTGCTTCCGTCTTCATTCACGCCCCTTGTAGTCGCTGACTCGTCTCGTCTCGACGCAGAGTTGATAACGAGAACAGCTAATTGAGTTTTATCTGCTCCTAGCCGACACCGCTCGCCGCCGTCGGTCCTACTCTCCCGCTTTTCATAATAAACACGCGAAAATTGTATCTGAGTCGCGCGAAAAGAGCTCATTACCCCAAAGGAGGAGTTGCAGAAGGGATGGAGACGAGCTGTGGAGGGGCTTATCGGCTGGGGACACTCTGCAGCGACGTCTAGGGTCATTCACCTTCTCACGCAGCACCCAAGCCTTTGCTCGCTCTCTATTTATTCTTGGCTCTCTCGCTTTCTCTATCTGTCCTTGGCGTAGTTCAGGGTAGTTTTGAAATACATGTTTCTAAGTGCTTAGCCACGAATGGGTAACTTTTAATTGTAATTTGATCGTATATAAAACATGGAACATAAACAATATTATATAATTTATAATAATACATGTTACAAGTTTTCTATTTTATAATTAGTAACATTGCTTTACTGCATATGTTCTCTCTACTGTGTGCTAAATTTGGCAACGATTTTTTATTTGATGCAGTGTTAAAAATGTTACCAGCGAAGTTCGCAAAAGTACCATTCTGATTATAAATACCTGGTACTGTCAGTAATTGCATTCTAGGAAAGATATTTTGTTTAAGTACCGTTTTAAAAATAATGGATGACTGAGATAATTAATGATAATAGATTGATGGCATGACGAATTTCATATTATTACTTTAATTTTCAAATACAGATGAAAATAACAATATATTTTAAACACTACAAATAATTTCATATTTGCCGTAACTATAATACCAGCGATATAAGTTAGTTAAAATTTAAAAAAATGTGTGATCAACATTTCTTATTTTACCAAAGTCCTATCTCTGCATTTTTGTGTAGATACGTAATATTAGAAGTAATTCGCCCCAAAAAACATTGAAAACTTTACACATTGTTGATACTTTCTGTCTCTTTGGATAAATGCGTTTCGCCAGAGTAGCGTTTCATCGAAATCACATTTTTTATAACATGCTACAATTCCTTCAAGGAGGTTTTACGTCAGTACACACTATCATTTGTAACAGTATAAAAATGATAGTGTGTAGTGTTTTGTGGGAGACCATGGCAATAGGGTAGGAAGGACCGGAATCTATTTTTCATGACACGCATTTTCATATAAAACTATCAGCTGGCCCAAAACATGTGAGCTGCAAATCCACTTAGTCGCAAAACGTAAGCATTCAACAGTATTAAAAATAAATCCGTTTTAAAGCAGCTTCCGCTTGTAAATGTATAAAATTAATACTGCTTGCTATTTTAACAAGAGTTTTCCTACGAGACTTATTTTGACGTTTTACTAATTCGTAAGTTGCTTTCGTGCAATTCGGACAAAATACTATTTCGACGTCGCGCTACGACACGTTGCAACCATATTTGTTTAATGTTCTATGAATTTTGCTTCGAAATTCCCGTGTAATTTTGTTGAGATACTGCGAAGAGTGGAGTCAGTGTATTTGTGAAGACGAATCATGGTACTACTCAACATGCTTTCCCTGATTTCAGTGTAGTCCGAGTCAAATACTATTGTAAAAAACTAGCTCCTTGTAACAAGATATTCCCAGCATGGGTACGTTAGGGTGGGTGGGTACATTATACTGTTATGTCTGTAGAGCATTTTTGTTTAAAAATTATGGTTTTACAACACAAATTTTATAAATATTACCTTTAAATAAATTACATCAAATAATAATTAACAAATTTATATTATTAATAACAATTATTTATTAAAGATATTAACATGATATTATTAATTTCATTAATATATTATTAATTGTATTAATATGTTATTATTAATAAATATAACAATAGCAATTATAACTAACAACAATTATTAATCTGGTAACACTTTTACAAAGTATGCCCGTAATCAACTTCAATTTTACTATAGTTGCCTTAGACCCCCACTCCCCCCAGACCTACCACTGCACTCTCTTCACCACATTAATTTACCCACGAGAATCAATGACGCCCGCTTTGAAAATGCCCAAAGAGGAAGAAAATATGGCTATTGTAATACAAATTGGAACATTAGAACGTTTCTTAGTGGATTATATGTAATCGATCTTCTTAGATATAAAGAAAAGTAGAGCGAGATCTTGTAATAATATAACGATGACACATGCACGTAAACAGAAAATAGTACAACCAAGGCAGGTATTTTTGGGTAAAAGTACATGTACTTGAAAATTTTCATGCGCAAGGAAAGGTAAAACAAAAAGAAAAGTAAAACAAAAGGAATTTGTGTTTGTCACGAGAATGATGAATCTTTGGACTATTCCTTCGGGTGTACCCCTTAAATTGCCTCCAGGGGAGGGGATATCTGAACGAAAACACGTTTTGTTACATTCATTGCCTGAAAGAGGAGAACTCTAATAAACTCAAGAGAGAAATGTACAATATTTGAAATATTATTCATTGAAATATGTTTTATAAAAAATATTTTAAAGTAAAATTTGCGTTAGTTGACAACCACCTCCTCTTGATGGGATGGCAACGTTCAGTGTCGTGTACGATTCGGCAAAAAAAGAACAGCATTGTAAAAAACATAATGAACAAGGACCTGGAATCACTTTTCTGGTCGTAGAAGGTTAAGATTTTATAATTAATAATCATAAGAACTGACAACAAATAGACATGGATATTATCGTTGTCCAATGAATGCTTACTTTAATGTGACATCAATTGCGGGCATTGAGTTTATAGAGCTGGCTTACAATGAGTAATATGTGTTATCAGTAATATTTTGAATTTTCTCATTCATGATATTTTTTCTTCTGTAAATGTACAACAAAATTCGTATTGACTCTTACTTAGCTGACCTTCCAACGATACGTTATCTTCAAATTTCTCCATGGTGCTTACCGTGTTGTTTTGCCTTAGAACATCTAGCTTCAATGTATAATCTCTTATCAATAATTATTTCATGACCAGGCTCCGGTTCAGTGAATCAGAGATACATTCTCGTTGGAAAGCATAGTGGTATAAGGCGATTAACGAACTTCGGATTTTATCCCCATCGGGTTTCGAATCCACAAGCCAGTGGGAAAACATTTAGAAAATCTCCAATGCCAGACTCATTGGCTACTAAAGCGGATGGAACATCGCATTCATGGATTCTCTTTTCGGAAATCAATGAATTTACTAAAGACACCGCTAATTTGAGATACTTTGATATTATGATCTTCCGATCCCGAATTCATTTCACTTACAAGCTAAATTATGTTTATTCTATTTGTAATTATTTTTGCATATTTAAAGACTAATTATAATCTACGACCATTACTCCACCAAATTCTTTTTCTTTGAGTAACAAAAAATAATAACGATGTTTTATTGAATGAAATTATATGTATTTGGAATAAAATAAACTAATCGTACAATTCTATCATGGTAACAGTTTTTGTTTTAATTTATAAGGAAACCTTTTCCTAAAGATACCATTCCAACTGTTTTGATAAATCTTGAATATAAACGTTCTCTAAACTTAACTTTTCCATATTTACTCTACATTAACAAGGGCATTACAACAAACGATAGATTTCCAAGAATCCAAAGAAACACGGCTACTAAAAACGTTGACTCTTGCGTGAAGAGAACAAATATCTGTACGTTTCGTGTGTTTGCGAACCTTGGGCGCTCTGAGGGCGCGTTGGTGTGGGTGTGGGATGGGTGACGAAGGAGCGGGGTGCAGAGAAAGCAGCCCTTAGGGACGCGTCGCCGTCGTTCCTCAGCGCCACAAACAGAGACGCGCGTAAAGGCGTGGCTCCTAATCGTTTATCATCCCAAGACGTGACGTCATTATTGGGGCTCCGTAGAGGAAAGCCTGTGACGTCGGTCGAAGAAAGAGAGTGGGGTGGAGAAGAAGAAGGCAAGACGACAAAAGTAGGCTTTACGGAAACCTAAGAGTACTGAGGTGGATGATGGCAGAATGGAAAAATTGGAGAAAATATTGCTCGGAGATTAAATGGAATTTATAATCACGAAATTATAGTTCTAGTGGCAAGATAATTAGTGGTAACTATAGTCATTGCGACAGGGGTATGAATATTTCTTGTACTATATGTTATGTAAATATATAAAAATAATTCTCATCGATGTAAGTTTATAATCGACTATAAAGATTCACGAATATATTTTGTGTTCGTATTCTAGTTACATAGATTGATGGAAGAAAAATATTTTTTAATAATGTACATTTTAATAATTTTTTAATATGATTGGGAAGAAATACTTGTAATTCTTTGTCAAATGAAAAATACGCCACAAATAATTAATTTACTATACAAAATATGTTATGTATTAAATAAGAAACCGAAAGAGAAAAAGATGATATTTTTTTAGATAATTTTCCTTTTAGAAATAAAAGAGAGAGAGAGTTACGGATCAGGACAAATTACTTTTGAATCAGTTTCACCATCAGAGAGGAGTTTGTAAATTGCGAAAATTTAATATATCTTTTATGGTCTTAGTGTATCGTATTTGAAATATATTTTTGCGTGTATGAAGTAATGAGCAATGCTAGTGCCAATATTGTCTTCGTATCCGTCTCCTATTGACACATATGACGATCCCGTAGTAAATGAACTTATATTGTTCTCTGAAGTTCCTTCTTATTACTCGCATACACCAATCAAAGGGAAAATATTACACAAAGCTTATGATCGTAAGGGTTTAAAAAAATTTCTTTCGTAATTATTATTGTCATGGTAGTTGCTTCGATTTTTTTCTCGTCTCATGAAGGATATTTGTCTTTTGTGCAACCGTACTCTGATAGGGGAGTATTGTTATAATACCACAAACATTCCATTAAATTAAGGAGACATTGGCATTGTTGTATCTAGAGTAAAAATTCATCTTCCGGCTCCATTCGTGCATCTTCCCAACTGAAGTAGATTATATGCCTAATTTAAATGCACTCGTTCGTTTCTCATTGATTACATTTGTTTTTGGTCCATCAAATAATAAATGAATCTCAGTAACTTTAATCCTTACAATCCTATAATTAACTTTGTTTTGATTAGAGTTATGTTCTTTATGGAGATTTTAATTCACTTAAAAATCAATAATAATACAATACTTTTGGTCAGCGTAGGAGTATTAGGATACGACTCCGTATGACACAGATGGTGGTTTCAAAGGAATAAATTTTTATTTATTACCTAACCACCACTTCACTGAAATTGCAAGAACCTGTATATCATCTAATACAGGCGATTTTTTATAAAGTAATATTGTTATAAATCATTCACGATTCATAACAATAAGAAAAAGATAAGAAATGATCAATGTTGTGCCAACTGACTACAGTTGAATATGTGACAGTAGTCTACACACATTATTTCTACTACGCACTATCTTAAAATGTTGAATAGTGTATTTACTTGAATTTGTTATCACATAAGTGTTCAAAGCATAAAAATTTATTTGTTGATATTTTAAATTGTGAATGTATATCTTTGATGTTTTAGTGCCACCACGTATTCATCAAGTGACCTCGAATGGAGCATTAGACGTGAAAAAAGGATCTACGGTGACCCTGGAATGTCGAGCATCAGGAAATCCTGTCCCTACCATCACTTGGACGAGGAAGGTAAGTGTTTCAAATTAAATCATCTTAGCATTCGTAAATTAATTAACACATTCACTTATGTTGATTGAAAGTATTGTAAACTACAGGAAGGACAATAATTTAATTTACTTGTAATTAAAGAGGGTATATGCTCTCTACTTACGTCTTTTTGAGCAAAGTATTAATGAATATTGTAAGACGTCCATTCTATATTTCTTTAGAAAGTTATCACTTATTGCGGATTTCCCACCTATGAACTGCTCACCAACATTGCTTGCATGCTCTTTCTTTTCATCTATTACATTTGACTGAAATTTTTGGACAGTAAATACGAAGTCTTAATCTTAAGAACTAGCAAAAGCAAGATCATTTATATTGATTTTAGTAATAATACACTTCTCGTAAAACTAGTTAATAATTGTAAACAAATTGACTAATTTATTCAACAGGCTGAAGAAATATGTTCAATGTATTTACTATTGATAAGAAACATCAATTTGCCATTGCTTTATCTGTTATCCGCACCATCACTGAGATTATTATTGTTTGGTATACGGTGCCATCGAAATTTAAATTACTTAATTTGTTTCAAAAAACAAAAACAAAAACGGAAACCGGGAATGTTTTGAACCCGAGTATTGGAAGAAAACATCAGGAACATTAAGAGTCATTGTGTTTTATATTGAAATATGTAATTTATAAGAATGGTGAAAAAAACAAATACAAAAAGAAATACGTTACTAAAATTGTGATATCTCTATAATGTGTGCTTAATTATTTTGTCGCACTATATGTAAATGAACAGCGAACATACGTTTGCGTACTTGACTGAAATAAAAGTTTTCTCGATGAGAGTCGCTGGTGGCTTTTAGCCAAAGTGGTACCAGCATTTAAAAGTAAAATTATTTGTTTAAGCATGCTACGCACGCGTGGCGCTTGAATTCTCAACAGCCGCACTCAGCGCCCTTTGGTCTCTTTATTTGTGCTAAGCCCTTATTTGCGAATGTGACTTCGGATTGCTAATTTACTTTATCGTAGATATGGATCACACGCAAAGATATTGAATATTTTGATGTTTATTTCGTTGCTTTAGAATTGATTTGGCTACTAACTCTAAATCATCAGAGAAGAATCATTCTTTTGGAAATGGACTAATTAATAACAACTGTAAACGCGTACTAAAATCATTTTAAAATATAAATACAGTTTTTAGACATGAAACAAAAATATTCCTTTCATGTAATATACACTACATAATAGGTAAACACTTTTTGAGGGAAACAATTAATTAACTTTATTTCTAAACTAGGTTTCTCCGTCATTTTTCGCTCGATCTCGTAAGAAAGGTATTACAATAGATAATGCTAATACTCTTACTTCAGAAAAAACTTTTACAACCACTGAAACGAAAGCTATGTGCTAGTTAAAATGATGTTGTCCATAATTATTTACATCTTTTATATAAAAAAACGTGAACAAGGATAATTCTCAATTTCTCATACTTATCAGAAATTATCTATTATGTTTGCTAAAAGCATGGTTTTCAACATTTGAAAGTCGTTTGTAGTTCATATGAAAATGGACACACTTTTACGGCTCGAAGGTTCTGAATTTTCGTATGATTTTGACAATTTATTGTTTAGAAAAAAAGTATTTTCTGGAAATACAGTATTTGTCTGAAATGTACTTGGTTTTCTTGAAACATTCAATCATGTTTTCTTATTTAAGAGTACATTTTTCTTAAGAAAAATAAACAAATTTATTTTTCTTTTCTTAATTATTCAATTTGAAATTTTGCTTATCAATTAGTAATTTTGAGCAAATGCGAATTAACTGATATATTTTATTTACTTATTATGCAGGAATCTCTTGATAATTATAAATATATTTCTTTATGTTTATTATCATGATGACCCATTAAATGGATTAAATGGACATTAAATAAGATGAGAAACAATTAAAGGATCAATGAGAAAAGAGACCCAATATCATTACGTTACATGAGTAAGAAGTAACAAAAATCTGAGGAAAAGCTTAATTTGATTTGGAAACGATTGAAAAGGATGGCTTAGGATTAGAGAACAACATTTTCAGGAAGCTTTTATGTCAGTAAAGGCAAGAACGACCAGTTGTTGGAATCGCCGTAGTTTCAACTCTCAGCCAATGAGCTACAAGATGACTACACTCTTCCCCGTCACCTTGAGAGCCAAGGTATTAGCCCCATAAAAGGGTTAATTGTTTTCATAAAAAATTAAGAGCGGAACTACACAGAAGGGATAGACAGACGAAGGTTCCTTTCTCCTTCCAAGTTGTTAAAAAGAATGGGTGCGCGCCAGCTTAACGATACCGACTATTTCGCTAATGAGTTCCATTCCTTTAGTACGCGCGCGGGTGGTGGCATGGCGCTTCGTTATAGCGGGACTTTGGGAAAGGACATAATAAAACGTGACTCTTAATTCGTCTTATCCGAGGGAAAAGAGTTCGAAGCGGAATTTCATTAGTTTCAATAGCGCTTAAATTCGGCGCTGACACCCTGTCTGCTAGAGGACCTCCTTCCCTTACCAACTTCCCTCCATCCGTCCTTTACGTCATCCCCCATCCTTTTCCTTGCAACTTCGACACACTCTCACAGGAGTCTTTGTTTCCATATTGACTTTGAAGAACGAACGCGAAAAATTTAATTTTATTGTCTTTATATTTAAAAAATTGTTGTTTTCTAGTGCTGTGAAGGTAATTTATTTTGCATGCATTTATGTTGGAAATGTTGTCTTCATGTAAAGCAATCATCGGAAATACATTACTTAAAGTTCAAAGAAATCTTGAATCTCAATATATAAATGTTAAACCTGGCATCATGACAACGGTATGGATATTCTCGGTAACTAATTATTCTGAAATGACTTATTATAAATACAATTTTTGTCGAAAATCAGTTACAAACTGCTTACGACTACGTGGAAGACAATAAGCTCTCCGGAAGAAAGCAAGGGACCATCCCATCAATTACAATAAGGGTCTTAAGGCAGAGGTAAATTTAACATTTCAGAATAGATAAGACTAGAAATAGCAACCTACGTATAATATTAACAGAATACCCACAAAGTTGTATTTAATAAAAAAAATTCACATAGGTTGCACCGTGCATTTATAGACAGTCAAAATCACAGATCGACATTTAATCAATAGGTCTTTTCTTTATTTCTTCCATTATGTTAACTGTGGAGGTCTGTCTAGTTGCTGTCATTACTCAAATTTCCTAAAATTTCCTAAAATTTCCTAAAATTTCCTAAAATTTCCTAAAATTTCCTAAAATTTCCTAAAATTTGAGTGGTAACAGCAACTAGACAGACCTGAAGAGGAAACCGTAATTTTTGAGCCTATAAAAGTTGTCAATGTCAACCTTCACAGTTAACATAATGAAAGAAATAAAGAAAAGACGTATTGATTAAATGTAGATGTGTGTTTTTGACTGTGTATAAAGGCATGGTGCATCCTATGTGATATATTGATCAGACAGTCAGAAAAGGGTGATTGTGTACATATAAAAGAAAAAAAGTTATTTCAGAAGTACGCATTATTATCAAACTATAGATTATTCGGAAAATATTTTTTAAGAATCGTAACTTTTTTAAATACCACAAAATTCGAGATTTACTATTTCAATATACGCCTCCGCTAGGGAAAAGTCTGTATAAAAATCCGCCTCTGCGTGAAGGAAAATCGGAGAAAACCCCGTGCCAGGATGGGGACTTGGTTAGTGATTGTAAACTAGAAGTGGAGTTGAAGTAACACCTCAAATAATTGATAAAAATGTACAAATAAGAAATGTGCTCGTTGAATGTTGTGCATCTGATTATGAATATTGGTAAGGATATTGTGACGATTTTGGTTTTAAAATAAAACTAAACCCCTCATTTAAGCGTATAATTCTGTTGTATCTTGGTTCTTTGTAGACTCATACTTTTTTCATTGCCTAAACTTCCAAACTTATCAGTGAAAGGAAGTGATTAACTGGACGTTTTTCACATGAATCAAAGAAATATCACTTGTATGAATGGTATGATTTTGAATTTTGAAACAAATAGTGCTGAAGACTTAATTTTTGTGTTTACTTGCTTTTTAGCATTAATGTAATTTTTAAGATACCGTAACTGAATCACTTTCTATTTGCCATCCAACATATGTATTCAAAGCTACCCAGCTTTTATTTATGGCGCTCGTGTGTCTACCTCCCTTCTCTCAAACGCTCTGAGAGCTTTGAGTGCTAGATTCAAGATAATTGGTCTACGACAACGCGATGTGCAAACAAGAGCTACGACGAGGCTGAATGTCGGCAGCCGGTCCATGTGAGTCTCCACTCGTGTGTCTACCTCCCTTCTCTCAAACGCTCTGAGAGCTTTGAGTGCTAGATTCAAGAAAGTTGGTCTACGACAACGCGATGTGCAAACAAGAGCTACGACGAGGCTGAATGTCGGCTGCCGGTCCATGTGAGTCTCCACTCACGCCCAAAGGGTGAGTGTAATGTGGTCCACAACGGAGGAAGTACCAAAGAAATGAATAAATTATTCATATATTTATTCCCATTACTTACCCGTGGAGAAGATATGTCACAACTTTCAGTCAGGTGAAAATGACGACGAGTCGTGAATCGAACCCAGAACCTCTGATTTTATCGCAGGGGTTATAACCACTACACCACCGTTTCAACCCAGAGCTAATCCCGGGAGACCCGAGATAAGTGAATGAATTATTATTTGGGTACGGATTACATGGTAGAGAGTATGGAGTACCACAAAGGTATTGATGTAAGGCAAGCAGAATTTGGAATAAATGCGAAGTTTCGTGAGTAATTGTAAGATAAGCTGTGATGAGATGGTCAAGAATGTGCAATACGATTGTGTTTTCGTTAAGGCACAGGGCACGAGGGAAAAGGAGGTATCCTAGTGGGGGAAAGGGGACCGTTCCACACGGAATGAGAAGTGGAGGAAGTGGAATTAGCGTTTAGACCGTTGTCATGAGAGCGTCCAGCAAACAGCCGCAGCAGAGACCGTCGCTGCTTGTACATTCAAATAAATGCGACCCATCTGCTCACTGTTCGGTGTGTGTGTCTGTGTGAGAGTGTGTGTGTGGTGTGGATTGCGAGAGAAGAGGGATGTGGAGATGAAAGGGGTATGTCGTGGGGACGGAGTATTTGTCGTTGTAAGATCACAAACAAGCCTATGTTGCATCAGGGTTGAGATAATATTCCATGATTATTTTTACGATTTCATGTGCACCCTTTTGCTTGAAATTATTTCAGAAAAATTGAATTCACGTGTATTCGGTTTTTACCGTAATTCATGTGTTCTTGATTTTTACGCAACTCAAGTATTTCGTATTGTCTAATTTCTACTGGATTGTCTGAATAATTTGTAAAGTTATTTCACTTACTAAGGTATTATTTGTTGTTATTTCACATATTGTAACTAAGGTTTTTGCTTATATTCGTCTATGGTAGAAATCAGAATATTTTAAATAAACAAATATTTGTAAAAAACCTACAAATATTTACTTGGTAATTGTGGAGCGTTAGCAACAGTATCAAAGAATGGTAAATTAAAAGACTTTTAATTTATAATTCTACAAATATTTTACAACCCTTGAATCTTGAAATTTCATCATAAATTTTTATCGGCATACTTACCGTTCAAAACGAATTCCAAGAGCTTACAATTTATAACTATTTATAAAATTTGTGGAGAATGTGCTGCTGGAGAATGCGATAGTATTTATATTTAAAATGTATTTTTTTATTACGCCCTAAAGAAGTCTTTAAAGTACGATCTCGTGATTGAACTAACTCTTATGAGATGATCATCGATAGGGGAGGTTTGTGTGAGTGATTCTTTTGATGTATGTTGTGTGAGATGATACCAAATAGAATTTAAAAAAATTATTTTACGAGAAAATTCATGAAACAAAGACAGAAATTTCTTTCTTTTCATTCGTATGTATGTGAAAGTGACCTTACCTGGAAGATAAACTTAATGCATCGTTCAATTTTGTAGAGTGGTTCGTTTTAACTTCAGAAAAAGAGACAGCTTCTATATGAAAACATGTAAGTTATTGTTTCTGTTGTTTGGTGACTTCATTAATACCGTCCATTCAAATTCACAACATCTTTTTCCGCTACCGACCTGAAAGTAATAATTTGTTTTTATTTCTCTGCTTCTCTTTCGAGAACGTTTCCTACGTTGTTTTAGTTGCACTCGGAATCTAATGTGAAAGGAATACTAAATTTATTTTTTGTCGTCTTAATTTTTTACAAATTTATTTCAGATGTCATTTGTGTGAGAAAAATACCATTTCACTTGAACGATCTGTTTTCAGAAACAGCGAGTTTATAGTTTCACAAAACAACTATTAAGCTGGTTTCCAAGATTTACCAGTCTAAATTTTGTCTTTAAAAAGTAGAGACCAGGTCATACTAGAAGATTTTGCGTCATAAAAACAATATTATCTCATTTTGATCAATATAAATAATTATAATAATAATAAGAAGAAGAAGAAGAAATATTATTTAAAAAATGCAGTTACAAACTGCGTATGACGACTTGGAGGACAATTAACTACTTTACTCTCCGGAAGCAAGCAAGAGACCATCCCATCAATTCCAATCAAGAGCCCTAAGGTAGAGGCGAATTTAACATTTCATCATACTCCTAACGATAAAAAAATTGTTCGACACGTGTTATAGTATTAAAAAATACCAACAAATATTGTATTTAATAAAACATAGAAAAGTCATTTCACAAGAACGTATTATTATCAAGCTATAAATAATGATATTGATAATTCGTAACTATTAAATAACATTAAATTCGCTAATAATTATATCAATTGATGCCGTCTCTAGACAAGAGTCTAGCGAGTCTTTATAAAAATTCCGCCTCTACTCGAAGGAAAAGCGGAGCAAAACCCGGACCAGGTTGGGGTTACAGAATTAATGTACACAACCGGGCCAGGATTGAGTACATATACAACTAAATTTATATGAATAATAAGACATAATATTAGCATGCAGGAAAGTTGTTTTGAAATTGTTATCAGATATTTTGAAAGTACTACAACAATGGCGTGATAAAGTACAAGACGGCTTTATTTTTATTAAAATCAATAAATTATTTTACAGTGTAGAAACACTGGTGCAGGAGGTAGCTTTTAACCGCATATTTGAAGAAATTCAATTTCATAATATCTTTTATATTTTTGGGCAGGGAATTATATAGAACGATTCCTGAATGACACGGCTCTATTTGGCAAAGCGCGGTTGACACTCTCGGACGTTGAATATTATTTCTATTGCTAGTATTGTGTTCGTGAACAAAACTGTTTTGTATGAAACAAGGGTGGTGCTTCAGTAATTCGGTCTTAACAAACACGACAGTTCCATAAACATAAATGCAGGGAAGTGTTAAAATATTTAATTCCTTGAATAAATGTTTACAAGAGATTCTAGGGTGAGATTTACAAAGTATCCGAACAATCGTCTTTTGAATTCTGAAAGTTCGTACGCTTTGTTCGGAATTGCCCCAGATGACTACGCTGTATCATAAATGGGAGTAAACATTTGCGAAATATACGCAACGGGAAATATGTGGACTAACTGTATTAATTCAGATACGTAATGCGTAACACAGTTTACTTAATTTGGAATTAAGATTGTCAATGTGACAATTCCATTTGAGATGGTATTGAATAAAAAGACTCTAAAAACTTTGTATTAGTAACATATTTTAATTGTGTTTCGTTTAACGAAAGAGAAACCTGGGGTAAATATTAGATGATCTCTTCAAAAGATTAAAGATATAGATGATCTCTTTAAAAGAAAATTTAAACAAGTATTAATTGTGCGCTTGTTAGTATCAAATAAATTATAAAATAAAATTTTTGTCTAAAGCTCATTTTCGTTCATTTGAATACTGAATAATAAAGTGTAAAAAAATGAAATAAAGGTTTGATTTTATTTCAGCAGTGGTGAGATAAATGTGAGCACTTCAAACAAGCACCAACGTTCGTGTATGACTGTTTCAGAACAACTTGCTCCCATCGGGTGACAAATCGGTGGAGGGCTTCAGCATCACTATCGAACAAGCAACACGTCATCATGCGGGAGTTTATGAATGCACCGCCAACAACGGAGTGGGAGAACCAGTTACCCAGCGCATTACTCTGCACGTACAATGTAAGTTCCCACTTCATTATCGGAAATACTAAACTCTGTTTTGTGAACTTCAAAATGTGGCATTCAAACATCCCAAAGTAAAGAAAGACATTATAAAATATCTATGAATTTATAACAATATATTTACACAAATGAAATTAAGTATTTTTTCCGTTAAATATACGAACCTCGTTTTTTTGCTTCGAAATTTGCGTTTTACATTTTAGGTTCTAAAAACATTTACTTGTTTGTTTGTTTGTTTTTAAGTTTATACATTAATACTTTATTGAAATAGCTATAGTAAAAGCAAGACATATCAAATTGTGTGACAATCTTTAATACTACGTATATGTTCGGTATAGGGCGTTGAATCTATAATAAATAAATAATAAATTTATTGTCAAAAAACAGTACAAACTGCGTATGACCACGTGGAGGGAAAAAAACTAATTTACTCTCCGGAAGCAAGCAAGGGACCATCCCATCAATTCCGATCAAGGGCCCTAAGGCAGAGGCGGATTCAAAAATTTCAGCAAATACTCCAGCATTTTGAAATTTTTGTCTGAAAGTTGTGTAAGAAACCTGAAACTTTGCACTTTAATGTATTTTAATATGGTAACTACAATTTACTTTATTCATTTCAAACAATTTCATTAAGTATTACATAACATCGAAAAAAAATTAAAATAACTTTAAAAAAAATATTTTGTTTATTGTAGGAAACATGTATGTTTTAAGGGGAAACACTTATCACAGCAACTAGATCAAATTTCCTGTAGTCTATTGATTTACGTGGTTTTATGGTAGATGAATAGTCTATCTGTTAGAACATGTTGTCCCTCCTTAGTAAAAACATAGAAATTAACAATCTATTGGTAAGCTGTTGGAGAGTATTTTGGCAAACCTAACCTTCTGAAAGTTTTCCGGTCTCCATTTTGGGGATGGGGGAAATAAATTACATGACGAGCTAAACTTCCTTTTTAAGTATTAGAAAAATTGTGACGATTCTTTTCTAACCATTGTTTTTTACGAGTTTCCATACCCTTACCGATTGTAATACCGATTGATTCACGACAAAACTAATATTTTATTGAACAATTACGTAAAACAAAAGTGAGTGAAGTGTACTTAGTTATCATATTAATTATTCACAAATGAAGTAACAGTAGTAAACGATTGAAAGTTAGTTCTCCTTCGTACATCGGTGTGTATAAATAGAAAGAAAGAACATGAATTACACTTCAATTGGTCTCAAACTCAATGTAGTATAGTAATATCTCGACAAAACATTAATGTGTTCGACATGTTGTGAATATCTCACAAGGGCCATCAAAACTTCTGTTCAAAATTTTGTAAGAAACCTTTTTACAAACTTCTGGTCTACCCTTCGCAAAAACCAACCTTACCAGACGATTTCACGATAAAAACTTTCGACATGGTAAATTACATATTATTTTAATTTACTTGAGTGAAATTCAGACACACCGAGCTATCACAATAAAACAACAAATAGACACAACCTAATGTCTAATGGGCAACCACGTCCATTGAAGTTCTCGGACTGTGAGGAATCCCACTTGTTATCTCTCATGTGCTCTGCTGATGTGAATACGTGACACGATTGTTTCCCGAGTATGTCAACCACAAGAGGTGCGTATGGACTATAATACCCTCCAACAAATGGGCGGATACTCACTAATATTTTACACAGGGGTCCCAACTAGAATATAGTTTTGGACATGGGACACGAACCTCGGAAATATTTACAAAATTCTACAAAAAATTGTAAGTTTAGGTAAAAAGAACCAAGTGTTAATTAAAAGGGAGTTCTCTACAGAAACGCCCGTCTTTCAAGATCTTTTTTTTTTATGTGTGTGTGGAACAGATGAAAGTGATAAATGTAAAACATTTATTACCATTTTATTTATTTATTTATTTTATACTTTTTGGAGAGGTTCAGGCCATGAGACCTGCTCTTCCACCGAACCGTTGGACTTGGGTAAGGGAATTGGGAAGGAGAGATGTTGGGTAGCCAGAGAACTTATGGTACCGAACCGACATTTGTGTAGAGTAGGTCAAGGAAACCTCAGTTCTTCGGCCGAGTAGGGTTTAAACCCACGCTCTACCACCGCGGGATCGTGAAAGTGAAGACGCTACCACTAGATCACCACTACTATTAAAGATGCAAAAATGTAATTCACCTTTTAAGATACAAAAACACTTAATTTTTTATGGACCAGAACAAAATTGCTGCTAAAAGATGGCGCTGCAGCAGAGGTTTTCTCAAAATTAAGTACAAGTGCTACATACGGATGTGACAAAAACCGAAAGCGATGTAACCCGAAACGACCAAATGTGTGACAAAACCCCAAATTCCTTTACCTGCCACGAGGAAAATACCCTCCGAAGGGGCACTAACAGGTAGTTCCACCTTTCCTTATCTGTTGTGGTTATTTTTTCCCTTTATTCCCAAGCCAGAGTTCGAGTTCATATTGCTGTTAAATTAACTAAAATCTTACATTATTAAGTGACCACTTATTATACTTATTAAGAGATTGATGAAGAACCCAAAATTTAAATCACAGTCTTATGACGCCATGTTCCCGAAATGTTAAACCTCCTTTTAATGCAGAGTTACCATTCTTAAATAAAAGAACGCTGGGAATGCTGTTTTATTCTGGAACAAAACGTCAGTCTTCTAAGTGCTAGTGTTCGACGCCGAGTTAAATTACCTCATTTCAACTTAAGCCCCTAATTGACATGAAACTAATGATTGTAGGAAGATTTGAATGGTTATACGAGAAATAAAACTATTAATTATTCTAACCCTTAAAACAAAGGATGTCGTCATTATTTATGTAATGATCGCAATAAAGTCTCTTAGCAGGGATATGTACTTTATTTTTGTAGCGGAAGAAAAACTCTCAGAAAGTCATAGAGAGTATTCAGAATGTTAAAGTAGTTAATGCATTACACTTGTACTGCCAGCTACGCTGTGGAGTTATATTACTTTCGGTTACAATTAAGAGTGGACAGAAATTTAGAATTCATTATATTAAATTTTTCTGCTGAAATACTGTCGGAAAACTCTTCAGTATTAAGGTTTTTAATGGCAAAATCTCTTGAAAAATTTGCAAAAATTAATATTTAATGATAATAATAATACTATATATTTAATGTTTTCTTATAAGCTAATAAAACGTGTGAAACACGAATGAAGAGTTAACATTGTCGGGAGTATACAAGATAGTCCCAGTAACTTGTCAATTATCTCAGTAACTAAGCATCGTAGAAATGTGATTCGAGTTTTATTCTACTCATGTATCTTAGACGAGAAAAGTGATACGTCACTTAGATATGTGAGATTAATGGTTATTTTTTTAGGAACTTATACTGGGAGTTCTGAATAGGAAATGAATATAACAGCGGGGCCAGACTAATTACTTCACCCCTCCCCCACCTCACTGGAGATAAGCCGGAAGGGCCTTCTACCTGACTTTTCGAGTTTTGTCGCTACTAGATTTTGGGCCTTTCTGATTTTGTCACGACACTCTTTATACGACTGGGATTGTTCCATTCCGTTGAAGCAAAATTTGAATGCGTCTTGAGTCATTGGCCGAGTGGACCAAAATTCATTAAAACAAAAATGTTCAAAATTGCCCTATCACGAAAAAACGTTGAAAAATTTGATTTTTCGCAAATTTCATAAACTTGTGCTAAATATGTTTTCTAGGAAAGACTCCGATTTCTTTTATTTTATCATTGGTTTCTTTGATAAGAATATTACGAAGAACTAAGTGCCTGAAACGTGATCTATAAATATGGAAGTACTGATTTTAATTAAAATAACATATTAATAAATCAAGTACACGCAAGAAACAAAACGAACTGTTTGCTCGTATTACGTCTCTTCTCTCTCTATGTATAGCATATTGAGATCTCTTGAAACATAATGGTTAATGTTTTAAGAACAGAAATCTCTATTTCTGGTTTTGTACTCCGAATGAATGCTTTGAACAATTTTCTAAAATCATAAAAATAAGATGTTAGGTAGACAAGTAATCGAAGTTCAAAAAATAAAAGTATGATCTATTTGAAGCTGTGATACATTACTCATTTGAATCAATGGTAAAGTAGAAGAAGTTACTGATTTTACATTCTCAGACTTAAAATTCAAGCTATGAAATCCTTTCTTTCCTTTTGTCACTCTATAATTGTCAGAAGATTGTGAAAATTTATGAGTCAATTTTGTATATTTATATCAGTATTAATGTTTTATGTTATATCAAGTAGCTTCGTTCCATTGCAATTAATATATATTCAAGAGTTAATAAACGAACATATTTTATCCTCGTTTTTTGGAGAATAATATCATTGGAAAAGTAGAGAATTATGTTTAATAATTTTTACATACTTTTTCTTAAGAATAAAAAAAAATCTTCGAAACCTTTACAATTTTATTGAACACTCATAGACGTGTTTGTATGTTAGAGAGTCATGTGTTGAAAAACTCGTGTCCATCCAGCAAATGAAGATGTCAACTGCCATCGTGATGCATGAAGCAACTCGCATGCAGTGTTGTATGGAGAGTTGCTCGTCGTCGACCGCTGCATTAAATGAGCGGCACCCCGTAGCGTTGCGCAGCGCGACGCGAGAGTGTCGCTGACACATGATGATGACTATAATAATGACGCTGTGCGCAGGAGGCATTGGAGAGCACTGGTCACGTGGAGCGTGACGTCACTACGGCACGGCGGTGTACTAACATCGACGCCCGCTTCCTACTGCCGACAACGGATCCACAAGTTGCAGCGTAAAAATGTAGATTCGATCGCTTTAATTGTGTCTGTGGTAATGAAGTCGCTTAGAGTTGAGTTTGGATAACGGCAGCGCCTGCCATTCTCTGCAGACGAGGAAAGGTTTGGGTGGATGAGGAGCGCAGCTAAGGAAACGACCGCCTTGGAATTTTAGAATTCAAATTCTGTTTGTGCGGGTCGTTACTTCACCTCTTTGATCTCCCACTCTGTATTATCGAGTGCTTTCCCTTCTCTCTCCAAGGCGTGTGGGAGAACTGCGTTGGTCTCTGTGCGTCGCCACGATGCTTCGCTTAAAGTGCTTCGTTATGTCTCATGTACGAAGAAGAAGCAAGGAGAGGTAAAGGAGCAACGCCTTCATGGCGTTAACTCCAATCGTTTCGTCACAACTGACGTAATTGAATCGACGCTCTGTAACTGCACAAAATCGATCACACACTGCGGTGCTACACACTAAATAAGAATTACTCTTTTAAAATTTTGTTGAATATTGGAATTATTTATCAAATATAGTTGTTTGGTAAATTTGAGCACATTGAGCTCACGCCGGAAAATAGAACTTAATCACTCATTTTTTACACATATTTTACGTAGTACTTCCGTTAATTAAATACATATTGCTTAGGTTATGATCAAATAAAAAATAGGTCATTAATGAACATATAGGGATCGTTACACTGTGTCTAGGGGTACCCTATTTCCCCCCGAAATAATACGCTTGTGCGTTGTACATTTACTTTATTCGATAAGTACACCTGGTCGATGCGTCCAGCATGCCTCCTCGGAACCAACTACCCTCAACTGGCGGCACCGCGTTTCAGGCAGGCGAGACAAAGCCAATCCTCTGGTACCGTTAGGGGATGGGGGTGCGCCTTCGCCTGGCCGGCGCGACAGAGCGCTTCCTCGTGGCGAGGCCGCCACAAACACATTTGCATTTTATGTGCTACATTTGATTTCTTATGTAATATTTCAATAAACAAGTTTACAAGTATCCTGGGAAAATCTCGATTCGGAGTACCTAGGGATTTCTTTTGCGGAATGAATAACAATCCTGGAAATCACGGGATATGCTTCGAAATTCTATTAATAATATAAATATTTATGTACAGGAATGAACAATGCAGTGATCAGAAAACGGTGTTTAAATTGTGTATATTGGATAAAAATTGAATAATCGTGCTGCAATAGAATGGTGTTTTACAGTGAAGTATCGTATGGAGAAGAGTGAATGGAAAATGTGCCTTTTTAAAAATTTATCCTGTCAATTTTTTTTCGAATTTTGTGAAATGATCGAAACGATTGAGTCCAAAAATAAATAGTACACAAGCGTTTTGATTTTTTTTAAAAGTCTATCGATGAAGGGGAGGAAAGACATCTTGAATCAGCGGTAAAATTAGAATTGATCAAGTATTTACTGAAAAGTAAATAAATAAATAAAGATTTACGAGCTTTTGTGTGTTTTGAACAACACAACGTTTCAATTTTAAGTTTATAGCGTTGGACGAATTCTTGATCTAATTGGTCAAATCTGACGACGACTTAAATCTAAAAACGAAACATTGCGGTGTTCTTCAAAGCACTAAATAAATTGGATTTGACCATAAAAAGGTCGTCTTAAATTATTTATTTATTTTAATTATGTAATGGATATTAGCAGTAGAGGTTACATAAAAGGTTTTCAGAAACATAGTTTCACGTCAAGTGAACAAAGGATGGAGTATGCTTTTTTACAGATATGTGAGTGCTCTTACATGTGTGTTCTTCCACGATAAATATTTCATCCATAACTTACCCTACATTCTTTATGCTCTCTCAAAATAAAATTTCTTCATTTTTAATGTTTAATCTGAAATGTTTTCAGACGCTACGTCAACTATGAAGGTATTGAGAACCATTGGTGATTTCTTGACTTTTATTAGTGTTAAATGTAAGGTTAACTAACACTAAGCGCTTTGATCATGAGTTAATTTTAACAAGTTCTTCATTAGTTAATTAATTATAGTATTTGAGAGTTTAAGGCTTACGTGTCTTGATATCTTTAAGTCATCAGGATATTTGTAATAGCACGACTAATATAATTATTGTACAAAAAATGTTCATGTTATCAAAAGTAGACGAAATTTGCACTATTTTACTGAGTTTTACAAAAAATTTCCGATTATGAGATATCCAGAAATGTTCAGATTACTTTCTTAGATATATTCTGCGTGACAATAAATTTGGAAAGAGGTTTTATTCTCAGATATCCAAATTAATGTCATTATATATACTAAAATTGAGGATGGTGTGAAGTATTTTCATTATCTGATGTCAATATGATACATTCTGTTATATTTGTGAGCACTCGTGAATACTGCGATTAGAGCCATATGTAATACAAATTAAAATTCCATATATTAGTCAATATTTTAAAATGTTTCAAATCTTCAAAAGTCATTAAATAAACAAGAAAGTGATATTGAAAAAAAAATATGAGGATTGGTTTAGAAAAAAATCTATAACATCTAATATTAAATGAAATTGTGAGATGTAGGTAAAGATGTTGGATGAAGCGTACTTTAAAGTATAAAACGAATTTAATTTATTTTAGGACGAAGGAATAAATAATAGTATACAAAGAGTGAGGTAGATGATCTCAGGTTGAAACTTCTTGTGCAACTCGTTAGAAGAATGAGGGTGTGGAGGAAAGGAGTATAATAAGGAATAAAATAGAAGGTGTTCGTGTTGATTTTCTTGCACGGTGGAGAGGATCAGGGTGAAAGGAGAGAGAGGAAGAGATGGAGAAGAGGCACCAGCTGCGAGCGATCTCTGAGTAATGAGGCTTAGCTTCTTGCGATGCCACGTACACTGCGGACGTGTCCAAGCACTCAGTGGAGGGGTATTCACTATATTCACCAGACCCTTAAGACGAAATCGTTGTCCTCGTACATGCAAAAACAGGGACGAATATTCTCTTCTTTTATTAAATCTTGATCTGCATTTGACGTTTTATGAAGCTAGTATGCATATTTTCCTCAGTTTATGAGCCAACTTTATTTGTACTTGCCGTGCTCATGTAGATTATAATGAATTTTTCAGAATGATTCACAAGATTTTTTTCAGAAAAGAACTTGAAATGTATCGAGAAAACTCATAGTGGCTATACATTTAAGAACAATTTAAGCAATAAACTTCAGATATTACACCATTTAAGGGATGTTTCTTGTAAGGTGATATCATCCCCGTTGTCTTTCTGACACTTTTATTGATTTGCATTTATTTATTTAGTAATTTTATAGAATTGATACTCATAAATGTTCACATTATTTCGAAATTTAGAAAAAATTCCTACCATGTATACCTATATCTTATGATTTGTTCTGTTTCATATTGTTTTTGATACTTAAAATCTAATGCAATTTTCCTGTCAGACATCACTGTAAACTGTGAAATATTTAAGTATAATAATTTATGTTATATTAGAATCCATATATGCATTTTAGTGTCGTGTTAGGTTTTTCCAAGAAAGGTAATATGTTTCAAGTCGTAATAAGAATGTTAGTGTCAGAAAATACCAATGTAGACAGAAAAGAAGATAAAATAACTTCATTTTCTAGAAATGTTTTCCCAGAGATCACTGAGAAAAGTTCAAAAGTGAAGGAACATCAGGGTAATGTAGTATGATTAAATTATAGCGTATTACACGAAATGGAAGGGTGATGAATATTTTGTGCACAAACTCGTGAGAATATTTTATATAAGTAAGAAATAATTTCTCCTTTTAATGATCGGAAATAGAAATGTGTCATATTATTATTATTCGCCTACAAGACTCATTTGATGCATCAAGCTATATTAATACAATGTGATAATAAAATAATCTATGGAGCCACATGCGTGTAGAAAGTGGAAAACAAAACAAAACGAAACTCGTCTCTCCGAAAGCAAGCAAGCAACTACATCTTGGGTATTCCGAATGAAAGAGCATCTATTAGGTTAAATAAAATCTTAAGAATTCTTATAAGTTTGTTAGAGTAGAATTCTTTTATGCTGTTAATGATAAGCATTTCTTGAATATAAAGGAATATACACCTGCCAATATAGCGATTACACTCCATTTAATCAGTTGAGTAATCAATTATGTCATAACAACTTTCAATGCTCTCTGGAAGTAGTTCTATGTGAATAATTTGACCCAAAATTACCAAACTTCGGGCAAGCAAATTTTTAATCTTATTCGGGTAGATTATTTGAGTAGCGAGAGAGGTGGAAGATCGTAATCTCGTGAGAGAGAACTCTTTCCCAGCTCTCCGTCTCCGTGTCGCTCGCTGCTCGGCGACGGCGCCTCCGCCGACGCGACGCGACGGTCGCCGGCGAACGGCGTGTTTGCGGGGCGTCGTCGATGAGGCTTTAAGTGCATTAGACGAGATTGGAGAGCGAAGCGCGCCGCGCTGGCGTGCACTTGGAGGAACCGCTCTGCGGAAAATCAGACCACCACCGTCGCCGCCACTGCGCCGCCGCCGCCGCCGCCGCCGCCGCTCCACGACGCTTCGTTCGTTCACTCGGTCGCTCACTGATGCAAAAAAATACCTTAGCAGTTTCTTCAACTTTATCTCTCCGGATTAGGTTTTAAGTGAATTACGTCTCTCGTGGACAACTTGTATGTATGCGTAGAAAATGGTTCTTCCGTTGAAACTTCTTTGTTGAATCGGAGATGTGGTTCCATTGTTTTAATAATGCGTGACGTTTGGGTTGGGTAATTAAGAAATGTGTCCCTAAGAGGGGAAGAGAAATAAACTCTTGGTTTAAGAGAGTACCACTTAAAACATTTTAAGTATGGTAGTAATATCATAATTGTAGGTTCAGATTTATATTTATTAAATTATTCTTCGTTCCAACTTGTATTAAAGAATTGAGAATACAAACACATATATTCTTTCAAACTTCATTCATTCTTATAAATGTGTATTTGGGCTTATTTATTGATTTCTGAAATGCTTTTGACTTAGTGCAAAATAATATTTTATTATCTAAAGTGGTACATGCTGGAATACGAGGCGACAACTTAAACTGATTCGAGAGTTTTTTTACGCTCGTGCCCAGCAAATAAGAATAAAGAACAATCTGAGTACTCGATCTGTCATTTCATGGGTTTCCCAGGGACCTGTGCTTTTTAAAAATCTAATTATAATTTTTATAAATGACTTTCTTAATCAACAGGTTTGAGGGAGGGCCTTTGCTTTGCTGCGAGGTGCAGACGACATTACTTTACTCAAAAAAAATTAAGGATGTTATGTTTGAACATTTGAACTACGATTTATTTCTGTTGATACAGTGATGTCAGGCAAAAAATATGATAATAAGTAAATTAATTTTAATCATTTATAAAATGTAATAAAATAAACTTATTAGTTTTGATGTTTTAACTCATTCGTTGTGTCACGTGTCTTCTTGTGATTTGGATTATTCTTGTATATGTTGAGTTGTAGCAATTTTAAATAGCTAAAAGTCAGTAATTTTACATAGTAAGTTTATCTGGGTGTAAAAATGTTGTGGAAAATAAACACTACATATTTGCGTTAAGTGCTGAAAAGTTATGCGCGATACACAGCTTATATTTTGGCCTCATTAATCCTCGTATACAATTCGGTGTTGTTTTTAAGGGAAGAGATTATGAAACAACTATTGAGGAAAATCAAAAATAAATTTATACGATAAATTAAAAAAAAGGGAATTTTTTACATCTTACCATTACAACATCTCTTCATTTTTAAAACACTTCGTTTGCTCTAAATTTGAAGACTCTTCTTTCTCTTTCAACTTGATCTCACCTTCTAGTCCCCGAAAAACAGAAAACTTGCGACACATCGAATCAAGTGCAGTCTTCATATTATTTCAATATATGGAATAGAATAGATCTTTATTTCTCAATAATATACAGCAATATACAGCATTAAACTATTTACACATTAATTTTTGAATCTTAGCATCAATGATAATGCCCAGGCTGACCCATTAAATCTAAAACTACATTCTGCATTGTATAATACATGACACATTTATGTACACTCAAACACAAGCACGCCCTACCTATCATGCATAAATCAGTAATGAAAGGAAATATACATCGAAATAAATTTGAGAAATAAAGAATTTATCTCCACGGCAGAGCCTGTTTGGAGATATTTTTATACTTTCTAGAAATAATAAAAAAATAGCAGCAATGTACGGAACATAGACATTACAGTTTTGTTTAAGAAAAATAAAAATTATTGTCCCTAAATGAACTCTCATCTTCGTCTTTGTCTGTGTTATTTTTAATTTCAGTATCATTTAACCTTAATGTGACTAATCAACCGTTTCTTCTTTCGAATCAGAACTCTTTTGATTTACAATAACGAACCTTATAGGATAAAAAAAAATTTGTAGTAAAACTTTCGAGAAAACAAACATTCGAAGCAATAAATCACCGACAGCGATGCGACAGTGGTAGCGTCTTCGATTCCACGATCCCATTGGCTGAGCGGGAGAGCGTGGGTTCAAACCCAGCTCGACCGAACAAGGTAATGTTTTCAGCTGGGGTTTCTCTCACCTACTCCAGACCCATGTCGGTTCGGTCCCGTAAGTTCCCTGACAACCCAACATCTCTCCTTCACAATTCCCTTACCCAAGATCAACGGTAAGGTGGAAGAGCAGACCTCATGGCCTGAACCTCGCCAAAAGGCGTATAATAATAATAATAATAATAAATAAACATTATTTCATGAATTTTCCATCGACCCTTTATTCGGCTTCCATGATATCAAAGAATTGAATTTCATGCCCTATCGCACGAACCTTATACATTATCTTAAGACGCTACCAATTTCGAGTGTTTAGTTAATTACTCTTTCGGATGGAGAAGAGCGTAAGTCTAGGAACTTTATTTTCTTATTCAGCCTCGAGATCTTTCGAAAAGGAAAGGTATGATGTACAAGAGAGATGGGAAAATATTTTACACGGAATACCGACCAAAAGAAAAAGAGATACGACGCCATTGTCAATTTTTCTTAGAAAAAATGGTATTTTTTAGTTAAAATAGTGTATTAACATAAATTACAAGTTCATTTTAATCATTTCATGCTAACGTTTGTATCACATTCTGTTTTAATTTTATAATTTGCTTCATAGTCCTGTATTTAACACTAAATTATTTTTAGTACTTTTCATCTTATATTTTGTTTTAACTAGATACGAAGTTCTCCATTTTTAAAGGAATATATATATATATATATATATATATATATATATATANATGTGGACTTGGTTTTCGAAGTGGATTTTCCCCTGAAAAAATAAAAAAAGTAGTTGAAATAAAAATATGATTTTATGGGATAATTTTTAGAATGTGGTGAATTATATTTAATTATGCATCTATGGAAACGTAGTACAGGTAAATCCGTAGTATTTTTTTTGTTTATTCCTAAAGGAATAATTGCAGATCGACATACAACATTAATCTATTGTATTGCAGCTGGTTGTACAACACTCTTATAATATCTTATTTGCTTACCAAATTTTAATAATATATACGTAAAATATCAAACTTTTATTTAATATTGTATTAAAACAATTTACATCTTTCGAAAGGAATTTGCAGCTCGAGGATTCGCTTGACAACCGTACGCGAAGAGATGATTCATGCATTCCTTTTTCAGGAAACAACTTTCTCAGTATCTGTTCCTTCCCTTATCGTTTTCCCCTCGTTTCGTAAGAGACAAAGTCTTCAATATTCCCTCTCCACTTACGGCGTCCTGCCCTTGGTCTCAGCGCATGCATTCGGCAGAGCTGAAAGAAAATTGATAGAAATGGTCGGCGGCTTATCGGCGCGGCTCTGCCTTGGAGATTGGATAGAGAGGAGTCGACGCCATTACTGAACGCTGGTCCTAAGAAGTGAATTGATTCATCCACTTTGCGTAGGACTCCTTTACAGGGGAGCCGTCGAACTCACCTGGCGTCCTTTTAAGTGAAGTACGAGATGACTGAATAGGAGGGTAGAGGCTCAGTAACAGCGCGGAAGTATAAGTATCGATTTTGCATGGACGTTTGCTTTCTACCTGTTTACCTTGACAAAATTTAAATATTCCTCATTGCTTATTGCATGATTTCTTTCTTTCAGTGAGACTATTTGTATTTTAGTGTTCCGTAGATGTTCACAAATAAAATGTTAAATGAAATTAAATTGTAACTGAAAGTCATTTGTCTGTCTGTATTGCATTCACAGAGGACATTCACAGAATCGTTTCAAAGCATACGAGATGATTGCTACAATGAATAATGTAACCATCTTATGCCTCATATTGATCATAAATCTGAAATAAAAATGTACCTAACTGAAGATATGTTTATAAACAAGAATTCAATTTTTAGTTATTGATAATATATTGGTTACTTTTGAATCATTTTACGAATTCACAGTGACGTACTATCATTGTTAAATCTTCGAAAACAATGAAACAAAAGTTCAGTACATTCTCTATCTAAAATATATTACATATCTAGAAATTTCCGTTTGCCACAAACGTTTGTTATCCTAAGAATAAAACTATTTCCATCCGTAATGGTTTCGTTGTGACATGTATACAAAACGTTGGAATGAAATTGGAAGATGGAGAACTAACATCTGTATTTCCAGTAAAAGCTAGTTTTCAGAACATGTTTTTTATGTTTTAAAGACTTGATCTGCAATGAAATTTTCCTCATGTTTCAAAATGTGTTTTTAAGATATGATTATTGTAAGGGACCTTCGTATATATAACGTAATATTTATTTAACTTGAAGCTTTAATAATTTTTCATTTTGTGACTTTATTTATTTTGGTATGTTAAAATCACCTTCCAAAGTTAGACGCCATTTATATTTTGACTGTTCGCTCTCACTATTTCGTTGTATAATTTAATGTTGTTGTGGCAATAAGTCAAATCATATAATGTTACACTTGAGAGAATTTTACTGAGCTACCCTGTGGTTTCCTGTTTTAGTTGGTTAGATGTTAAGCGCAGTCTCGTCCCCAAATTTTAATCAGGAAGTTAACTGTGTCGCCAAGCGTGTGATATACAAAATATGCAACATCGTCTCAGAATCCCAGCTAAATGTATGCATATTAAAATTTCATTCAGTGGAGCTGGCGTCGAGTTAAGCGAGCGTACGATGTAATTAGCGAAGTGCCTTCTCTTCGGCGTCGGACGTCAACGACTTGGCGTCGCTTCATGTTCCCGCTACGAGAACTGGCAGTGCTCTAGAGACGTAGAGAAGACGATAAAATGTTCCCTTGTCGTCTTCGGATGACGTTTGCTGTACCAGAGTTCAAGATTATGTATAATATTAAACGAACTACGTGAGGAACTAGATATCAATTGACAGAAAACGTCGAAGTGACCTCACTTGGGAATTACAGTATTTGTAAATGGGAAAAGTAGCGTGCTATCGAAGCTTACCTACATGGAGCGATAAGAGGTAGAAGGTGGGTGGTACTGCTATTTTTAGCAGGTGAACCGGTTAGCTGGGTTAACCAACAACTTGGCTCACTTGGAGGTGTTAGTAGGAGTAGTTAGTAATAGTAAGAGTTAGAGATACTAGGAGTAGTATGTGGTGGGTAGAAGAAGGAGGGTTCATTTTTCAGTATTCATAGCTATATGAACTGGAATATTAATGTAAAAAGTTACAAATTTTTATGGACCCACCGGGGATTGAACCCGGAGTGGTAGGTGGTGAGCAAGGACACTAACCCATCTACTAGAGGGGCACTATAGAACCGACATCAAAGTGATGTGATTGCTCACAGAGATAGGACACTGTGACTTATCATCTTTGAAATAAGAGTAATCAGCATCCCACTAAACTTGTACAACCCTCGAGAAGGTTATTGAAAAGTACATTGAGACAGGACTAAAAACAGTAGTCCATTTGTATTCCACTTCAATCTAAATATCTAGGTCACCTCATCTTTATTTCCATGCTTTGTTCACAGTCGTTTCTAGAAATTGTTTTTTCATGTTTTCCCCTTCTCATTGTTGCACATATTAGATATCCATATCGTTCTTACTGTAAGTCATGACTCCATCGGAATGCAAACTCCAGACGTTAGCTACAACTCTTCTATGCATACTACTTGTGGTAAAAATTAACGTAAAGTTACACTAAGTTCAATTTTTAAAAGTATTAACATTCTTTGTTGCTCATTATGCTGCAAACAGGAGGGATCGGTTTTAATTTACCCTCTGTGTTCAATGAAACAGTTTTGTGATCAATTAAAAAACAACAGCATCTCATTTATTTATTTACTTCGTCTTATTATATTATATTAAGAGGTTCAGGCCATTACGCATGCTCTTCACGTAGTCACGTGATTTTGGCGAATGAGTTGGGAAAGAGAGACGTTGGGTTGCCGGAGAGTTCAAGGTACCGAACAGACATCAGAGAAGAGTAGGTGAAGGAAACCCCAGCTGAAAAACTTACAATCTCACCCTGTTCAGTCGAACGGGGGATCGACCACGTACTCTTCCGCTCAGCAAAACGTGGGGTGCAAAGAGGTACCACTGCAGCATACCTGTCGATTTTTACGATATCTTACAGGTTTTCTAGTTATATGTGAACTGAAGGTGGCTTAATCTGATCTTAATTTGAAGTTCCGCTGAGTAATTTGAGGTTTATTCAGACTTCGTTTTTTACATTGTGTTTTTTTACATTTCCAATTATGCATTTGGTTCTCTTAATTTGCCAGGTTAAGTATTGTTAATTCACCTAATAGGAAATGGACAATTATATCACATATTTCATTAAAACATGGATATCATTAGCTTCTTGTTGACTGGCAAATATTCCTATGGATATCTAGAATTACTAATGTCTATGGAGATAACTCTAGACCAATGTGACTTTACCTTGGCTCTGTTCATTTATGCTAGGTGTTATCAAATGTCGTTTGTCGGCAATAATTAATTGCTTATTGCACCACAAATTGGTATAATGGCAATCAGGAAATTTTAAATGGAGGCATCTGCACTTCGAAGATAGAGATTTCAACTGCTGCTAACAAAATGGCCCTTACAATCTTTAAGCCCATCAGAAAATTTCACCAATTTTCTCTACTATACGAGTACATGACATTTATCTTAACGTTCCAGTTTTGTTTCAATGCACATAGCGAAATAAGCTTTTTATTATAGAGCTATATAGAAATAAATTTAATTTAACTTATAAGTAAATATCATGAAATACGGATAAACAGAACTTAATGGATATAAAGCTGAAATATTATTTTTGATTATACAAAGGAGAAACTATTAGCTTTTAAAGTAAACCAGCTCTGTACAAGAAAGAGGTCTGCATAGAAACTAAAAAATGCGGCAAATTGATAATTTATTGAAGCATAGCTACTCTTCTAGGAAAGAAAGCAGCGAAGGACTAACCTAAACGTAATATTGTACGAATTATATGTTCAGAGAACTTACTAGAACCAAAACTAAAACAAATTAGTGAAAATAATGCAGGTATGACTGAGAAATAGGGTTGACAACTGGAACACGTAAAAAGGTCCGGACGCATGAATTTGTGATTATGTTAAAAGTTGGGGGATTAGAGCTGAAATATGACTTTGAATTTGTTGATAATAATAATAAATTTATTGTCAAAAAACAGTACAAACTGCGTATGACCACGTGGAGGGCAATAAACTAATTTATTCTCCGGAAGCAAGCAAGGGACCATCCCATCAATTCCGATCAAGGGCCCTAAGGCAGAGGTGGATTCAAAAATTTCAGCAAAAGTTCCTAGATAAGATAAAAAGTTGGCTGCGAGTTATAATACTAATAGAATGTCAATATGTTTGTAATTTTAAACAAAAAATTACATGTACAAGTTATTATCAAACTATAGTTTATTCTGAGTATAGTGTTTAAAAATCATAAGAATTGAAAAAACACTAAATTCACGATTTATTGTTACAATAAACACGCCCCTAGACAGCCTAGAGAACCTGTATGATAAATCCGCCTCTACCAGAAGGAAAAACGGAGAAAAACCCGGGCCAAGATGGAGCTACAGAATTTATATACACAAACGTGCCAAAGTTGAGTACACATAAAACTAAATTAATATGAGAAATAAGACAACACAATCATGCAAGAAAATAGTTTTTGAAATTGTTATAAGTTGTTTAAAAAGTACTCCAGCAATGGCGTGATAAAGTACAAGACGAATTTAACTTTTATTAAAATCAATAAATTCTTTTACATTGTGGAAGCACAGGGTGCAGGAGGTAGTTTTTAACCGCTGATTTGAACAGATTCAATTTCATAATGTCTTTTATATTATTGGGCAGGGAATTACATAGAACGATTCCCGAATGATGCGGTCCTTTTTGGCAAAGAGTGGTTGACACTCTAGGCCGATGAATATTACTACTATTGCGTGTATAGTGTTCGTGAACGAGACTGTTTCGTATAAAGCAAGGGTGGCACTTCAGTAATTCGGTCTTAACAAACACGACTCTTTCATAAATATAAATTCAGGGAAGTGTTAGGATATTTAATTCCTTGAATAAAGGTTTACAAGAGTTTCGGGGGTGAGATTTACAAATTATCCTAACTATCCTCTTCTATATTCTGAAAGTTTGAATACTCTGACCGGAATTACCTCAGAAGGTAATGCCGTAACGTAAATGGAAGTAAACGTTTGCGAAATAAACGCAACGGGAAATACGTGGACTAACTGTGTTAACTAATTCGGAATGAGTAACACAAATTACTTAATTGGGAATTAAGATTGTCAACGTGACAGTTCCATTTGAGGTTGTCTTGAATACGGAGACCTAAGAATTTTGTATTCGTAACAGTTTTTAATTGTGTTCCGTTTAAAGAAAGAGAAACCTGGGGTAAAGATTTTGTGATACTATTGTGAAATGACATAGACACTGTTTTGTCAGTGTTTACAATGAGACGATTTGCATGGAACCAAGTCGAAAGGTTAGACAAAACTTTTTGAGCATTGGCGTGTTTACATAGTAAATTAGTGTCATCAGCAAAAAGAACCATTTTGCAATCTGATGTGGATGATGACATGTCGTTCACATACAATAAAAAGAGTATAGGGCCGAGAATTGATCCTTGGGGTACTCCGCAAGTAAGTGGCTTTGTTTCTGAAAGACAACGCTAAAGTATTTTATTTTTAGTATAGGATATTTCGACCTGTTGATATCTATCTTTTAAATAAGAAGTTAGCCATTGATGTGGAAGTCCACGAATGCCTAAAGAATGCAATTTTTAAAGGAGAATTCCGAGATCGATGACATCGAAAGCTTTGGATAAGTCAAGAAAAACACCCTGATGATTTTCTCCACGGTCAAGAGAAGTGGTAACATCGTTTAAGAAAGAAAATATGGCGCTTGTAGTGGAAAAGAATTTCCTAAAACCGTGTTGATCATCAGAGAGAATGTTATTTTTTGATAAAAAGTCTAGAAGACGCTTATAGATTAATTTTTCTAGGATTTTTGAGAAAGTGGGTAGTAGAGATATTTGTCGGTAATTTCCAATAATAAGTTTGTTACCTTTCTTGTGTAAAGGTTTCACTTTAGCTCTCTTAAATATGTTGGGAAACACCCCTTCCGATAAAGAACTATTAAAAATATTTACGAGTGGATTTAATATAGCGTGGGACGAAGATTTAACAATAAACTCAGGTATATCATCTATGCCTCGTGAAAATTTGTTTCTTAAGGAGCTGATGATACCCATGACTTCACTGGCGTTAGTTTTGGAAGTGAACATAGAATTGGGTACGTGGTTGGATATAATTGGAGGACATTGATTTGGATATATTGAGTTCGTTATTTTACCAACTTCTGAGAAGAAGAATTAAACAAACTTGCGATGTCCTGAGGATTTGATACGATTTTGCCATCGTGTAGTAAAGGAACATTTTCTTCGCGATTTTCAGAAGTTGACGTGTAATTGTTAACAATATTCCACATGGCTTTCATCCGGTTGTTCGATTTTAGTATATGCCTGTCGTTTTCCATAACTTTAGCTGCATAGACTACTTTTCGGAGAATAGTCTTATATTTACGAAAATAATTATGGAATTCGGGTGTTTGGTTATAGTGTTTTGAAAGATAATATAAACGGCGTTTGTTTATTGAAGAAATTCTTATCCCTTGGGTGATCCATCCATTGTATTTCTTTGTGTTAATTCACTTGCGTTTTATGGGAAAGCTAGAGTTGTAATGTTTTAGGAATATTGAGATAAATACATTGAATTTGTCGTCGTTGTTTTGGCAATTGTAAACATCTTTCCATGTTTCTTCACGCAAATAATTTACGAATATGGATTTATTTATGTCATTAAACTCTCTTGTAAATTTGTAAAGGATTTTAAGCGGTTTTAGTTTATTATTAATAGTCAATACTTGAGCAAGGTGATCACTGTATCTGGCGATAAACACTTCAGAGATATACGAGATTCCATTGTTGACTATAATTTGATCTAGCAATGTTTGAGATGAGTCGGAGAGGCGAGTGGGGTCGTTTATCGTAGTAATAAGGTTGAAGGAGTCGATAAGATTCTTGAATCGATTAACTGGTGAATGTGCAGAGTCGGATGTACTCAAGAAATCGATATTGAAATCACCACATATAACGATAGATTTAGTAGATTTATGTGCGATATGTTCTAAAACATTTTCGAAGTTCCGAAAAAATATGTCAAGATCTGATTGAGGAGGTCTATAAATACACAAAACAACAATACCGGTGTCGGTCAGTTCAACTGCAGAAATTTCGAACACACTATCTACGCAGAAGTTCTCGTAGCCTGTCAGTGGAGAAGATAAAATATCATTACGAACGTAGATACACGTACCTCCGTGGGGATTTTTGCCTTTAAAATTTTGCCGACAGTAAGAACTTGCTAAATAATAATTAGAAATAGCAGTATCGTTGATGTAGTTAGTTGAAAGCCAATGCTCTGTGGAGCATAGCAAACCAAATCGACTTTCGTGTACCAGAATTTCAATGTCTGTCAATTTGTTTGAAAGGGATTGGACATTATGATGAAATATAATTATTTTATTTTCGCAAAGAGTTTGTGACTCACGAGAAATGGAATCGACGTTAGATTGTGGAGAGGAATTTGAAATTGGTACAGCTTCTATTTCCGGTTGAAGCCCGCACACAGCACCTGAACGCGATTGTCACCTTCGAGTACCACACCGTACTCCTGAGCGTAATTTGTAACTGTGTATGGGGGCGACAGGAGGAATAGATGTTGACGTGGGAGATGAGGAAGCAGTTGGTGAAAGAACGGGGACTGGAGAAGAAATGGGTGTGGAGATAGGAAGAGGAAATGGTGATGAGGTAGGAGCAGAGGGAGGTGGAGATGAAGTAGAAGTAGAGGGAGGTG
>NNCF01129372.1:844161-911059 GCA_002313205.1 Laupala kohalensis
TATGTATACCAATCGCAAGGTTCTCTAAAGCTTCAAGTAATTTGAGTGCATTTATTTAAAGGTTAAATGTCAAATGCAGTTTACAAGGTTTGTGGAAAGGAAGCTTATTGAGATAACTGAATTTGAAGACACAGACTTTGTACAAGATAAATAAGAAAAAAGAAAACGGACAAACAAATGAATTTAATACTTCTCTTTAAAATAGCATTTATTAGCAAATGAGAGTAGATTATTATTTGCTCGAAAATATTTTACGTAGAATTCGCCTAAATTCCCGAAGAAAAGTTTGTACAGAATTTCCGGGATAGTTATGAAAACTTCCAAAATTGTGTTGATGTGTTTCTTAAAATAGAAGAAGATTAAAATATTTGTTGATATCTTGAAAAATTGTAATTCAAATATTTAAAAACTCATTTTGATAACTATTGAAGTGGCTACTGTAGGCTTCGACGGATCTATGTTGTACAGTTTCTGTGATTGAGCATTCACAAGTAGTGCATATTTAGGAAGTATTTATTAAAATATATTAGATGACGAACAGCAGTTTTATTGTGATAAGACAACGATATAAAAATGCTGTAAAAATCTATGGGGATTTATGTTTGTAGATAAGGGAAAGGTTGCTAAAAAAGGAGTAAGAATTTTGCAGTATGGAGAAAAATATCACCCTGATTACTGCGATGTGAGCTTTCACACGAAAAAGAAAGGAATTGGAGCCATGAGATTACGGAACGCCACCCTCCGTGCGTAAATTCGGTCGATGTTGCTTTGTGAGGAGGGAGACAAATGCAGTGAATCGGCTGTCACTCTTTGCCTAATAGGTTTATTGACATTTCACATGTCCGGAAATAGAAACGGATTTGTACTTTCCATCTCACTGTAGCAATCATCAATTTCAAAGGTGGTTGAGAAATATAAAACAGTGAATTATAGAAAATTGTCTTTCACGAACCAGTTCTACATTAAAGTATAGTGATGAAAATAACTTTCTTTCTTAATTTTGTAAAATAATCATACAACTCGGATTAAACTAATTTTTCCTTTTTTGTCTTATGTACGACGAAATTTTTCTGTTGATCTGAGCTGATTCTACTAAAGTGTACCCTTAAAATATCTGATTTTAAAGCACAACTTCCGTTATAAAAGTGCCGATTACATGGAGATTTATACTTTAAAACTTTATAATGTATTTCACACAGTGTCCTTTTGAGGTACATTATACGAGCAGTTTTTTGGGCGAGGCACAATTGTTATTTTTTGGGGGAGGACAAGAAAAATTAATTTTCTAGAAAAAAATGCTGCATACATTTCAAGGAAATTTTAATTGAAAATCATTTTACTTAGACTCTGTAGGTACTCGTTCCTAAAACCGACAAAAAATCATTATATTTGTTGGAGCTAGCGTTCTTCGATGCTTAACACTAGAATTAAAACAGACTAGATTTTATTTTAAAAGAACAATGTTTTCATTGTGTGCGTACCTAATGCGTTTCATGTTTTTTTTAGTATTTTAGTATTATATATGTTTTATTTGAATAAAAATTCTTTGATCGGAACCTAAAAATCGTTTTATCAAGTCTTGGTAATTTTTGAGTGGTTTCATGATTAGTTACATCCAATAAACATTATTTTGAAGATTTAGTTGTTGATGTACAATGAATAGTAATAGTCAAAATTTCACGTACATACATCCGTTTTAGGAGAGTAATTAAATGAATTTACATGCATATTTTTACGCTACATCTTTTATCTCTTTATTCACATATGTTTTTATTTAGATTCTGGAGCACGTCTTACACCAATCATCCACCAGTTAATTTTCTCTTTTTACATTGCCTCTATTTTTAAGGTGTATTGCTTCTCCTTAAATGTAAAAATAGTTCGTAGTGTCTCTTGAATTTTGATTCCTTTATGTAAATAAATTTCATCTCTCTTACACGAGCTCGCGAATTCCCGTTTCTGTCAGCTCCCGCTGTTTTCAGGTCCACTCTACATCGAGGCAGCGACCGTGAGTTGATGACATAAGAGAGAGCACCTTTAGTCCACCAAGGGGTGAACTGCGCGATAAACCTCCCATGAATATGAATGAATCTCGGCGTTATTAATTCAATTAACTGCAGTGGATATTGTTAAAAAAAGATTCAATTAATAAAAGAGTTGTTCGAGGCAAGTCTTGCGTGTGGCTCTCGCTGATCGGTTGTGATGGGTAGAAGAGTCAAACAGAGGTTTCGAATAACTGAGGTGCAAAAAGAGCGATAATAGAAGGGGGAGAGAGAGAGAATGGAAATGCGGCTTAAGAGGGAAGTGGGACGAGGAACTGTGACAGGGGACAGCTCGCAGATGAAGTTGTTGAAGCCAAAATGGATTACCCCACCGGCCAATATCCGTAAACCGGTTTGTGGTCTGCCGCGTCCGCTATATTGGGATGTGGCCACGCACTTATGCATTTCAAATGCACGTGCACTAGTGGAGATGGTGATGGGTGCTTATAGGTGATGACTACGGTGTCAGTAGGGGGTATGAGTTTGTTATGCTATCTACAAAATAACCTTCAAATAATTGGAGGTCATTCGAATCAGTGAAACAAATGTTCCATGATGGTAGTCGAGATTTTTTGTTATAAATCTGGAAAATAGCATTTTATTATAAACTGAAATGTCATAAATGTATTTAATGTATCTTAGATTCTGGCTATTTATACTAGTGTTGCATTATCTCTGTAGTCCCATCCTTATTCAGCTATATGTCTTGATGTTTCTTTTGAGCATTTAAATTTGATAGGTATGGCTCCACATTTACTTCAAAAGAGTAAAGAATCTTATTCTCTTCTACATCGCCTTCCATTTTTAATTAATTTTTCGATAAGAAACTATTTTAATCAATCATTGATAAAGGAACTTGAGTTAGATTTTTCAATTGTCGATAAAATGAAAAAAATAAAACGTTTAATAATTCGCAATTTTTAACTAAAATTTAAAAAAATATGTGTTGTCTGACTTCATGTTGTGTAGCTATAAAAATGTGAGTGAACCAATAATAATTTTGTAAACCAGCTTAACTAAAGAATGCAAATTTTGACTCAGGTACCTTTCAGCAATCACCGATTATGTGCCAAGGTAGGGCTCATAAATTGTGACACAGGTCAATAGCATAGACCGGTAATTAATATACACAGGAATATAGTAGTTGATGCGATGTAACTCCATTCCATGAACTATTTCTGCGAGATCTCTCTCCACGTGCTGTGCAAGAGCAGAGTATCTCTGACGATGGAGGTGCCTGCAGGGTGAACAGTCGCCGACGAGCCATACTACCGCCGCTGCTGCTGCTGTCTGAGGATTAGCTTAAATTAGACAGAGATTTGGCCGTCGCAGAGCTTGCTGTGAACTAGATAGCTGCTGCACGTCCATTCAGAAGTCCGTAGCTCCGAGGGCGCCATGTTAATTCAGCATGCATGAGAACTAGATGCGCTCGGGAATGATCATGCAACTAGATGCTGCGGAAAATTACTTCCAGGGTTATCTATATACAAATCGTAAACAAATTGAATCAATAATGAAAAGTGTTTTAAAATCATAGATAAATATCAAACATATTAATGTAAGAAAATTCATACATATCATAATTTTTCACACTTTTATATGCCGTGAAACCTGCATGTTGAATCAATATTTTATCATGATCGATTTGATGTAAGATAGGCCTACTCGTTAACTCAGTGAATGCCATATCCATTATTTCCATCTATAGATATTAGATGCGACAAAATCAACGAAAAACATCGAAATTCTAATGTTCATTATACTTCCAATTTACTTTTAAAGTATGTACAGATTTCTTTCCACACAAAACATATTCTAAATTATGAGCCGACATATCTTCTCTCAATCCTGGTAAATCCCTTGCATCGTAAAGCTGACCTCATACTAGATTTTAATCGAACCGACAAATGAGTATTTTTGAAGATTCAAAGTTATAACACATGCCTAACTTACGTGTCAAATAATAAGTGGTAGGGAATTAATAGTTGATTACTAAAATAACAGTTGCTGTGGACTCTTTCTGGTTTTGATAAACGATAATTCTAGAGATCTTGTTTAAATACATTTATTCAAAAACAATATAGTCATGTGCATATAGTTTAATGATTTACTTCTCAATTGTTCCTATCAGGATATTTTAGTGCCAGAAATTGGCTTACTGGAAGTGTATTGTGTAAAATAGTATCTGGTACGGTTATGTACCGAAATTGTGCCTTATCTACTTTCCAGAATGTGCAAAACTTTGCGTTCGAATTGTTGAGAGAAAATCTTCGAAAATTTGATCATGTAAAGTTTCACTATTGTTTTGAGTTAACAATACCATTTGTATGTTAATTCTTCCGGAGCTGAAAGAGTGGTAATTTAAATAAAGGACACAACAAATTTAGATCAACGATTAATAATGAAGTATAATTTTCTCATAGATAATTTAAATTGACAATCAACTTGAGTTCTTCAATAGTATAAATTGCCTCATGTTCCTTGATACAGAGTATCTTAAAAACATTTTAATAATTTATTGCAATTGTATATAAATTATCTTAATTTAGCCAGAAGGAGATGAGATTAAAGTAAAACATGTATGTTCTTATTGGATGTATCATGATAATAAGTCTGCGTTACATGGCTATGAATGAACTTACATCTAAAGAACACCACTCGCATGTATTTATAGAATATCTAAAACAATCATAACCGAAATAAAACTTTTCAGGGCAAAACTTAAATCTTTGGTAAAAACAAATCTTTAAAATCCGAATTATATTAGTGAAATAATAATACATAAACATATATATATGTTTTATAAATAACAATATTTTTTAAAATTATAATTAATATAAAATTTTAATTATAAATAATATATAATTTTTAAATATAATTTTTATATAATTTGTAATTATCATTACTATATAATTTTTAATACTATTCATTATCCGGGTATTTTAGGTGATTTTGATTCTTCAAACAATAACCCTACGTTCCAAGCGTTTCTTATTGTATATTAGGACACGATATTTTAGCGCGTAAGAAATATACAAAATGAGGACAAAAAATAGGGAGTAACGATCATGTTAAATTTGAAACCCATTGCTCGTAACAGTTCCGTGAGTCCATGTCTCTGATGCGTGTTCTATGAGTGTAATTAAGTGAAGGCAAACAGAGACCGCATCATGTGTTTGGGGTGCACGGGAGGGTGTCTTGAGAGCGCGCTCTCTCAGGTAAGAGGTGTGAACGCGTGCGGGAGATAAGGGATGCAGGGCGGATTAAGCAGCCGTTCGCTCTACTGCTCTCAGCCCAGATGCAGGTGGCGGCTCCCGTACTCTCTCTCCTCCTTCCTGTTCCATCATCATTTCTATCGCATTGGCTTCTTTCTTTTCATCTGAATATTCAATGGTCTTCTTTGTTTTTGAGCCTTTCCCTTCAATACTTTCTTTATCTATTGTATCTTATGTGTTTTTTTCCCTCTCTTACCTGTCAGTGTCATCAATTTCGATACATTTTAATCCGTGTTAATTTTTCATAACTCAGAACACAATATTTTTTTCTGTAATTATTTTATGGGACACTAAAACATTAGACTTAATTTATTTCTAAAAAATGTTGCGCCTAACCCGAAGCATAGGGAGGTAATGTCAAACATATTTATTTTTGTTTAGCTCCAAGGATGAAACCGTATTTATCGTGGATATTAAACGAATGCGCACATCAAATGTACTGTGGATATTCTACTTAAAAAGAAATTTTAGGCTTCGTACCATAAAATAATGTTATAAGGGGTATACGTTTACAAGATTCAATATTAACGCCTCTAGATTGCGTAACATAATGCGAGCATTAGACAACATCTCACACCGAAGGAGTCACATACTGACAATCAACTAAGTTGCGTCTTCTCCTGGATCACCATTTATTGATTCCATAAATATTTGTGGTGATATTAATGATTTTTAAGTTTATATATTTTTTAATATATCGACCATGTTCGGACGTTTCTTTGCAGTACAGACGAAATAACCACAACGTTTGTGAATTATATATTTTTTCGTACTCTATTCTCATTCATATAGTTGGCATAACTTTATTATAAATAATACTTCGTATGAATTTTTATAATATTTTAAAATATTTTATCATATGAGGATGAAATACAATATAGAAAATTGAAAAATACAAAAATTTTGAACATGGATTATTCTTTGAAGCAACACATATTAATATTCTTTTTAATATCCTACAACCATTTTTCATAAGTTGATTTACCACGATTTGATGTACCTCCTGGTTTAATATTCCAGTTAATTTATGACTTAAAAAATGGCAAAAATTATATTTTCCTAGACGCAAGGAAAATGACAAAAATATTTATGAGTTAAAATGTTTCTTTATCTTGCAGTATTGTACGTTTCGATAATAGATAGACTATTGTTCTCTATGATTCCCTTCAAGATCTTAAGCACTCTCCAATATCTTAAATTACTCATTTACAAAATCTACGTGTTAATTATTTGAAATATTGAGCACATTTTAGATTTTAATTACATCAGTAAACAATGAACAACAAATTTCAAAAAAAATCTGTTTCAAAACGTTTATTAAAAAGCCTTATTTGAGGCAAGAAAGAAATGTTATGCATCTTATTCATTAATTTCTCTCCATCGCAATACTGAACGAAAGTGTGTTCTTTTATATGAATTTCAACGAATGCAATAAATTTCCTGTTCATGCTTACCTGCAACGACCTTTTAAACTCTCCAGTCGTGAAACAGCCCATGCAGAAAAAAAAGCTCTGAGTTATAACGAGGTTTTGACGCCAGCGTTAAATCTTTTATTGCGGGCGTTCGTTTGTGAGCGCCCGGCAGCGCACCAGCGACCCTTCGAAGGGCCTCTTTATCAAGAGGAAAGGATTGGAGGAGAAAACGGTAACTGCTGTCATTCTAGAGATTGTCAGGGGTGTCGCGGGAAAAAAAGCTCGGAAAGAATGTGCTTTGTATAAGCGGCGTTTTTCATTGCTTCGTAATCATGTTTGTTGTGTATTCGATATTCGAAGCTTTCATTGATTAAACTTCACAAAACTATATTGTATCCCCTATTACCAGGGATATATGCAAACCAAATACCTCGCTCAGCTGAAATTAGAAATGTTGTACTTACGCAAGGAATAAATGCAAAGTGAAAGTCGAATAATAAAATAAAAATAATTATATCTTGCCTGATAACGATAATTTCTAATCCCTATTAAACGACTTCCATGGTTATCCGTAAACAGTGTATACCGTGCTCAGTCCTTATCCGCACCAAAATGCGTTTAACTACCCATGCTTTACAAACATAGTAACATTACTTTTTCATTTAATTGAAGATTTTCGAGAATAATTTCTGTGTTTAAACATTTCATATTTATTTCGAATCAGGAGGTCTTGACTTTTTCAACGATGAATTTTAAATAAGCGAGCGATAACTTAATTATTTAGAAATAAGGAAATGCGTAGATTGAGATGAAATAATATTATATTTATTTCGTAATCCTAAGAGTGCAAAGAGAATTATTTAGAGGTACAGTATAAGTGAAGGTGGAGATTCACACTGGTGGGGTTAGCGTGGATGTCCAATAACCGCAAATATTTTTGACAATTTTCATCTATTTTAAAAATTAATAAAAAGCTAATTGTTTGATAAATATTAATTAGCAACATTTACATATATAGTCATGTGACATTTCACCTAGTTCGTAAGATATAGCGACAAGTATCAGTTTACTTACCCCTTTAAAATCAGAATTTTGAAGTGAACACAGACAAAACAAAAGCGGAACCCTTTCAAAATTCCCATCTTTAATGTTTTGTTTTTCTTTTTGACGAACTAATCAGTAACAAGCACTTGTATTTAAACTAACAAGTTTCCATACATATAAATAAACAAAAAGGGCAAAAACATGACGTATCTTTGCATTTGACTGATTCTTTTAGCAGTATTGAGCAGATTTAATTTCTACCATGTCATTGATTACGCTCTTGGCAAATTTTAATCAAAACCAAGATACATCATTATGAATGGTAGTATTTTAAAATATACTCTACCTTCCAAATATAATGAAAACTAATCTCCTTTTGAGAAAATATTGAATATTCTCTGTGATCATTTACTGTCAAGACATTCAAGTTGTTACAAATAAGTTTATATAATAATCTTTAAAATTATGAAGACAAATAAAATTGATCTTACCATTTCAATCTCCCTTATAATATCCCTACACGATGATATTGTACCTCAGGAACAACTTTTCGTTATGTCGTAAAACGTGTCTCTAGCAAAATATTTACTTTTTTTCTCTATGTCTCAGAAATCGAAATTTATAAACAGTTTATTTTTAAAACATCAATATATATAATCACGTCGAGAATGATAATCTAATTTACTCTCCGAAATACAACACGAGACCATCCCATCAATTCAGATCGATGCAGGGATATATTTAATATTTCCTCGCCCAAAGGCAAAATCGTATCATTGGTTCCTCACCTAGAAACAACAAATATATTGAGCTGCTTGTTACAATATTTATGGACTATTAACAAATTTTATTTTCAATAGATTACAGAAAAACGTTTATTTAACAAACACTAATATGAATTTATTATTCTCTAAATAAATCGTAAGTATTAAAAATACTCAAAATTTGAGATCGATAATATTTCATTTATTGACTATGCTGACCCAATATGCTTAATATAAATTCATATTAGCTTCTTTATTGGAACGTGGTGAAAGATATCTGCCGTAAATTATTAATCATTTATATTACCATTAAGTTCTTTTTTAATTAAGGTATTCAAATAAAATGATGTTCTGTTGTTAATCCTGAAATATTTAAGTCATGTCCATGACTTTAGAGTTACTTAAAAAAAACATTTAAAATCATATAAAAATACCATTAAATAACATATAGTATGTATTGGATGCAACAAGAAATATGGTACGGAGAACGTGTAACAAGAAGCAAAATACAAGAACTGTTTAGGGTAAAAAGAAGTAACTAAAGTTTATAGCCCTCGGTGTGTTCGACCACTATTTTGGATCTGTCTGCGTCCTTAAACCTCCTGAAATCTGAAATGTTGGAACACTTCATCTTGATTACCCTCGCTTCAGCGTGTCAGTTGCCCGTGACAACACCGTGGTAAGAATCACCGCATCCAAAGGGAATGCAGTATTGCACAGATGCTACAAACCTCCACCTCGACCTAGTCGCTAACCTCGTAAACAGGCCTGTTCTCACTGGGCAGATTTTTAATTCGCTTGTGCGGTCGTACTGCGTGCGGTCGTACGCAGCCATGAGTCTGGCGTCATTCCGTCCCCAGTGCTTGTGGTGCCTACTTTACCTCGAACATGCTGCTCGTTCATTTCGTCATCAATCTACGCGGCAGTGTCATTCTCCGACGCTTGTCGCTTCGACTGTACGGAATGCCATTTTCTCCGCCCTCAATTTGCCACATGTCTACAGGCCACTTGTATATTCACAGCGACGGTGATGCTCCAAGGCTCCTAAACCTCGGACGCTCGATACGGCCGTGCTCTTGTCCAACCTCTAACAACGCTCGCCATGCCGTCTCCCCGACACTTGGCGATGCTCGGCGGCAGGATAAGTCAGGACTTTATGCCCTCGTAACCCGCTCGTGTTAGTCGACCGCCGATTATTTATTTACGCGTGCTGTGTTGCGTTGTGTAATTACCGGAAACAGGTGAGCTCTCACGTCTTTCAAGTGAGAGCGTTCGTTCCGAGAGCGCGACGCCGCTGCAGTGACAGGCAGGGAAGAGAAGAAAGAGGGGTAAAGGTATAACTGGTGCACCCAGTCTGTAGAGCATGATTTGAATATCATGAATGGCCCAAGGACGTAACTGAATGCGACTGTGCTTAAAGTTAGAGCTTGGGAGTTCATTTTTTAAAGGAGAAGAAAACGAGGAAATATTAAACATCGAACTGAGCAGAATGATGTGGAATATGACTAGGTGAAAATAAGTTATCCTCCATTTAAATAATCAACTCCATTTTTCTTGTATGAAATCACTCCTCAGCAAACAAAAATTAATTTTATAAATTATAGATATTAACTATTTTATTCACGAAATGTATTGTGAAACATAATGTGAGAGAAAAAAACATTACTGGTTGGGGAAACATACATTTCTCATGAATATTAATGAGATAGTTACTAATTTAATACAATAGTTTAAAAGCACAATTATATTCAAGAAAAAAGAATATGTTTTTCACCAATATATCAACTGCACTAGTCCACCAACAAAGAAATACTTCTGCCAACTTGATTTAATGAGGTAATTTTATGTGTGTTAGGAAATAAATTTAATTGGATTTTTCAATGTTTAAGTTATATTGTTTTCGAAAGATGGCCGATCATGTTCAATCAATCGCGTTCTCTCAAACTTCACTGATTTAAATTGGAAGCCATTCCTATGTACAATTAGATCAATAGTTGCTTTGTCATTGTATGATACCTACGTTGCTTCTATTCTCTTTTTGTGAGTATACGATGTATGCAGGTAAAAATTCTCTTGTGAATGTCTTTGCCAGGTTTGAGACAAAATAATTACCTAATTTAATTATTATGTAAGTATATTATGAATGCGTTTATTGTGTCAATGTATTTTAAACAATTCTTTATCAAAACTAAAAACTTCTCTCTCCAGTAACTTCTAAAACTGTTCCAGAACTTCCTCTCCGTAGGTCCTATGTTGTTCGTTCTATTCTCCTTTCTTTGGGGAGCAGGAAATCTATTCCGGCGAGTGATTTTGATATTCATTTAACTCACATTATTCATCATGAAAGTTTGTTTTCAGAACATAATTACAAACATCTCTGAAGTAAAGTTGAAGCACTATATACGTAAAGTAATCCTGAAACCCGTTCTTGAGCGCGAAGAAACTTGTGAGATTTATAAGAACAGCATCTTGCTCTCCTCATTACAACTTTCTTTCCTCTATTACAGCTTGTTTTAAGGAGCAGAGGCTTAATGAGGTGCAAAGCACCGCAAATTGAACCTTTTCTCTTGTGTTTGTATTCAAATGCCACGTCGGCGGTATTTAAACGCCAACATATAAAATTTATTAGAAATACTTTTTGTGTAAATATTTTATCCTTCAGCCTAATGGCTTTATTCTGTGATTGAAAAAAAAATTATGATTAAAATTTCACTTTACTTATTCATACTACTTATTATTAATCTTAAAAACTGTTATGCCTGCATAATATTTTTATTGAACATGATAATATCATGGAACTGTGGTTAAATACATATCGCCATATTAAACTCCATTACATATACATCATGTGTTAAAAAATTTTCCTCTTTCATTTCTTTTTATCTTATATTATGGTTGGTTTCACAGGGATCGAATACTAATCTAACATTTTTATTGTGTTTTGATTTTTTTATCTTATTTGAATTTTAAGAAGTTTACAAGTGACTTCACATGTAAAGGCACTTTTCTTGTGATCCTGTCCTTGTCTCTGAGAGTGTTGAAAAAAAAAAGAAAGAAAGAACATATGAACAAACGCGCTTTCACGATTTTTTTTACATTTAATGACTTTACGAGGTATTCATGTGTGGATACTGTAATGATAGAACTTCAAAATGCTAGAAAAAGATAACCATTTCATATTGGAACTATCCGTAGAAAGCTGAAAAAAAGAAATCTCAATTTAAATCGCATATTCTAATCAAAGATTACGAAGAAGTTCACTCAGACCGAATTCACGGATATTTAACTTAGATAAGCGGATGGAAGCCTTACTATAATTGTAACAAAACGTTCACTAGTAAGTTAATGTTTTAAACTCTTTTTTTGTTATTTAACTGCGTGTGTGGAATATTCGGATATGTGTAGATTCATTTTTATTGTGATATTCGTTCTTCTCTTATTATGTTTTGCGAAAAGAGCAGATGTATTCTTTTGCGAAAAATTTTTTCGCGTAAAGTATGCGATACTCTGCCTTCTTATCAACAGATCACTAAACAGTCACATGGAATAAACTATTTTCATTAACATAATGTAGTTTTAGTTTCTTCATTGCAGAATTGAATAACGGGGTTTATTAGGTTTAAAATAAGAATATCGGGGGGGGGGGGNCAAGTGTAATAATTCTTTGCATTTGGTCGGAGGTAGCATTTGAGTTTCATCAGTATTTGGCAATTATAAAGTTTCTCGGTTTATTCTTATTTTCGTGAGTTCCATCACCATTGAAATATTAGTGATTCCGTGCCATATACTGTCTTTTAGCTAACGTTTGTCTCCTTAGCTAACATAAGTCTTCTCACTCTTAAAATTCACAGTTTTTTAGAGGAATCTGCTTAGGACCCCGAGCCTCCCTAGCACGACGCCGCACTTTCGGCCGGAGACTTGTTTTACAGCTCGCTGCGCCGTTATAATTGCTCCGCGGACGGAGGTAGAGAGCCGTGGTTGGATGACAGCGGCGACGGGTAGGATGCGGACGTTGTGGTGCAGAAACCCCTTTGCGGTTGAGCGTCAGTGTACTAGCAATGGCACCAGTGGTTGTAACGACAGTGACGGAAGCAGTGCTAAAAGCCGATATGGCGGTGACTGGAGCCATGAGGGAGAAACCGGTTGTCGGTGACGGCCGTCAGAGCGCTCTGATGCATCGGAACAGCCGCCATGTCGCCTTCGAGCGGAAACCCCACACAGAGGATTGCTCCCTTTTGCACCCATGAAGGCGATGAGAGCGGAGCCATTGAGTTGGTGAAGGCGATAGGACGCTGAAGGAGGAGACCGTGGTGAATAACGTAGAGACGGGGGAGGGATCATTGGTTTCAACCTTCACAAGGAAATCATGGCCCCTTGAAGGAACAGCTTGCCTTTTGGTCTTCCACTCAGTGCACCGAACCCCCAGTTCGAGGCATAGCTCCGGATGGTATAAGCTTGTGCTATTGATTGACGATTGAGTGTAACTTACCCCCATACCACACTAACTTTTCTGAGAATTTTCAATTCAAATTCTCGAGATTCTGTAATAAAACGCACAATAAATTCACAAAATTCGACTACATTCATACAATGCTTCAGCGATAAACGTATTCCTCTTCAATCCAAAATCGTAAAATTAGGAATGGATAACTTAACTGTTTTATCGTTACAATGGTCGTGTGAACTTTGCATGTAGATTTGTTCCATTTGAGTATTCATGTGTGGCAGGGAAATCCTAATTTCGATTTCATTTTTCCCGGCCCGTCGGTCACGCTCTACATTAATATCCACTTGTAATTCTACAACCAATAATTACCATGTAACATTCTATCGCCTCATCTTGTATCAACAGCGGCATAATTGAATGTAGATTCAACTCACGAGGAAAATTGGCTTCACGGAAAGTGGATTGATCGAAAGCATCCATGAAATCTCATTCCCTTGCATTGTTTTCGGAACAAATATTGCAGATCGGTTTCTCTCACTTTCCTTGAACTCTGCGAATTGATGTCGGTACATGAGTTAAGTACTTTAACCGTCATTGGAGCGTGAAAAACATTTGAAACAAAATAATTAATTAATTTACTAGTGAATTTAAATATTTGAGTTTTAATAAATACTAGAGAAGTAAAGTATAACTTACGATCTTCCTCGGACGATACGCAACATATTAATGACAACAAATATTTTTGTATCGTCTAAGGAAGGCCGTAGGATATATTTTACTTTTCTAAATTATGTAATGGATAGTAGAATTAAATTTTAAAAAATTGATCTAAATATAAAATTCTAGTTTATTTTTTGAAAGAGAAATAAACTTAATTTAACTAAGTCCGGGAAGAGATACATTAGTGAGCCATTGTATTTGGTAGACAAATACATAGGTTGCATCAAAATTGACTAAATTGTGAATATAAGTTTTATGCGTCACCATTAGTATAACACATAATTTTAACGTAAATGTTAATTATGAACAAAAGTGTTGTGTTACCTAAAATGTATAATACGACGAATTAGTAGGTTTACTTTACAATAACCTAGAAATAAGATAAAAACCTAACAAAACTTTGTGGTGGTCAAATAAATATTATCTCTGTAATTATTATTATTATTATTATTATTATTATTATTATTAATATTATTGAAAATAAATTGATATGAAACATTGCATAAAATGCTTAATTCGTCATGACAATCAAATCAGGTGATTTTATTAAGTAGTTTCCCTCATACATTTACATTAAACTAAGCGATCTTATAAGAAAACTCCTTGAAGAAACGATCTCCGCGTCCAAAAGTCAATCTAATCTGCCAAATGCGAGATGTGCTATTTTCGACATAGTTTGTAAATTTCATCATTTGTATACGGCTTCAAATTCGTTTCACATAATGATCCGCGAGTGAATTCTTCACGAACAGCGCAGCATGAACCAGAACGTGCAATTTTACATCTCACCTCTGCACCAGCTTCGGATTTTTACAACTCATTCTCTTCTGAAGTATCAGCGTAACGTCACGTAAATTTGCAATGAGATTTTATACCGCGTAATTGTTTCCTTTTCTCAAATCGCGTGTTCATGTTATTTCCTCCTGAAAAATAGATCTCGCTGTTTCACGTTGTCTGTTTCTTTTTTTTATTTCTTTCCTGCTTTCGCTTCTTCTTATAAAGCTGGAAACACAATGACATTAATTTCAATATAACGAGCGCAAGGACGTAATAGCGTACCTGCAGAGTGCGCGTTATAATCTAAAAATACGTCTTTCATTACAGAAGCTGGGGAAGAAGACAGGAGAAGTGGGATGAGTAAGGGATGGGGAGGGGTGTAGATTTAGGGACGTGCGTTCTTTCCGCTCGCATCCGATGCTGGGTGTGGTGGTAGCGGGGTAAGAGAGTGGGGTAATTAGACTCATGCGAGGATTGTTGAGGTTAGGAGGTGGGAGGGAAGGTGTGGGTGAAGGAGACAGGCAACCATAAAGCTCACTTGAGGATTATGGCCTCCACTGTCCTTGCTTGCCCACACCCTTCACTCCGCTCCAGAGCTTAAGCGGAGGAGGAATGAATCAGCAGCCAACAGCCACCAGGCGGAGGCGCCTTGAGCCGTGACGTATTTACAATTACGCGCGCTCATCGTCGTCGCACTCGCCTACAAGTCCGTGCCTCCCTCGTCTTGTACCACAACATGGCCGCTGGTGCTCGTAAACTGGGATCTTCCCTACTCTACTTTGACCTCCGGATTCTTTCGTCTGATGCCTCTGGTGTACTCCGAGGAAAATGTGGTGGCACCCGGAGAGAACAATTTGCGAGAATGTTAGTGTTTTGAGGTGGATGAATTTTTTAAATTTCAAATCAGAGTATCTCGGGAATATTTCGTGTTAATATGTCCCCGATATTTAAAAAAATATTTCAGTCTTTTTCCGTTCATTAGGTCAGGAAAAACTTTTCTCCTTATTGTTCACAACACAATTTCATCTCAAATATAATTTTACTGTTTCGAGAAGTTTCTGGATTAAACCAACCCTAACAGTCACAAATCAAAAAAGAATTATATTGACTAAAATAAAATTAGTTTCTTCTGATCTTAAATATGTATATCGTAAATGGAATTTAATTTATCGTCTGGAATTTGGTTTCTCTCTTATATACTGGTTATTTACTAATTAAATGCGTTAAAATAGGAATAACTCAATAAATTCGGTAAATTTTTCATATTTACAAGTCCTCCAAAAATTAGTATCACAAAAATATCATGTTACAATGTCATCTATATAAACTATTTACATAAAAAAGGGAAAGAAAACGGGAAGATATTTCACGTATTTTTAGAAAAACTATTTTTCCCATGTCTTGTAAATTTTGACAATGTACTATAGAAATCTATCTCCATGTGAGTCAAGTCCAATATTATAAGAAACTTATTTTATTGAGCGGTTGTAATATATCATGTACATCAAATACGTGTTTCTTCAAATTCCACAGCTATAATATTTATTGAAGGCTGAACGTCCCTAGGTTCATTTCCTTCAACTCCTCCAGAATGATTCATTCTTGCTTGACTATCTAGGTAATTGTCGGTGTGGCCAACTGGTACAGCCGTCTCCTGGATTAAACGGAAACTTCTCGTTTCTTGTTTCCGGAGAGTAGCGCTTTGGAAACTTGTATCGCACGCCCCGCAAATTTCTGTCTTATGAAAGCCAATTCGAGACGTAGTAGGCTGTTCAGGAAGGAAGGTGCTTTCAAATCGACAATGCCAAGCTTGTAAATTGTTCGTTTTGCATTGAGTTGTGACACATTAGTGCTAAATGATACTTCTGAAAATAATATTCCAAATGTATTTTTTAAAACACATTTTCCAATTTCTACGTACGTTGTGAAATATACGCGCATTTTCATAATTTATTCTTTTTAAAGATAACATTATAAGGAATTTCTCGTCCTTTATATTACCAATAATCACTTCTTCTTCTTCTTCTTCTTCTATTTCATTAAGGGCACCACGGTACTTGTGTTTTAGCTTATGTTGTCGTCGTCGTTTGCCGCTTTTGACGTACTTGGTGGTGTTTTAGGCGGCATCTTAAGCTTTCCTGTTGACCCAGCATTCTTTCATTTTCTCGCAGCATTCTTTCCTGCGCTCCTCTGACCAATTCCCGGCTCTTTTGTGGGTAACTTCTGTAAGAGATGTTACAAAAGATTTAATTTTGACAATTAAAAGGTATTTATTCCTGTCAGGTACGGCTGCTTGATTAATATTAAGCTCTGCTAGATCTTTCTCTACTTGCTTCGCCCAAGGTAATCCAGAGCCTTTGACCTTATTAGCAACCTTGAAGATATTAAGCTCTGCTAGATCTTTCTCTACTTGCTTGGCCCAAGGTAATTGTTACAACACACCGCAAGCCCAGATGGGATTTGCGTAGATTTTGGGTAGAAGCGGGATTCAACCATAAACCACAACCTTTATGGTAGAGTTCGCTGCTACCAGCTTGGTTTCCCCAAGCAATCAAACACTCGTGTAATAACAAGTAAATATTTAATTCAAATTAAATAGAGATCTGAATATTTACAAATGTAGACAAACTCGCAAATCATAAATACAAGTTTGAATTTGTTATTACAAGATATTGCTATCTAAAAGCAACAATTACACACAGATATAAATACTAGTGTTATGAATTAACTCGGAAAATCTACTCAGATTATCCGAATCTCAAAAGTCTATAAGTTGCTATCCCGAAATAACTAACTGTTCGAAGCTAAGTCATTCGCGCCTATAGCAATGTAATAGAATTACCGCAGCAATTCTCAGTGGTCTGACGACCAAAACTGACCAAGTTACATGTCAAATAACCTGCGTACTTTCATACACTTCCGCAGAAGTCTCAAGCCTGAAAGTCTCCAGTATGAAAGGCACTTAGGATCTGCAATCCTTCCAATTTATACAGGAGCGGAGGTCACGTGACTACACCTTCGCCACTTTATTGCGTACTCCTCATCAACTCGGTCACCCCTCAGATTCCGCGAACACTGCGTTCGTCAGGCTGACCATTATTTTTGGTAACCATTCCCTTCACACTCGCCTTTCTTCTCTGAGGGCGTTCATCTCAGTTTTCAGCCTCTGCATAATACACGGGAAGTCTTAGTTGCGGTATTTTTTTTCTTGTTTGGCGGCGACAGGCCCGGCCCTTAATCGCCTTAGGAATTTCTGACTAGCAAAGTACTTGAAAGTGTTAATATTTCAAAATCTATATACGGCACTGGTTCTGATGTTACAGTAATCCAGTGCCTTTGACCTTATTAGCAACCTTGAAGATCTTGTGGGATAGCCTATTAGGGTTCATTCTGTATAGGTGTCCATAGAAAGTCATTTCCTTCTGATATCCGTTTCCTTCTGATAGCATCTATGATGTTTTCTGGATGCCGATAGAGCTCACAGTTGGTTTTGTACCATCGCTTTTCATCTGGTAGGATCCTTGGTCCTACTGTTCTTCTCTGGAACTTCCGTTCTTGCAGTTCGAGGGTTCTCAGTGGGGTCTTTTAGTTAGGGATAGGCATTCTTCTTCGTAGAGATCTGACTACTGCATTTTAGTGCATTTTTGATTTTTGTGCATGTTTTGAGGTTTACAATTTTCTGCAGGCATGGTAAGCTCTGTCTAGTTTGATTTTCCTCTGTCCAAGAGCCATCGTTTCACTTAAGTCCTCCCATATCCACTCTCCAAAGTACTTAACATTTTCGGCTCTCTTGTTAGGTTTTGTATTGCTGACTCCTGTTGTTGTAGGGGTGTCTTTGATATTGGTGATAAACTCCGTCTATCCAATGTTGATCAAGAGACCCGTTTTAGCTGCTATGGTGTGTAGTGTTTGGAGGTTCATAGAGCCTCATGCATGTCGTTTGCTAATAAAGTAAGGTCATCAGCAAAGGCCAGGCATGAGATCCTCAGGTTGTCTGCTTTAAACCCCATCCGCAATCTTGGGTTCTCAGGTAATGATCTTCCATTCCCTTACGATCTTTTCTAAGACGCAGTTAAATAGTATGCACGAGATACCATCTCCTTGCCTCACCCCTGTTTTTATCGTGAAACTCTCTGATAATCCTCCCCTAAACTTAACTTGGGAAGTGGTGTTGTGCAGGGTGACTTGTTCTCGTAAGGTGTTGAAGAGAGTAATTCTATCCACGGAGTCATATGCTTTCTTAAAGTCGGCAAAGATAGTTACCAACTGTCGGCCTTTTCTCTTGCTATATTGCAGGATAGTCTTCAGATTTTGTATCTGTTCGGTACAAGACCTTGCTGTTCTGAACCCTGTTTGATATTCTCCTAATTCCTTATCTATATATCGTAATAATGACTATTAAATATACATACATCCTTTTCAATAATATTTTATTTCACTTCATTTTTAATTCTTATTGTTGTGGGTTTCCATGAAATATATTTCCAATGCATTTTTGTAGTCGTCCACCTGTTACACATAGTTTAAGATCACTTTTCTGATAAAATTTCTTAATTAAATTTCATCATGTAATCGTAATGAAATTAATTAAAACCTAAACGTTCTTCTCTTTTTACATTTCCTGGGTTCTCTTTATTTGTTTGAATAAAATTCAACTGTCAGTACGGGTGGCTTTCAACGCATGCTCACTAAAATATCAATATATCGCTTAGAGTAAAAAATTTTTACTGCATACTTACTGTTTTCTCCAACCTTTGATTGAAGTTTTCCGATAGACGTTGTGAAAAAGGTTTTAATGGGGTGGCTCCCGCCTATATCTCTTCCTCTTTAAATGAAATCTCTTTCTTCTTTAACTTGGTCTAATCTCTTCAATTTATTAAAAAAATGTTTAATTAGATTCATTTCATGTGTGTTACACATTTCTAGAATCCCTTTCTTAAGGGAGAGAAAGGAAGCGAAAATACTATCACATGATGGTGACTTTACTTTACGACACGTGATAAGAGCGAATGGTGAAGGAAATGAAAGAGACACTCAGATTTCAACTGCGTTCTACGACAAAGAAGGTCCTATTACAAGTTCTAAGTACTAGAAAATATATAACTTAGTCATACACTTTATATGTTAGACTCAAAAACGTTTTAAATTTAAAAAGTATTTTGTAGATAAAATAAAATATTGAAAACTAAGTAATTATATTGATTTATCCATTTATGAAACTATCTTAACTATTCTGCTCGAAAGTGATGGACAAAACTTTGACAAACGACGACTAAAACGCATTATGTTTTTTCCCAGCTTCCATTAATGTTTGTTGAAAAGTATAAAATATTGTCGTATATTTGGATCTTCTGTATGTATAGTGCATCGTAGTGTGTAAAAATCATGATTTCGTGACTGAAGGGAGTTAAATAATTTTACAGGAAAAACATTTTCGTTATGAGTGCATTGTGAGTGTTATGGCAGGGATCTTGCTCTTAACGAACACCAGGGGATGTTCTAAAGAGTTTTGCGATGATATTTACCACTGTGTTGTTAAAAATCGTGACAATGATGGGGGGGTTCCATGAAAGACCAAAGATGGTTCAACTTGTAATAGGTGGTAGACGTGAGTGTGTGGCAGGCAGTTCCGCAGGCTGCAATAATAGCGGGCGTTGCTAACTCGCTATAGGGTCGAGAGCGAGCGAGTGGGCGGTGCTTCACGGCGACGCGAGTTTAGAAGCAAGGCCATTCTGGGGAACGAGCGAGGGTAACGACCACCAAAATTTGGAATTTCCGGTCGCAGCTCTTCACTTCGGGTCCCTCGGAGGCTTCCATCCGGTCGGGATATCGCTTCCAGCACTGACATTTCGCCCTTCGGCTCTCCACTTCACACGGCCTACCTTACCATATCCATGCCATTAACTGCCCTTCTGCACTTCCCTGATCTTGTCGATGTCGCATTTCTCTATCTATATCACCGATTTCCCACTGAGTTTTTCTAAAAATTATTTTGGGTGTAACCAATAAAACATTCTTTAGATAGAAACCACATTAATTCAAAGTATCCTGAATTATAACGTAGTATTATTTGGAGAAAAATGTTCATTGGAAAGCCATGATTGATTTATCAAAAATATTGAACATCTTGTACATTAATATGCAAATATTCTCTAGATTTTTCGTTCCTTTTCTACGGACGGAGTAAATCACACGAATGAAACGTACGTTAGAGTATTAAAAGACATATCCTATTATTTCATCTTAGACTTTTTCCTTTACGAGAAAACAGGATTTTAAATTACATCAAGACAAGACGCTTCTTGACTCATTTATTTTCAAACGATGCATGTTGATTAGTCGATTCCTAACAAATAAAATCACTGACGCTTCTAGTAAGTAATAAACAATATTCGTAGGGAATTGAGTTACGTAATGTTCCATTGCATGTATTCTGTCCCGATGTTTGCATTGTTAATGCTAAATATGAAATAGTAAAAATTACCTACGTCTATTGGATGTGGGGGAAAGTAATATCTGCTATATTATTCCAGTAAATAAATGAGTCTTGTTACATAAAAGTAAATATTTATATTTTCATAGAGACTATAGGTTAGATTCCATTCTCTATTCTACAAAATTTCAAAAGTAATTGAATATGAATGTTAATATTTTCATCTAGCTCCATTTGGTTGGTTTTTTGTTTTAGTTATCACCATTCTCCCCATTCTTTTATGTTCAAGTGAGACTTTTCTTTGGAATTATATCTACTTTATAGTCTTGCGTTCTTAACGGGAATGATGTAGGAAGTAATTTGGTTATTTTTCAATGAACTGTAGAAAGTGTTTTATATCAGAAACGTGCGTTGAAAGTACATGCACGTGCGTCCAGGTTTCCCATAATGGGTCGTCATATCCGCCCATTCACAGATATCAACTGCCTCCCCGTGGGAGCGGTGAACGGCTTTGCAGGGCATCCCAGGTGAGACTATGGGCTGATTTGGATAGGAATTGTTACGAGGCGTAGAAGTAGCCTCTTCTCTGAGAACGACGGTTGTGGTCAGACTCGCGCTGTCCCATATTTTCATCCTCTTTCATCTTCACGTTGCTTTCTCTCCGCCAAGCATCTCTCCTTCCACTGTCCTCCACTGAACACATTTTCAAGACAACCATCCCTCCCTTTCATGATTCTCTCCATGTCACTTCTCTCTTATCCTTCGCTGACGTACTTTACTCCCATCCCTACTTGAGGCTGTGATAATCTGAGACGGCGGCGCGCGTTGGTTAATTCGGACCGGCGCCGTTAGAGCGCGTGGACGAGCGTCCGGGGAAGTCCCCGCCACGCTCGCCACGAACCTTGCGCCCACGACGGCTGTGCGGAAGGGTGGGAAACGATCCGCCTGCGGCTGTGCTATCGCACCCCGGGGGCCCGTGCAGCGCAGCGTACCAATGCTCTTGGAAAGGAGCGGCAGAAGCGAAAGCGGCCGGTGCCCGCACTTCTGCTGGACTTGGTCTGCGTTACCCGGAGACGTTAGCAAAGATGAATGTGGTATGACGGAGTATTTATCTAGCATAGCTTTTGTACTTCGACCACTACGGTTAGGTAAATAAGCGTAAGAGATAAGCATGGAATATTGAGTGGTTGTAATGAGTTTCAAGAAAATGTTAGTGACTTTACACAGTTGTATTGCACATTTGAAGTGACTTGTGAAGTCTAAGAATGGTGATCTCATTTAAAAGAAAGATTAATTTGAAAAGAGTAACAAGGAAATTAAATTCTGAAGAGGGACAACAGGAATTGCAATGATGTTCAAAACAAAAAAATTAAAAAATATATCGAGAGGAAAGAAGACCATGATTACAATCAAAATAACTGACAGAAAATTTTATTTCTTAGAAAATTATAGAACTTAACGCTCTTTAAATTTCATAACTTAACAATATAATGACATACGTGAATAAAGAAATATCTTTATTTCTTAGATTCCAAATGACAATTTTTTGCTGTATATTGTCCATATTTTTCGTAGAAGATTTGCATAGAAAATGTGAATTTCCACGAATTCATGAATTACTTCAACCTTCTGAGTTCATTTTTAAATATTCCTGTTTCGTTTCTGTTAATTTACTCTCTGCTATCAAAATATTTCATATTATATTTAAAACTTGTAAATCATAATTATGAATTAATTTTTCTGCAGCAATAGTGTTACGTATAATTATTTGTATATTTTTTATGGAAATTCTGTGCCAGCAAATAACAAGTATTCTTTTCCGTAATTAATGAAAAATTATATAATTTAATGAAGAGTTCATTTTTCTCTTTTTTATTATTTTTTTGTTCATTTCTACAGACCGCAGTTATATATTAAACTCGCTGAAAATTTTTGTACTCATGTTCCAATGCTAATTTGAAAAAAGCCAAAAGCAAAATAAATTTACTGTAATAGCCCATGTTGATTTATATTTCATTCTGCACTTAACGTTCACTTCATGTAACAACTTCACACAGATATGACTCACCACCCTCGTATCTTCATATTGAGGGAGGTGGGTGTACTTTAACAGACTACAGTAAAAGTTGTCGAGAACTTACTCGCTCATCTGCATAAGAACACAACTTGCCCTAGCACCTGTGTTCGTTCTCTAGCGCCGCTGTTGCTGCTGTATTCCTCCACACACACACACACACACACCCTTTCCCGTCATCGCCCTACGCCTCAACCACCACATACTGTGTTACTATCACTGTCTCAGTTTCCGCCTGCCATCCGCCTCTCCACCTCGCAAGCACTTGCGGGTTTGTGAAGAACCTTGCGACAAGTGAAGTTGACAATGGCAATGCGCGTAGGCGCACGTCAGTTTATGCAACTTCTCTCCACCACTACTTATGCACGATTTAGAATCCTCATCCTCCCTCAGTTTTTAACAAATGCTCTCGAGAACATTTCTTTTATTTTATATTGTATTGACTCTAGAAACTCGTGTCAAAACGAACTTCCTTATATACGACAGGTTGTCTTTAGTTGCGGTAGGAATATTTTGATATGAACTTAAACAACTCCCATCAATGGGGTGTATTAACTTGTTTCTCATAACTGCTATTGATGGGGCAGTGTCGTTAGTTCAATTAGAGAAAATTTACATTTTATGTTTCTACAACAGTCTAAACAAGTCATATTCAATAGAAAAATCTAGTATGCTATGTTACATATTTAAATTATATCTGTAGAACATATTGAATTATCAAATTAAACGAACTTATTTTTATACTTTCTGTAAAAATAAGATCGATTAATTTCATATTTCACATATGAGTTACAATGGAGAAATGAACTCTGTGTTCACGCTGTATGTTTGTCACTCAGCTCATACTAACAGAACTATTGTCAATTTATGGAATGTAACTAATTTGACAAATTCAAACATTAGATTGTTTACTTTTATACATTTCATGAATTCAGATACATTCCATCCATGATATATTCTTTTATACATTATATTCTTTAGGGTTTCTTTCTCACTTTTAACAGTTATAACTTTTAATTCATTTTCCCTCCTCACTAGCTACCAGAAGTATTGATTTTATAGGTGTTCAATATTGCCATTGTTTTTTCACACACCATTTTTAGTTTTATTAATGCTACTTTGTTTCATTTTTATCTATATATTCATGCCGCGGATGCAGGATGAAACAGACATTACAAGTAAATAATGTACATATCGTATTTGTTTGACGGCGTTTTCGTGGAGTACGGAATTATTTTTAATATATTTTTAATATTTATAAGCAGCGTCATATCGTTTGTATTCGTATGTAGTAGTATTGTCAGTTTCCGGTAAAATTTGTAATACACAGAAATATTAAAATCGTAAAACGTTCTCGATATAACTGAGACGTCTTAAATGAATCTACGAGTTATGGATTCGACTGATTACTTTAAAATCATTCCTTTTTAGTACATTTCGTATTTCCATTGGGGCTCTGATGACCTAGTTGTTGGCGAGACCTAAATCCCCAGTTACAATAATAATAATAATAATAATAATAATAATAATAATAATAATAAGAAGAAGAAGAAGTTGAAAACATGTTGACTCCTGAAATCACAGTAGAGGAAGTAAGGATAGTGTTTAATGAGACTCATAATTGGAAAGCCGCAGGTAGTGACAACATACACAATTATTGGTACAAGAAACTAACGTGTACTCACCTCCATCTGGCTCATTTCATCAATGTCTTCTTTCAACACACTGAAATGGTACCGTTGTTTTTGACAGAAGGTGAAACGTTTTTATTGCCTAAGGGGAAAATTTTGAATGACCCATCCAAGTACAGACCAATAACCTGCCTGCAGACTGTCTACCAAATAATGACTGCTTGTGTAACACGATTAATAAATGCTCATTTAAGTAAGCAGAACATATTAACTGAAGAATAGAAGGGTTGCAGAAAGGGCATGAAAGGATGCAAGGAGCAACTGGTAGTTGATTCTGTTATTCTCCAAGAAGCTCACCAGAGAAATAGAAATCATTTCTGTTGTTATATTGACTATCAGAAGGCCTTTGATGCAGTACCTCATATGTGGTTAATAGATATCCTTAAGATATATAAGGCTCTCCCTGCTTTAATTGGATTCCTACAACACATGATAAAACAGTGGAGAACATATATTCGTATTTATGATGGTAATAGAAATGAAATGAGTTCTCAAATTAAGATACAACGGGGGATTTTTCAGGGCGATTCTTTGAGTCCACTTTGGTTTTGCTTGGCATTGAATCATTTGTCTAGTTTACTGAATCGTACCAACATCAAATATCGCATAGGTAATAACCGAAATCGCCATCGGGAATCCCATTTACTGTACATGGATGACTTGAAGCTATATGCTTCATCCTTAATTAAGCTTCAACAATTACTACAATTGGTGAAACAGTTTTCAGTGGATATTAATATGAAATTTGGTTTGAGAAAGGGTAGAATCTTTAGTAGTCGTAAAGATTTAGTAAATCCTCAGGAACTTGATACAGTACAGGGTAAAATTGGGCTAATGACAGAATTTGAGTTTTACAAGTATCTGGGAATAAAGCAATCAAAAATGATAGCACATACTGAAATCAAGAGAACTCTTTCATCGGAATTTACCACCAGACAGGAGAGAATCTGTAGAACAGAACTGAATAGTAATAATTTGATAAATACCATAAACACACATGTAATATCAATTTTAACTTATTCATTTGGATAAAATCTTGGTCGACCACTGATTTGGAAAATCTGCAGAGAAAACTGCGGGTAAAATTGACAAACCATAGGCAACCACGCAAAATCAAGTAATCTGAGAATGACACTTCCAAGAGATGAAGGCGGAAGAGGAATTATAGATATAAAAAACCTACACAACAGGCAAATTGCTCAACTTCGTTCTTATTTTCATGAACGGATGAAGGAATCCTCACTACACAACAACATTTGCAGCTCAAACAACAATTACACTCCATTAAACCTATTAGAAGCTAGAAACTTCGACAGTGAAAAAATTTCAACAGAAATAGACAAAATCTTGGAATGGAAGAGCAAGGCACTGCACGGAAGACACCCTCATGACCTGAGCAACCCCAATGTCGACATAAAAGCGTCGAACGCATGGATCAGGAAACAGAAGGGTTTGTTATGGCCATCCAGGATCAGGTTATTCCCTCTAGGAGAAATTAGAAATATATTATGCAGGATCCCCATATAGAAAATGATACGTGCAGGATTTGTGGAACTGCTTCTGAAACAATTCAACATATAACCGGAGCTTGTAATATGTTGGCACAAACTGATTATTGACATCACTATAACCAGGTGGTTAACACAATTCACCAAGCATTAGCTTTAAAGTATTGTCTTAAAGAAAATAGCACATCTTATTACAAATATGAGCTGGCTGACGTTTTAGAACCAACAAACTTCAAATTATATTATGACAGGTCAGTAATCACGGACCGTACAATTCATAATAACAGACCAGACATAGTGCTGAAAGATCAAGTAACAAAGACAACCTATTTGATAGACATAGCTGAGTCAAACACTCACAACCTTCACAAAACAATTCAGGAAAAATATCAGAAATACAGTGACCTTAAGGCAGAAATACAAAGGATATGGAACATGGAGAGAGTTTATATAGTACCGATAGTAATGTTCTCTACGGGAGTCATCCCTATCTCCCTGTAGAATAGTATTAGCAAGTTAAAATTGCGTAAGACCTTTTATGTACAATTTCAGAAAGCTGTTTACTCAACACATCAAGAATAGTCAGAAATTTTTGGATCATCCAGAGTGAGTGCGCTTGGTTTAGCCCGTACTTCGCTACGACCAGCAGAAAAAGCAGAGATCTTAAACGGAATAAAATGATGATGATGATAATAATAATAATTCAAAACAAGAGCATTTTCGAAATAAATCACTGAAACCTGAGTTCCAAGGCTTATCGGAACCAATGATTTATTACTTCTGAGGAACTGAACATACAATATATGATTTACGTGAAGAAGAGTCATACAAATATATTCAACACCAACAAACAAATGCAAATTTCGATGCAGTTGTCAGAAAACTAAATAGATTGCAAAGACTCCTTTTCATTCCAACTACAGGCGCATACAGAATCGCGACTTATGAATTTCCGGCTATGTACTAGGATGAAGTCCGGGAGGGAGAAAAAGGTTACGCCAGAAAAAAAAATGTATGTTTTGAACCGCGAGATCCATCGTCAAAGAAGTATGTTATCCTTCTCTATTTTGGCAGTACACAAAAGATGTCACATAAGTCTGAAAAATTGTATTCTTCTTCTTCCCAGTTTTGACACCCTCTAATATACTCTTCGGAACATGTTCACCAGAGAAATGGTGAGTGGGGTATCAATAGCTCAATAGCATTTAAAGTGTACTCGTATGTTTCGACAGAAGTAGTTTTCTTGGTAATAACCCTGTTCGCTATGTAACCTCATTAAATCTTCTATTCTTTCTTTTGCTTACAATATTGTGGGGTAGAGTACACATTACTTCTAAGATTCTACCGACAAATATTTGTCGTATCATATTTTTTAAAAAAAGAAGATAATTATAAATATAAAATGGTGTTGGTTGGAACTTCTTATTTAGACCATTTATCAGGATGTATCTATAAAAATACTACTAGTAATATTTTATTTTCTACAACATGGTAGGAGAAAAGTTAACTTTAAGCTAAAGAAATGCCGCATAATTGAACTATTTTTTATCATGTAATTAATTTACAACCAATACACACTATGTATAGAATACATAGCGTTCCTTTTAACTTCAGAAAGATACGTTAGCTTAAAATGATTTTTATGTTTGAATGAATGTTTACGATGATAAACGAAGAAGAGAGAGGGTATGTAATATACAAGGTTTTATTATTTTGATAAAGCGTTAGTCTGTTCATCTGAAATACGCTTTGCAAGATGAGATTTCGTAGTATACACGTGGATGCTTCAGATGAAAACACACTATTGAATCATAAGGCTTCTCTGGTGTAAAACAGTTTCTACGTCTTTTATATTTTGATTTCATTTTCCATGAAACGTTTATGGTATCATTTAGTCTTACAATGTCTATGTGACGGAGATTACAATTGCTTTTGTAATTACCTCTTTCATCACTTCAGTGTCAGTGTATATTTGGCGGAAAATCATTCTTCTCGTAGTAGATAATTTCACCTTATTGATCTCGAAGAGTTAATTTTTAAAAGTCAATTTAAAAAGATATTAGAAAGGAACTGTTTTTCTATCCTCGGTTGTTCCAATAACGTTCGGTATGTAGCGCTTCCGGAGAATATTCGAATCGATCGAAGATAGATCGAATCTAATATATAATGCTTATATCACTTATTGTTTCAGTTGATATGGTCTATTAAACTATCCGTGAAATCAAAATGACTTCGTCACTTTATACCGAAAGTTTGGCATTGTAACTTTATACCGAAAACACCTCGACGAGCGTATGTGTATTCGCCATGTCTTAAAAAAGAAGAAAATAAAACTGTATCTGGAAACAAGAGCACGCTAGGGCACATTTTCATTCCTCATACCCCTACTCAGTGATTTTGACTGTAGACAACCCACTAAACGTTTATCAAACAAATTAAACATTATATTTGTATCTTCTCTCCGCGTCACTAACTCGTATAAAAAGTGATTTGAAAGAGAAATTATGTAACGAAGAACCCTTTCGCTGAGCTAAAAGGTATTTCTCTGCTCCTAGTTTGCAGGCTTATGTAACATTTACTCACTCTCTCTCTCTCTCTGTTGATATTGACACACAGGTGTTGTGACGGCTTCCCAACACGCTCTTCAGATGTCTAGAGGGTAGCTCGGAGAATAAGTGAGATGTGGCTATGAGCGAGAGCATTAGTCTCGGACGCCTCACACAGCTTTGTGCGCATGCGTGCAGTCTCCGTCCACACTCACTTCAATATGTATAAGGCAAATTAATTTTCAATACCACCGCGCGACGGCCACCGTGGAGGCTCAGAGTGGCGTCGCCGGACACCAGACGAGACAGCGAGCGTCTGCCTGCAGGGGAAGGCTGAAGGTTGAAAAAGCGCTTTGGGCAGCGACGCGGTGGTTACGAGGGCGCTGAGGACTGAGGCAGGGGCAGAGCACTGAGGATGCATTAGCATGCTGTCCCGCTCTTCGCATCAACTACCTGCACGAAGAGGAATGGAAGAAGGAGGAGGCGCAGAAGACCTTGTTAGTCTGGGATCACGCCAGAGACACTAGGCAACCAGGTGGCCGATGCTGTCTTCTAGATAGAGAACAAGACAATCACAATTTTATTGCAATGGAAGTAGATAGGTGAATTAAAGAGAATAATCTGGTAGAATGAAGAAATTCCAACATCGTTTAAAAAGGTTTTAGAAATAGATATTTTTTGCATAACGTATACCCTTCGCAGCGTATACGTTACGTTGATGACACTAAGCACGTAACACACATATAATGAACTACGAAAATTGACGTCCACTATATAATCAAATTAACAAAATAATTCGAGTCTTACGACCTTTTACTGACGAACAATATATTTTTTTATTAAAAGCTCACTTAAAATGTTGCTAATATTGAATAAATTATTTAATTTGATCGAAAGAACTAGTGCAATCGGTGCATTTGGCATAACATACCTACGACTCGAACCATACTAAAAATTGTAAGCTCAAACAAACTATTTCAATGCCAGCGTAAACAATTTAACTGTGCTGAGTACACCACAACGTGCTCATACGGGACACACAACCAACAAATTTCTCCTACGCTCTCGGATAACAACATAAGCTGAAATGGAGATCAGAATCCACCATGACCACTCTCACTAACGTACCACTAACATCATACGCAAACAGAACGTTGTATCGTACTACTAACTTCCGAGCATGCGCAGAAGTAACTTGCATGTCGATAGCGTATACGATAGCTCGCAGGTACGCTATGCAAAACTCCCTAGTTACGTCGCAATTTATCTCTCAACATTCTATTGAACTTTCGCATAGAGTGTAACAACGTCCAACTTAATAACTGAAAATTATTTGTCAAAGTTTATAATAGTTATTTTTAACCGAAATAGTTATTTGCAATAATTTCAAAAATCATTACACTCACATGAATATCATTGCAGAACTCTCTTTTGTAGGATAAATAGTATAATATTTATTTGTTTAAATTAGTATGTTCGTCCACGTTTAATCCTGTAGAGTTATTTCACAATAAACATTAGCTTCTATTTGCGTTCACCTTTTATTTCTCTTTAAAACATTTTATTTTGATTCTTGAAAAGGTTTTCCATACTTTTTTTTCTATATTACAGAAAGAAACAAGACATTGTAGAATTCCATGTTCAGTATTGGAATGTACATTCGGGATACCAACATAATCGAATTATAAATATATTGGCGGCCCGAACACAAAGAAAGGAGGCGTGCCCCAGGTATCCTAAGTCCCAGCTTTCCCCTACCCTTCGATCAGCCCTTCGGCAGGACTCTTTGAGGTGTACACATCGTCAATAGGGCTTTTCTTGGGCCTCTGCTGGCCGTCTGCGTCCGGCATCCGACGCATGCATGCGCCGGAAAATGCATGGCAATAACGTCACCGCTGCCTCGCCCTTTGTGAGTTGGAGTTTAATTTTACGCTTCGTGAATTTCTCATTTCGGTCGGAATGTACTATTGGTTCTGCTCACTGATGTGTCATTACAGCAATTTTTGAGTAATAAGATTTTGTAGGAAGCGGGAGATAAATTTTTGTGTTGTTGTACAATATGTTTTCACTAAGAGCTGTTTGTGAATATCGCTATTAATAACTGAAACTTTTTCATCAAGTTCCAGTAGATAAATAAGGACGTTAAATCAGCTTATGAAACAAGCAGAAGCCTCGGTCTTTTTGTTCGAGTAATGTTTCGAATTCTGTTTCAGATACCACATTCATTTGAATCAATGTGGGAGATCATATAGTATAAGCACAAACCATAGCATCAATAGTGAATGAATACGAAAATTTAAGTGTTTGCAACGTAACCATTTCCTATGACTATTTAAATGATTCATAGCAATGGGACATATCAACAACCCAAAAATAAAATATTCTTGAAGAGAGTAAATTCTCTACCGATTCATTGAAGAGCAAGTAATTTCAGTTTCTAATCAAATGACTTCTAACATTTTCCTTTGATTCTTGTACTGTCCTTCACTATCGTACATTTATTGATTATGCGCTTACATTTTAATTGCTAGTTCATTAACATAATATTTATGAAAAGGTTGAAGTAATTGTGTATTATTGAAAAGTGCGTTATTTGGTTGAGTGCTGATAAAAGTGAAAAATGTTGAAAGGAATATGTCGATAATGAAGAAGAGAAACCATGAGACGATTTCTAGACAAAAGCTTTCAAGTAAAATATATTATCTACCAAGTTTTATTAAAGAGGAAACAACATTTTTTAATGGTAGTATGTGAACTACAGAAAAAGTAAAATTTTTATTGCCAGTAAAATACTACTTGGTCTTAGCTTTGTGTTTTCTTTTTGAAATTTTGCGTTCAATTTAAAAGTGGTTTGCTGGTGAATATTAGATCTCCACACATCTTGTATTTGAACTAATTGATGTCAGATTATGTGCCAAAAGTTGAATGATTCTTGAAAAATAAAATTAGATCAAAAATGTGAATGATTGATGAACATTTTACTAATCTATACTTTAATGATAAATGAGTTTGTATTCACCCATTTCATGCACAGCATGTACAAATCTCTACATAGATTCGTCGAGAACAGTGCTATGCGATCGAAGTTTTGTCATAGGATAAATGCCAGTTGTAGAGGCGTCCATCAATACTATTTACTGATGAATACGTGTTTACTCGAAATGCAATCCACAGTTTTGGAAACATCCATCTACAATTACATGGAATCCACATGGGTCAAAGGCAACAAATATTCCCTTTCATTTCTCAAATGAGGAGATATTATTGCGGTCATACTTGCAGTACGATATTTATGAGAGAAAAACAATGAGACTTCTGAAAGTTTGTTTCTATATAACAACAATCAGTGTTAAGGGGACTCTAGTATTTGCATGACAAATACAATAAGCTAAATAAACAAACTTTTATCAGTTAAGAGTTCAGGTTTAACGGGGGGGTCTAAAGGGGCTCAACCCTTTACCTGAACTCTTAAGTGATAATTTTTTAAATATTTTATTTGGTTCATTGAATTTGTCATACACTTAATATTTTCATAAAAATACATCAAAAAATAAATACATTAGATACACAGAGAGAAGATCATAAAAGAGGAAATCATTATTACTCGGCTAAAACACAAATCACAGAACTAGATCGAGCGAATTCAGTCATTGAGGCTGAATCACTCACTGAGGCTATCACTGAGGCTATCAAGAGGTTGTTTTTGCTGCCAGAGAACGTTCTCGTGGACGCTCATAAGTTATATGCCGCACAGTTTGGGGGGTGGCACCACAATCACACCTGGGCTCCTGTATCAATCCCCACTTATGGAGCATAGCTCCAAACCTATCATGGCCCGTTCGGACTCTATTGAGACGGACCCAGGTTCTGCGGGAGAGATTAAAACCGTGGGGTAGTTTTTTGGAGATTAAGTAGAAGGTACTAAACTGGGTCGACTTTCGCTTGCCACTGTGTGACCCATTCGGTTCCGCTATTAAAACACTGTTCTATTAATTGTTGTGCTGTCTTAACTGCAGAGTTTCTTGATTTCAGTCTTTTAAAAACTATTATATCCTGGTGCATAGAAAGGTCTGGGTTTTCTTGAATCTTCTTATATTCATTATGTAAGCTTTTTTTTTACGAAAATCACGTTCTATGTGGGCCAACACCGGCAGCCATTCGGTAGGTGCGGATTTTATGCAACCTGATATCACTCTCATGCTCTGATTCAGGACACTATCGACTTTACGGTCATGACAGCTGTTAAGCCACGTAGATGAACAGCATTCCGCAGTTGAGAAAACCAAACTGAGAGCTGAGATGCGTAAAGTAGTGGAGTCGACCCTCCAGGTTGAGCCCGCCAATTTGTGGAGAATGTTATTGCATGCCCTTAATTTTGCTGACAAGTTAGACAGATGTTTATTATTGGAGTGAGCGGTCCAAAATCACGCCTAGATACTTTGGAGAGGAATTATGTGGTAGGGATATGCCATCACATATTACACTTAGTAATTTGAGCCATTCTATTATTTAGGTGGAAGAGTCATGATTCGGTTTTAGAAGTACTGAGGGTCAGCCGCCATAGTCTAAAGTATTCCGTGAGGGTGTTACGGTCAGTGGATAGTTCATCTTCAATGTAGTTTGTGTCATTATATTGGACTGCGAGGGCCAGGTCATGCGCGTACCCAAACTTGCGAGCACGTGTGCTCGGGATGTCAGAGATGTAGAGATTAAAGAGGACTGGTGGCAGAACTGAGCCATGGGGGAGATATCAATAATCTTGGTTTGCTCACCTTATTATCCACTACCACTTGGAACAGTCTAACTGATGATAACAAGCGTTGTTATCTTCTTGCTCTTTGTGACCTTCAAAAATACTATAACCCCTCTCCATACCATACCATATGCCGCAGTGAGGTCTATAAATGCCACCCCTGTTTTCTTCCTCTCTTCGTATTCTCTTTCAATGTGCGTGGTTAATGCCAACACCTGGTCCTTGCAGCTGCGATTTGGCCAGAAACCAGCTTGCTCTATTGGTAGTGTTCAACACCATGGACAGATTATATTATAAATTAGACGTTATAATAGTTTATAAATAACACTTAGTAATGAAATTGGTCTGTAGCTCTCAGGGAGGTCAGCAGGCTTACCTAGTTTGAGAATGGTGATTATTTTTTATCTTTTAAACTCCTTAGGCAGTCTTTGGAAATTAAGGATATCGGAGTAAAATATAGTCACCCAGTGCATTGTGCGATTACCACAATTTATTAGGAACTCAGGGTGAATATTGTCAAAACCGGTCGCCTTACCGTTTTTCATAGATTTGACAGCAGCTTCTATTTCGGTAACGGTGAATTTATCTGATAACGTTTCTACTGATGTGATACTGCGTTTCAAATACGTAAATTCTCTTTTAACCTTAGTGGAGTGTGTCTTGTCCTTTTCAGCTCTGAACATGTCAACAATACGGTTGGCGATTTTGTCACCATTAATGTTAGGAGAGTTCCTGGTGATATGTGAGTCGGCGCCAAGTTTCTTGAGTTGACTCTAAGCTGTCCTGCTAGAGTGTTTGAAATTTAAGTTCTGTGTGGATCCATTCCACTTCTCTTTTCGAGCCTCATCGAGATTATGCAGAAAAGCATCTGCAACGTCTGCTTTGGCATTCTTCATGTAATCTGCGTACGGATCATCATTAGCTTCACTCCAACACGGTATAAATTCCTTCCTTACTCCTCTTGGTGTATGTTTCTTGACCGTTTTTATGACCATTTTTACAAATTTGTGTTAGTTCTCTGCCTTGGGAGTGATGAATCGAGATCAGAAGTATATATTGACCAGTTCGCCTTAGCAAAGTTCCATCTTGGATACTGGGAACTCCTAATAATCGGGATTTGTGTTCCTGCTACCAGGAATACAGGTCGATGTTGAGTCAGACCATTACACCTGCTTCCGCTCATTATCATCACTTTTTCTGCACTTCTATTGGGTACGATGGCTATTCAAGTCTCCTGCATACAAGATTGGATGAATTCCAGATGGTAGTGGTGGGTGTGGCCAAGATGTAGAGGGTGGTTTATACACATTTTCTATTTTTAACCCAGCTGCTATTATGGTCACAGTGAAAATAATATTAGATGATATAAAATTTACATTTTCTAAATTTTTCAGCACGTACGTAGATGTGCCATATTGGGAATGATACGTGGCATCCATTACTTTATATCCATTGATTTTCCCCCATTTCTGGAGCTGTGATTCGTCGGTAGCGTGTGTTTCTTGTAGTAGGACTACACCTATATTACATTCCAAAAGCAATTTTGAGAGACATTCGCTCTTTGACTTGCTTATGTCTTCAATATCCAATTGGCAGATTCTTAGTGAGGGACCGACAGTCTTTGTCTGGTGGTTCTTAAGAGAACCATTTGAAATTTTAGCATTCAGTGTGTGTATCTAGGAGGTCGAAAAGACTGTCTGAATTGCCTATAGTGGTAAACCTTCAGCGTTATCCACGTTGCGGCATGCTTCTCTTCTTGTTGCAACTACCCCTTGTCCATTCAAGAGGCCCACAAATAAAATTGATATTGATAAATGCCATACTTTGTAAATGTGTTAACAGATTAACATGTTATTAGTTATAACTGTCATTGTTATTAATTAAATAATTGTTATTATTAATAATACATATTAATAAAATGAATAATGCCATATCAATACAATTAATAATACCATATTAGTAAAATGAATCATACCATATTAATAACTTTACTAAATAATTGTTATTAAGTATACTAGATTGTTAATTTTTAATTATTTATTTGATGCATTTTATTTAAAGGTAATATTTATAAAATTTGCGTTGTAAACCCTTAGCTCCAGGGTTAGCTTCCTCTTGATTACGGTCTAGATCCGCCACTGCCAACAATATGTAAATAAAACACATTTCAATTTACCACAACAATGATGCATCTTAATGAATCGTCTTCATTTTTACGCGCCTGAGAACTACTATATGGCGAAATACGTTGAGAAGATTCAGACCTAACTCTCTTTCCCAAATACTCAACGATGAAGACAATTAACATGTGAGACATCACAGAACTGACGTAAAAAAAAGAAAATGATGTATAATATTGCAAATATTACAATTATCCATCTCTCTTATCCTAGACATAACCAAGGTTATCTATTTAAACATACAATACAATTCAGTAAATGTAGCGTAAGAATATGAAACGAGTCGGGCATGACGTGATCGAATTCCACCGTCTTGCCCGCTTAGTTTGAATGGCAGAGGGTTCCTAAGTAATATATACATCACGAGTTTTACAGAACATAAAAATTAGAACACATAGCATCTAAAACTCGCAGATTTGCTGGGATGTTCCGGTTTTCACCTACATCGGTCACAAGGAACCGAATATTTTCTTTCTTTTGTATTAGTTAAAATGAATATTAGAGAACATTCAACGAGAAATTTTAGATTAAAACTGTTAATTCCTGTCGGCTAAATGACGGGATGACAAGAATCTCCTCGGATTTAGATACAACACACGTCTCTAGATTTTATTTCTTTGGTTAGCAAGATTTAATCAAAGTTTCTAATATTCTAACTCAGAAACGATTTTTAAATATTGTCAGGGACACACAAATATATATTGACTTCGGCTGCGGAAGTCTACGTTAAAATAATCAAATCAGTTCATAATTAGTTTATTGTCATTCAGGTGGTCATACGCAGTTTGTACTGCTATCTTGACAGTACATTTATTATTATTATTATTATTATTATTATTATATATGAAATCGAAGGGAATCTTGTGTCTTTCGTGTTGAGTGATTGTGAAACCCGGTATGTGAACAGATTCTTAGATAGAAATATTAAAATATTTTCTATTTTCAGTATACTACTCGTATATACTATTGTTTAGATTACGAAAATATAACCTACGTACAGTTCCTAGTACAATTGCATTTATCTAATTTGAAAAAAAAGTTTCAAAGTCACGTTAGGTGGGAAGAGTGAACCCTATTCGTGAAACGAAAGAGGTAAAATACAACCATGAAAAAGTTTATTGTATTATAGTGTTCTGTCCGAAATTAATTAATGCAACCACTAATATGAAAAAAAGATTTAAGTCTTTTCTTTATTTTTAAAATATATATTATTACGATAATGTATTACTGATACGTTTCCTGATTCAAAATTTTGAGTTTTGTAATTAAATAAATATTTTTTTTTATTGAGGACAAATATTTAAATTATAGTTAGATGTATTATATAGTGAACGTAATTCAATATAACGGTGATTGGATGGATGTTCACAATTTTTATAAATTCATTTGGCAGAGTAAACTAAGTAGGTAATTTTAAATGTTAGTGATTGTAACATGATATACTTTTGTTATCGACTTCACCAGTAGCGTTACCGCCTAAATGACAAAAAAGGAATACAAAATTAATAACTCCTCGAAATGCAAGTGGTTAATATGTTCATTAAATTTTATTCCTCTCTCTATCTCTTTGAGTGCTCTCTTTCGCAGAGAAAATAAACCGCCGCGCCCGCCGCGTAGTGCCCCGAGGTGCAGCACGCCTCCAGCGCTCGCCACCAACAAACAACCCAAATTCGTAAATTGCATTACTCTTCCTGAAGGAGGCGCGTGCGTCGTCGTGGCGACGAACGAAATTGCAACCACCACGTCAAAATTCATTTCGCATTCGCTCCGCTCGCTGTCGCTCGATCCTTCGTTAATTTAAAAGGGATGCTCCGCGCGCGACCTCCGGTGTTTCTCTTCTACTTCTTATTTCTCACTTCTTCTTCATCTTCCCATTTCCTTCTCTTTTCCGAGTCATACTCTTTCGTTCTCATTAACAGTGTTATGATTCGTATTTCCTCGGATTCTGCTTACCTTGGATGTTTCCCCGTTTCTAGGACTTTGAAGTCGTAGAGAGTTGTAGTTAAACATTAATGAAGTAGTTCTTCAATTACACTTCTATTACTATTACTGGCATTTTATTTTTGTGTATGATGGAATTTCCTCCATTTTTAAGGTCATCTTCCTTTTCCTCTTGAGGAAACTTGTCTCAAATAAATAGGGAAAAACCTCTCACATAGTACAACTGCTTTCCACCACCTTTCACATACTTTTCTCATTTTAAAAAAATTTCTTTTGACACAACACGTGCCGTGCTTTGGCAGTAGTGTTTGTTTTTTGTCTGCCTCTTTTGATTTAGCTTATCCTTTTATATCTCTTACTTACAATAAGTATTTGTATTATATTCATCAAATTATTTTCTTCAAAACCAACTGTTCTACAACTTTAAGCTACATTTTCCGGTTTACGTAGGATTTAATTTCACAATTCCTGATCTCCCAAACTTCTATCTTCATTATCAAAAGCTCGGAGAACCCTCCCTCGTAGACCTTATCAAAGCTTTTCTCGCTTCTCCCTTTTATTTTCAGCGTTACTCCAACCATCAACTTTATTTGCATAAAAATGCATCATTTTCTCGACATTTACTTCCGTTTGTTCTCATTGTGCTTAAAAATTGTGAGCCATTGTGCTTAGAAATTGAAACGCCAAGCCTTTCGCTTCAATTCTCACTACTCCATACTTCGTTACTTATCCTCAAACGTGACTATGTTTCGTGATTGTTTGGTTTTATGAGTAACGAAAATACTATTACTAATATGCACCAGATATTTACAAAAGCTGTTAAGAATTGTAATTTTTATGACTCTTCGTCATCCTTTAAGTCGTAAGCGTTTGAAACCATAACTCGAGAATTTCTGATATATAAAAATTGACATGTTCAAAGGAGAGAATTTTCATATTTTTCAAATTTAGTATACAGTAGACTCTCTTTATAACAATTTCTCTATAACGATGAAATGAAAAAGAGTTGTTTGGTTTGCCATAAGAGAAATGCACTTATACCGATATTGATCTCTCTCTATAACCATGGTATTTTCAGTCAGACTCGTTCAAGTCGGTTCAGGTCGACGTTGTCAAGAATTTATTGCATCCCAGCTTGGAATTGCTGACTTTAATACATCCGAGCAAGTAAAAGCTACGTCACAACTTTAACTACGATCAGATCAGCGGAGATATCGTGATGTTAACTAAAGCATCATAGATGTCTCGAGAAAGTGTGGCCTGAGTTAAAGGTGTTATATTAAGAAGACGCCTTTAGTGTGATGAAATGGGTTTATTTTATAAAATGACGTCTGACAAAACTTTGAAATTTAAATCAGAAAAGTGTACCGGTGGAAAGTTATCAAAAGAACGAATGTCGATCTTGGGGGAATCTAACATGAGAGGTTCAGTGACGAAGAAATTTGCTAGTGATCGAAAAGTCCAAGATCCGCGTTGTTTTAAATATGTCAAACATCTGACTGACAATTACCAACAAACAAATGTGCTTAGATGAATTCTGAGCTAAAGAGATCAGAAAATGGAGTGCTGAACTCGAGGGAAAGAAGATCCTCTACTAATCGTAAGCTACTAGTGGACCTACTTAAAAATATTTAGTAAAATTTGTGATTTTTCACTATATAACGACCTCTCTCTATAACGATGAAAATGGCCAGTCCCTTGGATATCGTTATAGGTTCTGGAGAGAAGACTGTGTTTTGAGAAATTAAGTAAAGAAACAACCTCCGAAGTAGATGTTTAATAAAATAAGTATTTTAATTTTGTCAACATGCATTTGTCAATTTAGTCAGTATTTTAAAAATTATTAAACATATTTTAATAAATTTTGGGAACAAATTCTTGGCAGGAAAATTGAATGATGAATCCTTATTTTGTGTTTCTTTGCTGATAATTTTCCTTTGCCTCCATTACGCGTTATTTCTTCTTTTCCCTCCGAAGATTTGTCTTCTTCTTCATCTTCTTCGGAATCTGATCGGATACTCAAGAAGTGATGGAGGTGAAGATTGTTTGTCGTCCGCAAACGGAGGACACGCGCCGCCTCCTACGGAGGAAAGTTTCCTCTTGCGTGGCTGCCTCACAGTCTTCCTCCGTCCGTCGCTCGCTCTTAGTGCGAAGTGGCGGTGGGGGCGGTGGCGTGGGTATTTGCATCGACATGGCGCCGTTGCCTATTGAATCTGTAATCCCAGATCCAGCGGCGGCGGCAGCGACGAGCGACGCCAGCAGCAGAAGAGAGAGAGAGAAAGAAAAACCGGGGCGTCGGCGTCGCTGCCGTCGGGAAATGAAGCGAACAGGTGAAATCCGGGGGAAGAAAGTCACACGTTCAAAGAAACGAAGGGTGCAACAGTGGGTGCGCGGATCCGAAGGGAGACTGCACCCTCGCCCTTATATGTTCCTTTCACTCTCTGCCCTTGACTTCTTCCTTTAATGAGGGCAGCAGGGAATGTGGCTGGTCGTATACACATTTGATATTTTCTCTTTTCAATGTATTGTCTGGCAGGTCTAACAAGTAGCAAATGATGTTTGCGGTAATCAATGTCAGGGATCTTTGCATTCATTATTTTGCTTTAATCTATCACCCCACTCATTGTTTAAACGATATCAGAGCCTCAATCGAAGTGTAGGGGACAACAGAATGAATATTTAATTTTTTCGTTTGATAAGAGTAGTGATTAGTCAGTGCAAAAAGCGGAACAAAAACTTATGAGTTCGAATCTTCGTGAATGCCATTAATCTTTCATTTCATTATTATTTTCATCTATCATCATACATCATATTCATTTCTGGATTCATACCTGCAATAGAATATATCACAATAGTAAATCATACCATATCTATAGTTATGTATACCAGTGATATTCAAACCGAAACCCACAGAGTAATTCTTGATGTAACCAACAACAAAATATTAATTCGAGAGTACACTGTTATTCTCGAATATGCTGAAAAACAAAATTTCCATCTCTTTACTGTTAACGTTTATGTCTACATGCAAGAATTACAGACGAAAATGATTATTACACACAAACTAATGTTTGGACCTAATGCTGTTTGTGTAATTGACAGTAAAATTACTCGACGTGATACTAAAATGAATATCAGAAGTGGTAGCAAATACCGATAGTTATCAGTAAAACGAATTTTAATTAAAAGGAATATTGGTTATTATTGTATTCAATTTCACAACCCTTCTTTTACTTATTTTTTGTTTTGCATTATTACTAACTGAAGTGCATGAATGCATGTTGAAATTTGAGAGCCTTAAAATATTATTTATGAATTAATTTGTAATGATAATCTATTAAAGCAACCATAATAATAAATGTTAATATTCATTAATGAGTACATAAACTTTGATACTGTGAATATCATTAAAAAAAACTGTGTATGCAACATTTTTTACCTGCGTTTAAAAATGAGTAATACGTAATTTAACGACATGAAAATGAAAGTAACACATTTTCTCAGTATGTGGAGCAATAATTTTATTTTCTCTCTTTTTTTATTCTTTTCCCTTCTGTAGAATAAGAGAGCACTTGTCATTTCTAGTAATGTTTGAGAATGCAATGTAACAGGAGGCTTTGTTCGCAGGTTCAGTGGTACCGCAATACGCTGCGCCTCGACACTTCCGACAGACACATCATGGAGACACGTGGCACTCGTCATACGCTCATCCTTCGCAAAGTACAGAGCAATGACTTTGGCAACTACACCTGTCAGGCAGACAACAACTTAGGCAGGATGCGCGAATATTTACAACTGTCAGGTAAGAAGACATTGCAATTACAAAAATAATCAAATATGTCTAAGTTAACTGTCCCAGGTTGAAATGCATGAACGAAAGCATGTTAAAGATGTATAAATTTATGATCTTGTTATGGAATTCAGAATGTAATTTCCTAAATATCAATCTTCTACATGATTGTTGTATTAATGTCAATTCATTTACTTAGAAAATAATAATTTTATTGACAAAAAAGCAGTTCAAACTGCTTATGACCACGTGGAAGACTAACTAATTTACTCAAGTAAACTAATTTACTCAACGAAAGCAAGCAAGGGACCATCCCATTAATTCTGATCAAGGGCCCTGATGCAGATACTTACTTCATAACTGGTTAATATGCTCTTGATGTCGATAGTATTGGATATATCTAGAAAAGGAAATTTATTTATGTACAGAGTTATTAATTGCTTTTTATGTAAAGAATGAATAATAGAAATCTGTACGTCTCAATTGGGTACACAATTGTCAGGTTTTTTACTATATATCTCGATATCAGAACGTGAACAACCAAGAAAAGAATGGAATAATGATAAATGTATAAATATTGTTCGTCGGAAATGGTGGACATGAATATTGAATATCATAGAATCTAATTTGCCAAAGTACATATATTCAGGAGTCAGCGTGGCGCTGAGCTGCTGGCTGGATGGCTGGGGTTCAAACCCCGGTGAGTTGGGGATTTTCATCACACCTCAACATCTAGACTGACTCCCAGGCCTACTCAGCCTGCTGTAAAATGTGTACCAGGGTCTATCCTGAGGATCAAACCGGACGGAGCGAGATACTGACCACATCTCCTCCTTCTAGTACCGAGGTCTACTCTCCACGAACCCCATAGAATTTCGGGGTATTTTGTGGGATAGGTTGATTGGACATTTATTTTAGTTAACTCGTATCTGATTCACCATAACGTCTGTACGAATAATCTGTCAAATTATCAAGAAATGACGATACAATTAATTTGAAAGTCGCTCGATATAATAATGAAATCTGCAAATGAAAAATTTTCCTTCCAATCGATTCACGGGTATTGGACTCGTTATGTAAACCAAAAATTTTCAAAGTATCAACAGTTAGTTGCTCGACGGATTCTTTCCCCAACACTCCCACTTCTGCTTCCACCTTCTGACTCTTGTACTGGCCATACCTGCATCATTTCCTCAAGGCTGATTTTCAAATTTTATTCAACCCCTTTATAAACAAAGAATAGACCGCCGAACATCCCAAGAGGTTTGTTTTGACATAGCCTACATATCACTTTCTGAATTTCGCTACTTGTCTCTATTTAGGTTTAAAGATTCACGAATTCGACATGCACAATTCACAGTATAAAAATGGACTTAGTGCCCAGAAATAAAGATTTGTAGTAATTATATTTTTCTCCTATTCATATCTGTAGAACTTGCACTTTAACTATCACTTATAGCCAGACTATTTGTTACTCATCACTGTATTTTACATTTCCAAATTATTTAAAAGCTCTTAGAAGCCTTTGCCAACAGATCTCCCCAAACAGGAGATCACGTACATTCGAAGTATTTACGAATTTTTACGCTGGATCAAAATGCAGCTGTGTTTTTAAATGTGCCCAACTGCCACTCGATAGGTCCTACGGTATGACTGTGGGTTAGACCTCCATAGTATTATGGCCTCGGTACGAGGAGGAGATGTGGCCAACAATACGCTTCAGCCAATTTGTCTCTCTTGATAAAGAAGAAATTCATTTTAAAACAAAGTGAGTGAGCTTCGGTGTCAGAGTTAATTTTTAACATTCCGTTTTGCCCGTGACAAAATAAATGTGACAGGATTCTATAAATGCTTAAATGAGTTTTCTTACCACAGTGTGAAAATTAAACACGTGACAAATAATCCTTATAATTAATTGAAAGAAAAAAAAATATATATATTTTTGCTTTTACCTTCTGCTACTTCATATTTTTCTAATGAGTTGTTTAGTAGAATATAACTTTCTTAACGTGTTCAGTAGGATAACATCTTTCAAATCGAAGAACAACTGACGTGCATTGTGTGGCGGACATATTCACAGCACAATGCGCACGTGTTTCAAACGTTATATTTTTTGTATTCTTACCAAGTTATTCTAGTAAAGTGTTAGGTACTCGTATTGTTAGAAAAGACATGTTGACGTGTCGGTCATTGCAAACGAAATGAAAACATTATATATGTTATGGCTGCATACAATTAAATAATGTTTATTGAATCGGGCAGATGCCATCACTGGGGTTGCTCATAAATAACGGTTATATGCCTTCGTTTTTTTTCCTTTCTACTAATTCCTTCGTAATGTAACGAACAAGATAATGAAAATGCATTGCATAGAATATGCTGTCCTCAAACTGAGACCATACATGAATAAAATACTTATAACATAATCAACTTATAACATAACGATAAATTATTACTATAAATTATAGCGAACTATCTTCAGAAGTCATGGAAAAGACAATGAGATATGTCTAAGCACTGAGTGCTACGAAAGTATCCATCAAATAAGGCTGAAAGCGGAATCATAATTTCTTGCTCTTCACGTTGTCATTCGCCCGTTCGTATAACAAAGAACATTTTCATTTAAATATGTAGCTTGACAATTACTCAAGAAACTTATATTTTGACATAGGAAACTCGTATATAGACATTGAAGAATATTAGAAGACTTTTGAAATAATTCTGTTGTATTAAAGGTTTTTTTCTGATTAAAGGATGTACATTTTTTCATTAATTCATTGCTATATTAATTGTATTCGCACTATTTAATGTCTATCGGGAAGAATTTTTGTGATACCAATACATGATTGACCTTTTTCAGGGGTGCCCAACACTGCAGAGTTCAACAGCAGTCCTCTGGGGCGTTTCACAGAGCGCTACAACCTCACTTGGTTCGTGGTTAGCTTCTCACCCATTGAAGAGTTCAAGCTCTCGTTCCGAAAGCTGCCTCGACAGCCTCCACATGGAGAGAAACTGCAATCTCAACCACAGAATCCAAAACGAGCAGGACGACGGGTAAAAACTTACTTTATTACGAATATAAACACGATTAAAGTAAATCAATCTTATACATAAATTGATCTCGTTTGACTTTTAAAAATTAGCTGAAATTCTCAGCTAGAGTTTCTCTTGCTTATTAATAATAAATATTGTCAAAAAAGCAGTACAAACTGCGTATGATCGCGCGGAGGACAATAAACTAATTTTCTCTCCGGAGGCAAGCAAGGAACCATCCCATCAATTCCGATCAAGGGCCGTAAGGCAGAGGTGGATTCAAAAATTTCAGCAAAAATCACTAGATAAGATAAAAAGTTAGCTGCGGGTTATAATACTAATAGAATGTTAATATGTTTGTAATTTAAAGCAACAAATTTACATGTACGAATTATTACCGAACTATAGATTATTCTGAGTATAGTGTTTAAAAATAATAAGAATTGAAATAACACTAAATTCACGATTTATTATTACAATAGACATGCCCCTAGACAAAGCCTGGAGAACCTGTATAACAAATTCGCCTCTACCCGAAGAAAAACCGGACAAGTCTGAATGATACCTCACAGCCCTCGGCATCCCAACCAATTTTCTTCCAGATATCCTTTTGCTTTCAAGTTATCTGGTAAACGAGTAGTCATCAAGGCCTGGACCTCACCAAAACAAAAAAAAACATGTGGTGCAATAACCGTTGCACATATTTTCATCTCTTTCTCAAAGTCACTCACTGGAGGATCGTGGAGTAGGTGGATGGGCCTGTTGAGGCTCTATTTATAGAATGCGCTCTAAAAGAATAATAATGAAGGAGGAATCTAAAGACTATGTGAAAGTCGAAGAGTCAATGTCAGTATTGTGAGGTGATTGGTAACTCTTCCTCTCGCTGTAAACATGGTGGCATTTTGCTCGGTCAGTAGAATATTAATGAGCTTACGTCAGGATGATACCGCTTACATCAACCGATTCGTAGAACCGACAGTAATTGAAATGCCAACCGTGAAAAACAGAGTACTTGACTTTTAACTTTTGGTCGCAAGGAGACTTTCTTTAAGTTAGTTTTTCCACTGAATATGGCAGCCTTTGGTTGGGTGCCACGGCACGACATCTGGAACGGATGGAGCTACGATATCCCCTCAATAGACAACGCCGTGCTTTCACTCCATTAGGTACATATCATTACTATTCTTTCGGCGCGTGTGCGAAATAATTATAATGATGTTTGAGCCTAATGAGCATGTAAAAGTCGAGGAGAAAACCCATCATTGTGAATTTCCGTCTCTTACTCTCGGTTTAGACACGTATTTGTTATATCCGTGTCAGCAGAGTATTAGTGCAGTTTATATCAGGATGGTATCGCTTAGTTCTGCTGATTCGTAGCGGCGTTAGTAATTGAAGTAATTGATATGTCAACAACAACATACAGAGGATTTGTATCTAACCTTTGGTTGCACGAAAGTTTGACGAAGTTACCTTTTCACCGGATATAGCAGCCTTTGTCTGGGTGCTACAGCATGCCATCTACAATGGATGTAGCTACTCTAGGCCACTCTTCGGAGCAGACATATACACCGTACTTTTGCTCCATTGATTTCATCTCGTTGCTATTATTTCACCGTAACGACTGTAACTTTTCATTTCGTGGTAGTCGCTCGCTCGTTTATTGTGAGATCACGTGTCCGGTAGCACGTACCTTTACGTGTCTATTGATCCTCGCGGCTCAAACTGCAAGTATCTCTCAATTTCTTTAAAGATATTTTTTTGAGAAATAGAATCAAAGCTATTAAAATTGAAATCAACTTTTTGAAACTGGGTTCATGTTCAGTTATCCTCGAAACGAGAGGGTGCACATTTAATATGAAAACATTGAAAATTTATATGTGTTACATTCTGTCTTGGTACTACTTCATACACTTCATAGGTACTATTTCCTATGTTAAATTTCATTTTCATTTCAATAGGGCGCTTTATTTACAAATATTATTTATGTACAAATGTGTGGCGAGGCTTTTTGTTGCCTGTACGCCTGTAAAATTCCCCTTAAGTAGAGCCGTGGGCTGTGCATACAATGCCCTGGTATTCACTCTCATTGAACGGATAGTTGCAGTTTTAATTTTTGGAAATCTTTGTTTTGAACTTAAAATGATTGTAATTTTATTTACTTGTGATTTGTATCGTATTATTATTATTATTTAGCATCCTTTAGTGCATCTTTAATATTGTTTTATTTAGTTGTAAAATATATTTTAAGTATGTTGCAACTACCGATTAAATGAGCACCGTTGGGAACCACGGGAAACCAACGGTCAGGACACGAATATATACAAACATATTTACAAACGATACTTAAATAAGAGAAATAAATTATAATGTAAAATATACCAGTTTTGTCATAGAAATAAAGATTAAAATAAAATTCAATTATTTACAATACTAAAAAAAAACAACAACAACATATAATTTACGTAATGCCTTGGATGGTCTCCGCCTGAAACAAAAGAAAAAGACGAAGCGGCAGAATCACGGTTCATTTGAATCAGTGGTTTCAGCGCATATTACTCTTTATCTCATGTCCCTCACATAGCTTAGGAACTGGCCCAGGGACTGCACTACAGATACTCTATTGTCCCTCATTATCGCAATGGCTAAATCTACGTTAATGTGATAATTTTGGAATGCACCAACTTGGATAAAAGTTCGTTTTTGATCTGTTTTCGGGCATGTTAGTAAAATGTGAATCCAATCTTCATTTTGATCCCCGCAAAGTGGGCAAATAGAGTCTCGATCCCCCCTCAGTTTTCTTAATTTCCACCCTCCTACGCGAAACCATCCGTAACCCGATCGTTCTTTTGATTTGAGACAGTCAATGTATGGTTTTCTGCCCCATTGTCCAGCTACTAAGGTTTGCACGATAAGTGACCTCTTTTCCAGTCCGTTAGTTTCTATTTCACGACGGTATAAGTTTTGGATTTTTCTCTTAATATATTTTAGGTCGTTTAACGATGGACTATTCTGACTCACACAAGTGATTCCTGCTTTATGAATTAAATTTTTAATTTGCCTGTCCCATTTTCCTTCTGTATTACAATGGTAAGACTGAGTTACAAGTGGGTTTCTGGTACCTGCCCTTATCGAAAGCAAATATTTAATTGCTCTTAATTGTAGAGTTAGTTCAATGGGAAGCAACCCAAATTCCCATAAAATGCCACTGTTCGCTGTGCATTGAGCAATGCCCGTTACCATTTTAAAATATTTCGTTTGAAGCGAGTTTAAAATATCGATATTCCCCGCGCCCCATATTTCCGCTCCATACGCAATTCCCGGGATGAGTAGAGACTGAAACATTTTATCCATGAGTCTTGGTGCAATTTAATGTTAAATTTCGTCCCCTCAGGGGAACGGTTATTATACTCTATATTGGCTTAATTCGAATGGGGGATGGAAACACACAAAAATGTACCTTTCAATTCTTAATGACTTACGTGATAAAAATCATTTTTAAGGTTTCTGGGTCTCACAATCACAAGAGAAATTTGAGAATATAATTTCTCTTGTAAAATTTAATAACAACTAAATGATTTCGGGCGATCAGTTACTTTTAGTACCGACTTCAACGCAGAATGAATCCACTAACTCATAACTCAAAACTCCTCCTTCTAAAGGAAGGGGAAAAAATTGCTTTCAGTTTAACTTGACATCGCGAAATCACCTATGATGATGTAGAAAGGGCGTTAATAATCTATGTTAAACGAGTCAACATATTTATAAACACGGAGTAAATTCGATTTTTTTTCTTTCGGAACGTAACAACGAACGCTGTGCAAGCGAGTTGAAATAGTTCTGCTCCCAGCCACCGTAGTTCGGATATGTTTCACGCCTCTTGCTCTATTCATGACAAGCTTTATTCCGAAAACCTGTTTGTATTGCGCGCTGCCGAGAGCGTATTTTCGCACATATGACCTTCAAAAGGCGAGCTATAAAAGCTGTCATCTCGTTTCAGTGGCTAGTTTCCCTGTGGGAATATATTTTGTTCTGGCTCAACCTTTTTAATTTCTTCCCGAGATTTCCTAAAAAAGGAAGACCCTTAAAAAAGTGAGAGTATATAAGTAGCTCGTATTTCTGTAGTTAACAATAATAAATTGTATGAACGTTAAGAAAAATTAATGCATGTATTCTGATAGGGAATATTATTAACTAATTCATTTTATTGTATCTGAGTGATTATCCATTTTATTGTATAGGAGCGTTATATTTATATTCACTGACACACTCGATTTTCAGTAAAATACCGAGTAACACAAATACTAGTATGTGGGTGAAAAGCTTGATGTAACCTTTGTGATGTCCAAAATATAGCTAAACAAATGTTACATGATTTAAAAAGAAATTAATGTTTTTGCACGACCCCTATATAATAAAATACATTAATTAAATTATGTGTGTGTGAACATTCTAAATGTATATGTTAATATGCTATAAACTATTCGAGAACTATTAAATAACCTTATATTGTGTTCCGTACAAAATTCTGAAAAAAAAGTTATTCATTTTACAATTTACTGCAGTATCAAATTAAAACCTATTTTGTTTTTAATTTATTCTTATAACTTTTCACTAGATTGTTTCATACGTTGTTAATCATTGTACACAAATGTTTTCCGTCATACAAGGTGTGTTGACTAACTTCTTCATCCTACTGTGCATTATGTATTACATAACGGAAAGATTACAAGTTTTACAATCCAAAATTCTTTATGAAATGTTATTAACAAATCTTACGATGTCTGTTCCCAAATCTCTGTAAATGTGTCTTTTCCATACAAATACATGTGTGTCTACTGTTATTCTTGCTACTTTAGGATACCTTCACTACTACTTCTTCCACACTAACAAAATTGAGACCCTAACAGTCAAATTTCGTTCCTAAATTATTTTACATTCTTCCCATATATTTGTTTCTAGAAGAAATCTGCATGCTGTATCTTACATTCCACTTTACATAAAACAAATTTATTTGAAATAGAGTGAGTTAAGTGTATTTTACTATGACAAATGTCTATGTTGAGTAAATGTTACAAATAATACGTTTTGCTATGTCTTTATATACTACTGAACAAAAAAAGAAAATTAGAAGTATATTTAATGTATAAATTAGAAGTATATGGAGTGTTTTAGTTTATGCCAAATTCATTTTGAATATTAACTTGGTTGTACATACATAAATATGTATGTGTCTGATATTTTCAAGTATATAACGTTTTTCATCATATCTTTCTAACAGTCTAGACAATAATTTCTATCAATTGACACATTCACTGAATGTAGGAAAAAAATAAAGAGTATTCATTCCTTCTTTTCATTCTTTATTATCTGCGATGGGTAAGTTTTGTATACGTTACAATTATTTCCACTTCACTTTAGTTTTCAAAGAATTAGAATACAAAATTTCTATTTTTGAGGTTATGTAATGATGTGAACAATTTTATCTTTAATCAATTAAAAAGTTAAGAGTTGCTCAATATCGTTCGTTTATTCCTCCTGTTTTTATTCCGTTCATAGGGCAATATTTTAAGTGCACATTTATTAGAACTCACTACTAGTTTCATTTTGTACCTAATAATACAATTGGGTTACTGAATGTGAATACAGAGATATTGAGTATTCTTTGGTGCGAATCGCATCATTTGATTGATTGAGCATCGATTTAATTACGAAATGAGATAAGTGCTTAACCATTTATTTGGTCAATCAGGCGTCGGAGGGCGGTGACCGCCGCATTGCTTGCTTCCGGCAGTGGCTGGGCCTTTCGCTGCTGAACATCGATATGAGCCCATGATCTCTCCTTCCCCCGACAGCCATCTGATCCACCACGAAACTCCACCGCCATTCACCATTCACTTATCAACAGTTTCCCCTCCACCGCAATCACAACAGACAAGCAATTGCAACGCGTGTGGATGTATTCTAAATTTGTGTAAGAGTAATTAGAGCTAATCTTTTTTCTTTTGCGCGGGAAAATATTCTCCGGTTGCTAAAGGGTTTCGCTCCCCTCGCTTTCAGAGCTTCGTGTTTTTAGATGTATTCCAAACTTGGGTTTACTTTAATTATAAAAAAATTCCGCCTGGAGACATAGTAAAATTCCTTCGTCTTAAGTAGAAATTCACATTATTTACTTTGAGAAAGAGTTCTTCATCGCCCTGAGGAAATTGGCCTGGTAATATAAAGCACGCCCTCCTCACTGCGACGCAGGGCTCCCGGGAGGACCCTGCCCTGCTGTAATAATTTGAACGCGCCTTGGAGACGGACTTCGCTTGCAAGGCGATTGCTCTTTATTACCCCTTCGTCTTTGTGATTTCTTTTTGTTTTCAAGTCTGAATATTTTATCTATTTTTATTGTTAAAACAAACAGAAAACTAAGGATAAAACCGTGTGGGGAAATTAAAACGTTTTATTACTCAGTAGTATTTCTCCTCTCACATCTCATCGCTCGAAATGAGTGACGAATTGCGTCAACTTGGATAATAAGGGTTTTAGTTTAATTATTTATTTTCCAGGTATGATAATATGGAAATTATTTTTGGTTCTTACTTTATCTAATTCGTGATGGGATTGGTTGGGTGTTTTCACGAGGTACTCTCATCTCATTGTACGATCTTAAATGTTAATTACTTCATAAAATTAATTTAAAAAAATAAATTTTTAACAATATATCACCTCAGAGAAGCAAACTGAATTTCTTGTGACTTGACCTTATGGAAGGGTCCATTACATAGGTCAATAATACTGACTTGAGAACCCTTGCTAATATTTCTCTGTTCACAAAACTCGGTTAGAGAGAGATGAGAAAAAAATCTCATTTGCAAATCAGGAAAATAAGGCTGTGGGTTGTAAAGCATTTGTTATTTCGAAACGTTACCATATAGAAATGATATATAGGTTGTTCGCAAAAATGTGGGTTGTATGGTACGAATGTGATAACTTTCTACAGCGATAAATTTCATTTCACTGTCGAATTGTATTATAAAATTAATTAATATTATAAACATTATTTGAAATATTTTGGGTAGAAAATATGTATTTTGTAGCTTTGTGTCAGAACATTGATGTTTATTATGTATTCAAGCGATGCACTCATATGGGGTATGTGTACAGGACAACGACACCTTCGTGATGTTGGGATACGGTGCCGTGCGCCAAGGAGAGTGGAGTGAAGTGGTGTTGTCCACTCAACCCACCGATCAATCGCGACAGACCATGAGCTACATGATCCGTGGTTTGGAGCCAGGAGCACAATACGAAGCCACCGTTCAAGCACGGAACCGTTTCGGCTGGAACCACGTCTCCAAACGCTTCCAGTTCTCTACTCGCAGTTCCGGTGAGTGTTACTACATTACCACATTCCCCACATGCATACCTCGTCCTACACTCTCCCTCACATCTCTGCGGCGTCAATCCACAACCTTTTATTTTCCTTGGCATTTATCCATTTCTCTTTTCTTCATCTCTTTTGCTAATCAACTCCTCGTTCCATTGGCGCCGGTGAGTGCTTGATGGCACTTGAAGTGCTCTGCGCCCTTCAGCCCTGGGACGGTCGCATTAGTCGTTCCCATCCTTTCTTGCCCTCCTGCCAGCCATACTTTTGTCTCTGCTCTTCGCCCATCTTCGCCACTCATCTCCAGTCTTCCGTCTAAGTAAATTGCATCGTATATTCGGCGCATTTTCATATCTCCTTTCTTTGCACTCTAACTCTCCCTAACTATCTTCCCTCCCTTAAAGCGACGTCTGTCTCCTCCCTTACTCCTGTCTGTGCTTCTTGAAAGGGATGCACGCTCCCCGCTACTGCATGTGAAGCAGCTACCTTCAGCGTGTCATGAAGAACCATGACATCTGGGAATGTATTTTTATTTTCAGGTTACTCCGCATCTAAACGAAGTAAAGTATAATAATTCAGTTTGTTTTTCAGTGAGGTTTTGAAGCTGTAATTGTGTTCACGACAAATAAAACATACAATAATATTTGAAAGTTGAAACATAAACTTAATAAAAGTTTTCAGCACTGTGAAAAATATATTCAGATCCTAGTATTTAATACGAGATATAGAAATAATGATGAGGATTGTAAATATTTAAATAAAAAAATTACTTTTTTATAAAAAATATTTGAATAAAACGAGATATAATATTAATATTTATAATTTTAATATTAAAATATTTGTATTTTAAATCATAAAAATGAAGTTAATGCTCATTTCTGCACCAACATTAATGCACATTTGCTTTGTGTTAGAATAGTAAATGTTTTTTTTATTTTTGCTACCCTCAGCAAAAAAACTTTAAAGCTTTTGTGTCTCCCCTGCACAAGTTCTCTTTGATTACACGTTTGTTTGAAGCTCTGTGTGGCTAGCGCTTTGAAATGCCCACATCCAGTTTTCTTATTGATCCTTCCCATCACAGCTCGTTTTTCACCTGTGATAGTTTCGGTAATTTCCTTTACGAAGAGTTCGGTACGTACATTTATAATATATTTTGTCTCAAATATTAAAACCATACTTATTTTCTTTCTGAATACGAAAATTCTCTTTCCAATATTAAATGAAAATATTTGACGTATTTTGAAAATTTTATATTTGAGAGTGAATCGAAGTATACCAAAATAAATAATTGGAATTTTAGTAATGTAAATTCTTGGTGACATTTTAAATTTCACGAAAATATTTTTGTATTAAGAAACTTTTTAGAAACAATACCATCCAAATTTCAGGATAATATTATGATAAGTGCCACTCACTTCAAAAATATAATTGGATTCTTAACCGATTTTGCAAAGTTATTTACTTGAACTATTAGATATTTAATATGCTCGCCAGAAATATACTGACTGAAAAATGGAACCATGGAGGTTCTTATTCAAACTAAAATATGTCATTCAAACTAATTTCTTCCGGCATATTATATTCGAAATATTCTTAAGAAATGTAATACAAACTGCAAATGTTAAAAAGTGCCAACTCTAAAGATACTTCCGGTTTTCTCAATATACTTTTGCGATTTCGTCTCGACTCCTTGCCTTGAAATATTACATAGGCTTCAGAAATACAGTTTATTACTGAAATTCGAATGGAACTACTTTTGTGATAAAGATTTGAGAGAATTATAAAAAGTAGTAATTCGAAAGTGAAGACGTTTCAACTGTGCTTTGACTTAGAGGGCACCGGCATGAGCGTCGGATTTGAGAAACTCGCAGTAGGAAGAGTGAGTGTTCACGTTGCCTTGTCTGTTTCTTTTTTTTGTATTTGCCCGTCTCCGCCGCCCTGCCCGCCTGTCTGCCCGTCCGCCCGCCTGACCGCCTGTCTGCTCGCACTGACTCGCAGAGTTGCCCTACTCCGCGTTCTCACCTGAATCCGAAGTGTTAGCAGGTCAGTTGCATCGTCACTACATCTCTTCTGCTCCGCTATTCTCTTTATTACAATACGCATCCTTGTTTGTGTGTGGAAGCTATATTTTTCACTTTTGCATGAACCCTTTTGCACGCTTTTGTGAGTCTTATTGCTAATCTTCCCCTCAAGTTGGCGCAAGAGATCCAAACGTTTTACATACTCCCATTTATGTTTATTTTGTTTCATGTAATTACTGCAGGAACAGGCCGTGAGGGACATTACATGGGGTTGGATTTCTATCAATATTGGCTTTGATCAAAGTACGAATTTAAAATGAGTTACATGAAATTCCTTGAGACTAATCATTTCAGACAAAGTTCTTCGATAATCAAAATATAAACTTTGTCTCGCGAAAAATAAAACAAACTATATGCATGTAAATAACATATAAATTGATCATTATTGTGTAGGATTTTAACAGCGTAGTGCCAGTAACAACAGTAAATTTTGCAGGTTTGTAAATTCATCTTGTTTTTAATAGATTTAATCTCTTTTGCTTTACTGGATATAACGTGTGATGACATAACTATGACCGACAAATATATTTCTAATACTATTTTCTTTCATGAAGTTGCATAATTTATTTTTGAAAAGGTCTTTCATGTCACTATTCGGGATACAATAAAATGCAATACTACTATACATAACATCTTAAATAATTTATAAATACAAATAAATTTATGTATTACAAATATCCTTACCACTACTGCTGTGTAACATATTTCTCTTTTCTGAAAAACTTTTTAATTATTTTTTTGTACGTACAATGCGTTTAAAAATATCAGTAATGCGTGCATTGCATTTCTTTCGTGTAAATGTCTTTGGGAGGAATCTATGATCTGATTATAAAGGATAATTATTTGAAAATGCATATCTTTTTTGAAGATTTGATGGTATGTTTCGTGTATTTTGAGTTCCATTGCCTTAGGTTCGAGGATTTTTTTTATAATTTCATAACTAAAATTCTAAAATCTGTTCAGAAAATCCTAATTCTCTGTTATAAAACCATTTAAATGATCTGTTAAATAATTTGTAAAAGTTGACTAACAATAACTAATATTTCTTTTCCAACACTAATACTTTTTAAACTCTGGGTATGTATGTGTTGTATGTAAATGTTTGCTGTATTTCGTATGTTCACCGTCACCTTCCGACCGTCAGCGCCGCCTTCATAACACAACATATAAATTGTTGAAGGTAAAAATTCATTTCGAAAACAATATTCTGTATCATCTCGGAGAAAAGAGAATTTAAAAAATGGAGTAAATATAATCTATTCATACAATGGTAAAATTTTAGAGGTAAATTTCAAGGAATAATATTGATTCACTTCAGTTATCTTTAATAGTCGTACATGAAACTAATTTCCAACAAAATCCTTAAAATTATAACAAAATAAAAAAAAATTATATACAATTTGGTAAAAAAATAAATATTTTTCCTGGGAAATGTTCAGTATTCAAAAAAATCGAAAATAAAAAACTCCAGTTAACTATTCTATCGTTGCTTTATTTTGGGCAGTCAAGGGAAAAAAAATCTTAAATTCAATTTTCGACATAATTTGTGGGAAGAAAAAAACAAAAACGAAACGGTACTGAAGTTTACTCTGCTCGTGAATAATATTGAACCAAGTTTCTTGGAAACCTCAAAACATTGAACTGAGAGCGTTTATGGAGATATCCACGTGAAGGCGGCGAAAAGCGGTGCGAAGGCGACGGGCGACCTTCATGTGTGGAGCGTGGCTGAGGCGCGCTTTCTTGTGGCCCCCTCTCGAAGGGCGAAGGGGGCTGGGCTGCCTGGTGTCCACGGGCCTCTCGGCGACGGTGTGGCGTGTTGTGTGTGCAGAGCCCGAAGTGCGCGACATGGAGGTGATCGCAGCGGGCAAAGTGAACGCGAGTGGTGCGTCCGGCGTCGCTGCAGGCTGCGCTCTGCTGTTGGCTGCAGTGGCGCTGCTGCTTCTGCAGGCGACACGAGTGGAAACCTCCTTCGTCACCGCTTCGGCGTCACACTCCGTCGTCACCTCCTCCGCGCGTCCTCGTCACCAGATGCTCGGCGCAAGGTGAGCAGGTGAGGCACTAAAGAATACATATTTTGGATATTATCTCATTGCTACTGTTTCAACACGTTTTACTCGTTAAATTATCAATCCAATAAAAGTTAATATACCTGGAAAATATTGTCCTTTCTCTTGGCGCTTACATTTATTAGTACAGTAAAGAGAAAAATCATACATTATCTACATAGCTGATGAAGGCGCGAACCGAAATTTTCTTCAAATATGTGAGTTTCTTTTATGCGTTTATATTATTCTAAATAATGCGACACTACTGTTTTCTAGTAATTAAAACGTTAACAGACAATAAAAAAGTGGAAGAAAGACATGTGTCACTCACGTATTGGACGAAACCGTTTTCACTCCCACATCTCCTTCGTCAGTCTGACGTAATGAAATTATTCTTCTTGGTGTTGGAGTTCTTGTAAGAATATCGTCATGAATCCTTGATATATATCATGAACCGTTTCCCACATCTATCGTAGAAACTACTACTAACAAAACCACACTAATCTATATATATATGATTACAATCTTTCTAAAAATGTATGTAAATTTAACCCGTTGAAATACCCGTGAGGATACAGTGGTAGTCCTCTGAGTATGTATTTCCCCTGCTGTTTGAGTTCTTTCGACGTAAGCGCAGTTCATCCTTCAGCGGCGACTGCGCGCTGAACGAGAATTGGCTCGGCGTGTGAATGAGAGAACGAGGGATTGGTACGGACTAATTAAACTGCATTGTCTCCTAGCCACAGAGCGCGATGTCGCTTGCCCGGTATGTCTATCGTGGCGGCGCAGAGTGTTGGCATTATGCATCGCCACAGGTGATCGGTGAGAGCCTGTCTCCCTTGGAGTGATTGGCACTCGTCGATGACCCTGGTCCACCTCCCATAAACACCAGCAATACTTTTCTCAATGTCCCTAGCGCTGACAGTTATTCAATCTCACTTCCAAATATATTCCTTACAACAACTTAACAATATTGTCAGAGTTATTCCTGGTTATCCCGGTACCTATCATACAGTACCCGGTACAAATCCCGGTACCTGAGACGGCTTGAATATCATTCTGGTTCAGGCTTGAGAAAAATTGTACAACATGAGTAAAATTATTATTAATTACTAATTACAATTATTAATAATTATATATATATATATATATNTATATATATATATATATATATATATATATATATATATATATATATGATTAAAAATCCTATATAAATGATATATAATAATAAATCCGCCCGTCTTAGGGTACTTGATCGGAATTGATGGGAATGTCCCTTGATTGCTTTGGGAGAATAGATTAGTTTGTTGGTCTCCGCGTAGTCATTCACAGCGTATAACAACTTTTTTAATAATAAATTTATTAATTTAGAACCCCACCGGTATTTAACATCTAACCCTTCTATCAGCAGTCCAGTCAGTAGCCTCTGAGACATAATACAACGTTGTCAGCAATCATTAGTAAATAGTGAATTTATTTGTGTCACATCAATTCTTGTAAACATTATATTCATCTTCATTCATCTATTAATTCGTAGTAATATTGACGAAAATAGTCTCAGGCATATAAAGATTTAATAGAAGGAATGTGGATAGTGAATATTCTGGTGAGGTCAGCGGTTGATTCAGTAGAGGGAGTAGTTGTGGTGATTGCTGAATGTAAACGTTCATTAGCGCATTCCTTATGGCACCGCACAACTCGGCCTGGGGCGTGTTGCGCGAAATCCTTCCCGGCGTCCGTTGGATTTCGATGAACAGCCAATGCGGTCCGGCGACTCTCGGACGCCTCTCATACCTTGGATCGCGCCATAGCACCTTGCTTCCCTTCCCGAGGCGAAGCATTAGTTATACTGTGGGGGCTGCTACATACTACCCAACCTCACAAATGCTCAGGCTAACCAAAAATACTGTACTCCACTTTGACTTCTGGACACAGTAGACGAAAAGCGTTATGATGACTATAGTATTAGGACACATTATATATTTTGTATGATTTATTATATATTTTGTAGTTTAATTTTACTTTGAACACGGAAGATACAGAATGGATTTTTCATTTATTTTTACAAAATTAGCTCTACATATAGGTTTACATTGAGCATTCCCTTAATTAACCATTGTAAGCGTAAGCTTTTCTCCGTAAATATAATTTTAATTTTATTTCTTTAAATTGTAATGTAATTGTAAATACGTGTGTGTGTTATTTCATCTACAGTGAAATACTGGATTATATTATTACTTGATCTCCTAATATTATGTTTTTATTACAGCCGCTGGTAGCAAGGTGTCTGCTGAGCGCTGAGCGACTAAGCAACGCTCCGCTGTGGGTGACGCCGCGGAAAACGGATCGTGGAGCGCAACACAGGTCCTTGTGGGCCTCCACAGTCCGATGAACTCCGGCGATTCCCTCACTCTTCACAATCTCTTCGATTGCGCCATTCTGAGAAGAGAACAAGAGCAGCTTTATTTTTATTACCGCGTGCAACGTCAATTCGTACGTTGTCACATTAAGTGTTTTCTAAACAGTGACAATCCTAAACTTAAGGACAATTTTGTATTTATCTGTGGACGAGATGTAGCCGGACTTAACGAAGTGATAGTTTTGAACTTTGTCTCTGGGACGCTATAATAAACAGCGAAGGGCTTTTGTATTAAAGGAAGCATAGTGCAATGGTGTGTAGAGCAGAATTCCTATAAAAGTGTAAGCATGGATTATTACTGAGATCGCTGCAGAAATTAATACGTGTGTGTGTCTTTATAGCCGCCCGCCCACAACTGTTACGGACATATAATTTTTCATTTCTGACATAAATTTTATTGTAGAAGGCGCGCGGCAGAGGACCGCCGCTATAAGGGTCCAAATATATGACGAAGGCAGTGAGAGAGGAAAAATGTGAACGTTCAGAGAGACAATTCAGCTTTGAATTTCTGGACAACAGAGTGCTTCAGAAAGATGGCGGAAGCAAATGATTTTAGATCATCAAACTTAAAGGCTTAAGTGAATAGTACGTCTCCTTATTTTCTTCAAGTTTCTTAAAACGTGATAAGAACAAAATGTCCTTTTGATGACTTTTGCAGAAAGCATAAAGAGAAGAGATACAAGCCCCACAGTATTTTCAAAGCGTTGTTGAACGCACGAGTCATTTCACTTGAAGCCTGAACTGAACTATCTACACGGTTGTTCAGAGATAAATAAGATAAATTTACCTAAGATAGGCGTTACCAAACAAATTTACTTATGAATATCCATATTCAGAATCTTATTTTCAATAATCAATATGTATTTTGTGGAATAATAGTCTTCAATGTTTCTTTTATTGTGAAACGTGTCTTTAGCATACTATCATGAAATCTCTTATGTGAATATAAATGCTAATGATATAAACTCTCTGTTTATTTTGTTAACAAGAATAACAAGTTTCACGGGTGTATTTTTTTAAATGATAGTGAGAGTATTATCTGAATATTTCCTTTTTGATCAAATAATGTGTTAACAAAAAAGTAGAGAGAAGAAATTTCAAATTTAGATATATTAATGAGGAACTGTGTTTCATAAGAAAGAGCATATGAAATATTTAAAAAATATCTAAAGTATATTGATATTTGAAGTGTACCGAACCTTGTGATCAGTAGTGAGTGGATACAACTAGTATATCTTACTTTTAAGACATAGAACTAGCAGGACGTTTTCTCTTATAATTTCCTTTGGGGGTTTCAATTTTTATCACGAGTGAGACCCACTCAGGCCAATACTACTCTCATACTTGTAATAGAGAACGTACCTCGAAATGCCAGATCGTTAACAGGGTGAATTCTCTAACACTAGACAATTTTATCATGAACCTTCGATTGTCAGTTTATAAAATGAAACAAAGTCCTCGTACACTTCATATATACTCTTTGCCCCAGTGTCTATCAATCCACGGCGGGCGTTCGGCGCAGTTATCTGCGACAGTTTTCAGCGCCGAACTCCGAGGTCCAGCCGCCGCTGAGCCGATGAGGCTGCGCCGTCCTTCTCTCTGGTGTACTAGACGCGCTTTTTGTGTTAGCTAGCGTAGAGCAGGCGGGCGACTCGTTTTTCCCTCGTAACAGTGCCAAGACATCCTAAGGCGTTTCTAACTGAAGGATTAACATCTTTGTTTACATAAAATTAATTCCTGTAACTTAGATTTACGAGACTGAGACAAAGCGTCTGTGAAAATTGTACGAAGTAACTTCCAAAGGGTTCCCTCTATAGAAAACACAAATTCAGTCAGAAACTGCTAGTCATTCTTTCTATTCTTTGGACGCATCAGATTCATTGAATGTACTCTTAATCATTTACTTTCATAGATTTGGTCTGAGAGGCGAGTTGCTCGCCGCAAGCGTAGAGTAGCGTGAGGCCCCTCAGCGCGGAAGAGAACTGTCATGTGACGTCACTGTCGAGAAAGTACGACAGGGGCCCCGCCCGCGCACCCAAACTCTCCACATAGCTGTATTGTGTAAAAAATAGCGTACATGATGTATATTGGAATGTGACTTTGTTTTTCCTATTTGTCCTTGGACGGTCGTCGTGACCTGAACAGAGTGTTGTGTGTGTCGTCAACTGTTGCAGCCTCAATTGTCAAGTGTTACCCCGCCAAGCGGGTGTGCGCCTTGTGGGAGCGGGGAGTGGGTAGGATCAAATAGTGATTCCCCTAGTGACTCCCTCTCTCTCCCTTTCTCACTTTCCTCCATCCCCATCCCCATCCCCATCATCCGCTTCGTGCTCCTTGTTCTACTGCGGCCGCCCCGCGGGGCCTGCGCTTTCTGATGATACTGTACTCTCATCTACTAATATTATGTGTGCTTCTTTCAACAACGTGTGATCCCATCAGTTGCAAGTTTGTATACTAAATGTGCAGCCAAATTTCAAAACCTTTTTAATGGAATTGAACTGTAACGTGAATATAAAATGTTTATATTGTATTTAATTTTTTGTCTACAGTATTACTTGTGTTAACCTTCCCATTTTCCAACATGTCATCTTGAATAAAGAATATTGTGGAGAAAAATTACATGAAGAGAAGTCCTGTTGTTTGGAATAACTCCGTTTCCGTTTATTCTCTGACAAAGACATTTCCGTTTATTCTCTGTCAAAGTAGCTAAATGCATACGTAAATGTTTTTTATTTTCATCATTTTCCTTCAAGATAATATATTACGTGTTTCTATTTAATTCATTCATTCATAAAAAAACCAACAGTCTACTGCATTAGGTGAAACGTGTGTTGAAAGTTTTGAGAAAGTAAAAGAGTTTTTGTTGTTCAATCGCAAAATATCACAAAAAAACCGCGAAATCATTGACTTCCAAGACCTCCAATTTAAGTATCCAATTTTTCGACACTGTTAATTAAAAAAAAATCTTATGTCTAAGAGAAGACCAATTGGTCACTATACTCTTGAATACATAATTTTAATTGAGGACATAAAGGATTTAGCACCTCAGCAAATAACAATACACATTGACGTGAATGTCCATTGTCATTTTGTGTTCAATAAATTTAAGTAGAAATTTAAACGTCTTTAATTATTTGGGTTTAAATTAAAAATATATGTTTATTTTTTGGAAATTATGAAAAAAAATTCAATTTTAAGAGAATACTTCTCATACGCACCTGCCAGGTCGTTTTCTTGAGGATATAACTTGCTTCAGCACCAAAGCAAATAACAAGAAACGTTCTCCTTATTGATTAAAGGTAGGAAAAATTAAATGTCAGTAGAACAACGAACGTATATTCTAGCCAGATACAGCTTCCTAAAGCATCGTAAAATGTTTCATTTTGTGAAAATTGTCAGTAATATATCGAAAAAAATTCAGTTAAAGGTTCAAGTATTTAACCGCAAAATATTCGCTATTTAGACCAATATTAGTAACTACGTGGGGTACTTATCTAAACCAAAAACAAAACCCTTCTAAAAACTAATTACATTTGTTGTTGTTTGTAATTTTGAAATAACTAGTGAAAACATGGTTTTTAATTTTGGAAAATCATACATTCTTTAAAATGTAACAAGGTTGCTCAGAATCAGAATGAATAATTCTTTTGAATATAAGAATAAGAGCATTTTTTTTAAATTCATTGTTTCAAGTAGCAAAAATAAGTAGTAATTTTTTATTTGATGAACATTGATTGACGAAAGATAAGTTATTCTTTTATTTTAAGAAAATTAATAACAAATAAAAATTTATTGTTTTATTCGATTAACATTGAATAACGAATAAAAAGTTATTCCTTTATTTAACATAAATTGAATGACAAAAAGAAAATTATTCTTTTATTCGATTATCTTACGTGAGGAATAAAAAGTTATTATTTTATTCGATCAAAATTTAATGACGAATTAAAAGTTATTCTTGTATTTGAAAAAATACTTGTATTAACGAATAAAAAGTTACGCTTGCTTGACGTACAATTAATAATAAGTTATTCTTTTATCGTGCCGCCGTCGAGAATGAATTATTTTTAGTAATACAATACAAGCATTTCCTTTTTCTGGTTTATTTTAGTTCTTGGTACAATTAGTATGAAAAGAATCTGCACTTCTTTGTTTTACAAAGAATACATTAACCGTATGAGAATGGTGGTCATTCTGACTAAGGAGTGTGCAATTCTTTTTAATCACTAGTTTTTCCTTCGTCAAACATAAAGTATATTTTCGAACTGAAACTTAGGATATTGATCGAGAAAGTGCCGAGAGAAAACTGTTATGTAAATTTATAAATTAAGTATTTAGTTAAGAAGGTAATTCAAAAAACCTTTAATGTATCAATTATAATAAGAAATTAATGTTTTTACCTTCATTACACATAAATAGCTAAAAATTCAAAGAAGTCCATTTGCTCCCTAACTCTGTAATGAAGAAACTTTTTTACATTTGTTTAAAGACTGCATTACAAATTTAAGAAGAAAAGGATCTCCCTTATGTACTGAAAATATTTTTCAATTACAACTTAAGTGTCGTTGTCATACCCTGCTCTACCTTGCTTTATTTCATGTTTTACCTCACTAGAGGTTTCTTTATCTATTTTTTGGGCTCATTTTAATATAAACTTGAGGAGGAGGGGGAATCTCCCATTATTTTATTTTAGGTTAAATAATCAGCTGAACATTGATAATAACCTATATTATGCACTACGATGTTTAATTCGTAACGATTGCAATTATAAAGTTAGGCATACATATCGGTAAAGAGTAGGGGAGTGTGCAAGTAGAGTCCGTGGACGGCAGTGATTCTAAACTATACTGAAGTGAAAGTACCTGTTCTTGATAAATATATCCCTATTATAGAGTAATATAATTTTGTTCTGGTGAATATGAATTGCCAATATTTTACGTATATAAAGGAATGCGTGGATAGAATGGAGAAAATCGTGAAGGAAATGAGGAGGAAAGACGGGGTGATTTGTATGGCATCTATCGACTACGAGTGTGTGACAGGTTGACGAATATACAAAGACTGGTACTGGAGAAACAAATGTTGGACAATGTTTTGCTGCTAACAAATATAAATGGATAAAAACCTTATATAGTCACGTGATAAATCTGTAATAGACTTGAAAATAACGAAACAATTTGAGATTTTTAGATAGAAGGGTGTAAGTTTGTGAATGAAGTAAGTAGAGAACGTGCGGGGATACAGTTAGTGTGGCGGAGAAAAGAAAATATCGAAGATGGCAAGACGGATGAGTATAATAATAAGAGTTATTTGATTAAATTAATATGAGAGGAAAGAGGAAATAGCAGATGAGGTGACGAAGAAGGTAGAGGTAGAGTATATGAAAAAATATATATTTGAAATTCAACTCAATTTACTTAAGGATTGTAGAGAGTGCGAAATGGAACAAACGAAAGGAAGCGAACTGATATGATGCAAGGGGTTCTTAACGGAAAGAGTAATAAATTGCGAAGGGAATTATCGGAGAGGAGACAGAAGAGGATGGATGAGGCAGAAGTGTTCAGGACATACATAGATAAGCAGATATAATTTAAGATAGATGTGAAGAAGGTGAAGAATAAGGGTAGGGAAAATTTAAAAATGAAAAGCATGTTGGAAAGTCCGATTCAAATAAGCAGCGAATATGGTGAGAAGGATGGAGATATGGAGTAGAAATATAGGCAAGGGAAGACATGTGAATATGGAAGAGATATGGGATAGAATACTGAGAATCTTACTTGGAGATAACGTACCAAGAAAAGATGAGATAACCTAAGCATTGTTAAGACCACTATAGAATTTTATGGGGACTGCTGATAGAAGTAGTATAATGTTCGTACAAAAGGGATATCTTCCAGATGTATAGAAATTCTGAGAGTAATATCATGAATGAAAGATATAACAAGAGACCCAATCAAACCAGTCGTATGGACCAATAACTATGGTGCCCTCTCAGGGGAAGATATTTGATAAATAAATCACAAAAAGGCTAATGGTTTGTTTGGAACGGTAAGGAAAGTTGTATAATAGACATTATGTATTAAGAAAGAGACGACACAGAAGATGCTGTTCTTCCACAGTTAGATGATCTGAAAACACGAAAGAGAATATATTTTTTATGGAAATAGGAGGATCATTCGATAATGCATAGTTGGAGTAATATTACAAACAATGAGGAATTTACAACAGACAACATTACACCTCAAAACGATCAGTAGTTTGCACACCATACCTCCTAGACATGTCATTTCTAAAAATACCAATAGAATGCAACAACGTTCGAGGATATGCTGACATGTAACAAAATGGTAGGTCAACTCATAGGAGAATAGAAAAAAGTGTCCCCCTAAGAGCATGGTTCAACTTTGGCGCACGCACCTTCTACGATATTTCATGTTTTACGGAATTTGACAAAATCACTGAAAAGTGAATTTTTTAGTCTATGTGTGAATTTCTTCTCCAGTTCAAACCTCATTTTTTTAGATTTTCTTGTTGTTCAAATTTGTAAAAGATTAGTAGGAGTGTTACATCATTTCAAGAGATTTGGAAAGGGAATGGGTTCAAACGAAAGTATTTTGCAAAACTTTTATACGCTTTCATATACATCATACATATTCAATATATATTATGTATAGTAAAATGTTTTGGTCACGTTTTTAACGACTGTTACTAATTTTTGAGGAGGGAAGTAACTTGAACCAATTTTTCTATTTTTCATTTACAAACTGAAATAACCATGGAACCATATTTATCAAGAAATAAAAAGGCGAGGATGGAAAATATGTTTATTTTTCTTCATTTTAAATTCGTTGTGTATAATTTTAGAACTACCACGAAAATTTTATTTAGTTTCTTTTCCAACATTTTCTAAATTTGCATTTTTTTAGGGAGGGAGAATTAAAATTAAAAAATATATATTCACATTCTTTGAAGTCTACAATCAATAAAAATTCAAAACTGTTCTAAAATTCGCGCATTGGTAAGATCAATATTATGCAAGTCCTTTTAATGACGAAAAAGAAATTGTTCAAAATTGTCAAAGAGGGGAAACGAGTTCATATTCTAGGCACAAATTATGCTTTTGTATGGTCCATTATAAAACATTTAAATTAAACATTCTAATTTTAGTTTCTCATATACGTAGTGTATAGAAAGTATTGTAAAAAATCGAAAACGAGATTTTTGCGGAAGTATCCGTTTTGGGGACACCTGATTCTCAAAAAGTGGTTTTTGGCGTAACGCCCGTCCGTCGGTGTCTGTCCGTAAAGGGATGAATCAATTTAATTCGCTTATCGCATTTGCGATAGATTTTACTTGTTGTTGATGCACGTACTCTAATTTGGTTTTTATTAAAAAAAGGGGGCACTTCACATGAATGTCAAAGTACTTTTTTCAATGCTTCTCAAAATTGGCTCCTACGATTTTGTTTAAATATTCTGTACGTGAAGTGCAATTAGTATGAATTTCATACGCATAAACTGTACTTCGCTTGAAAGTTTGGTATAGCCGCAGTAAAATAATTTCTGTAATTTGTTAAATTATTGGTTTTGAGCCCGACGAAGATGTTAGGTATAGTTCATAATATATATTTTTGATTAATGGTTTTAATGGTTTAATTAATTAACTATAACATTTTCGTCGGGCTCAAAACCAATAATTTAACAAATTACAGAAATTATTTTACTGCGGCTATACCAAACTTTCAAGCGAAGNCCAAGGAGTATATGTTTGTAGATGTGTCATTTTAATATGTTACTTTTTAATGAGAGCAGAGGAATATCTGTATCTTATGTTTTTCTTGGTATCGTTAATCTTCCGCCCACACTCGACCTCTACGCACGAGTTGTAACCTCTTATTTGGTGATGCTGCATCATTTGGCTGTGTAAGCTTACGCATCAGTTGTGTCCACTGCTCCTATTGTCTGAGGATCTTTAACTTTGCCGGACGCTGGTTAACTTGTTAATACTGTGTGTCATATTTAATGTTCATATTATTTGATGCGTGAGAAAGTTATTTTATATTATTAATTATCGTTTGAAGAATTAACATGTAATGTGTGATGAATCTTTTTGTTTATTTTTAATGATATTTTTAAATTTAATGTTTCATAGTTTTAATCGTTAAAAATAGAATTATTGTAAACAATATATTTTAACGCAGAACTCCTTGACGAGACATATAAGGAGAGTTTTAATAACAGGAAGTAAATAAAACAAACAGTATCACTTGTTTAACTAAAATTAATCACAGATACGATAAATGTTTATTAATATAATTTTGCTATTTCATATTGCAAAACAATTAACTCTTTAATTTTTTAAATACATTATATAAGCATATTAATCGTCTACAGGCTTTGTTCTTGCGTAAATAATATCCTAATTATCTTTATATTTACTAATAAATATATCTTTTGAAATAGAATATAAATCTTACTTACCTCTAAAAAACGAAAGAACAGAATTTGTATATTGCAGATTATTTTATATAAATGCTTGTAAAAGTATTTCATCA
>NNCF01129373.1:0-19216 GCA_002313205.1 Laupala kohalensis
CGTTTACTGCAGACAAGCACGTGCATAATAGACGCCAGTGAAGAGAGATATGGACGCATTAAATTACGACGTACGGGCAGCTATGAACTAGAAGCTCTCCCGATAATGGAAACGTTGATCCAACGGAGAGCAATTCGTCATATACGCTACAATTTTCTCAAGTGCTTAGTTTACTGCGTATGTTTAAAACTGACCATTTATTTCTTTCACAGACGATGATGTTTGTGGACTGTCAGTTCCAAGTGCAGGTGCGTATGATACGTAGCGATTTTTCTGAATGCATTTAATATTCCATAGTAGTATTTGTTAATGGGAAATGTAGCGTGCTATTGAAGCTTATCTACATGGAGGTAGGTGTTGGGTGGTAGGCTAGCTGGGTGGGCCGGTTAGCTGGGTATACCAACAACTTGTTAATAATACAGTTATTGACTCTAGCAGGACGTGGATAGAGAAAGGAGTGTTCGCTTTTCAGTGGTCACAGCTATATGAACCGGGACATTCATGTGAAAAGCTACAATTTTTTTTTGTGGACCCACCGGGAATTGAACCCGCGATGATTCTGTGAAGAACAAGAACGATACCACCTGACCCACCAGAGGGGCTGTATTTAATAACAGTTCCACAGGGCAAAGAAAATTGGAACTCTTCTCAGTCACTTCTTTTCTCCTGAAGCATTTTCCTCCTGAATATCTATATGCCGTTATTATAAGAAATTGTATTAATTTAGCTTGGGGCATTAGCTATACACTTAATACTTTCATAAAATAAACATATCAACAAGATAAATATTACAAGTTTATAAATCATAGAGAAAGAAGCGGGCACAAAAACAGGAAAATATTATAAACAAATAACAGCATTAGGTCGAGCAAATTCGGCAATTGAACAGTAATCACTAAGGCTACCAAATGGCTGTCTTCTGGTGCAAGGGATCGCTTTTCACGGACACTGATATGTTATGTGCCTCGCAGTTTGGGGAGCCGCACCACAATCACACCTGTGTTCCCGTACCAACCCCCCTCCCCCACCACCACCGCCACTTGTGGAGCATAGCTCCACACCTACGAAGGTCTGTTTAGAATTCTGTTTAGACGGACCCAGATTCTGCGAAGGCGATTAAATCCGTGGGGTAGTTTTTGAGAATTTATCAGAGGGTGCCATACTTGGCCGACTTACGTTTGCCATTGTGTCACCCATCCGATTTTACTATTAAAGTCCTGATCTGTTAGTTGTTGGGTTATTTTAACTCCAGGGTTCCTTGATTTTAAAAAAATGAAAACTATTATTTCCTAATGGATAGGAAAGTATGGGTTTTCTTGTATCTTTTTATATTAGATATATTCAGAAATTATCAGAAATGACTGGCAACAGTGACCGATTATACATCAATAATACCTGAGTTACGGAGACTTTCTTCATTTTATGTATTGAATTTTTTAGCGCAAATATTTTTTCTTGATTGCCCATTGATATCTTTTGAAAACTTTTCACTGTTAAAAACGCAGTTACTAACTGTGTATGACCACGTGGAGAACAATAAACTAATTTACTCTACGGAAGCAAGTATCTCATCAATAATATGGCATATACAACTTTCCTCCATATTTTTAGTTATATGCGAGTTTCTCTCGGTTTCATACATAACATTAACGATGTAAACAGGACATCTGAACAGATATGAACAGTATTATAACAATGAATGGTATTATAACAATGGAGCATCACGTCACTCCAGTACAATTCCCAATGAATTTTTTTTTTTCATTTCGTACGAGACGCGTCAGTGATTTCATTTGAGGAATCAAGAAGTCGAGTTACAAGAAGTCGAGTTTTTGCTTAAAATTACAAACATATTGACATTCTATTAGTATATAACTCGCAGCTAACTTTTTATCTTATCTAGGAATTTTTGCTGAATTTTTTGAATCCGCCTCTGCCTTAGGGCCCTTGATCGGAATTGATGGGATGGTCCCTTNGTCATACGCAGTTTGTACTGTTTTTTGACAATAAATTTATTTATTTATTTATTTACATCATTTAAATATAAATGAGCCAAGTAGCGTCTTTATTATGTAATTTTAAGAAGCTGTTACCTCGGAAAAGAAGAGATGAAAGGTGAAATAATAAGAAATTTGCGATACAACATTTACTGCTCTAAAGTACAATATTTCATTCGTGTGTTATGCTCCGTCCGGTTACGTAGAAAAGGTGCGAAAAATCTACATGAATTGGTGTATTAGTGTGTACGATGATGGGTGTATACATGTGCTTGAGCCGTGACGAAAGTCATAAGAATAAATAAATAGATTTCTATGGACTTCGTCTACTCATAATACTACATTTTCTGTTCAACACAGCATTGTCATAATGATAGTAACAGACAAAAACACAAAGACATAAACAAATCGAAATGAAATATAACGAATATGATTTATAACATATATTTGTGAATCTATGATTATATCTAGGATTCTCATCTACATAACTCCTTCCAATTGTTTGAAATGTAACATACGTTGCCTGAGGTCAGCTTTAGGTGTCAACGAATATAAATTATATTTTATCTTAATTTATAATTATCATTTTAATATTCCTGGAAATATTTTCGATGTTATTTAACCTTGCCCTTTTTATATTCTCTCTCTTTTTTTAATTTTAGTACCACCAGTTCGTTTCTGACGATCGTCAATTGATTTTTGCGAGCCAAGAAAACAAAGACTTTCACCTGTTCGCTTCGGCATTGACCCAAACTCGGGGATTGGCTTGTGTATACACGACGACGCAGTACGTCTACAACACGCCCTTCAACAGCGCTAGGAGTTCTACTCTGGTATCGTCTACGCTCTATGACACGTCATCGGGAGTTGACTCAACTTCAACTCCAACGACGGACCGTCGTGTCGTTGGCCCAACCCACTAATTTGAGCAGACCACCCACTGACGGGGTTCTGGCATGGCCAGTACCATGGTCGAGTATGACCATGTACACTGTCATAGAGTAGGTCAGAGATCCGGGTGGATGTTGCTCACGGACTTGCGAGTCGAGGTGAGTGGTGCAGAGGACAGCACACCTGCGACGAGAGCTGGCGGTCCCGGGTTCGTGTCCCGGCACTTCGCAATTTTTACCTGGCATTTGACGATGCAAACACTCCTCGACGAGTAGGCACTCGGAAGTTGTGTGTTCGAAGAACGTTGCAGATCAGCGTTGTCCAACTAGCGACCCAACTAGGCACAACTTAGTGTAGTAAGACGATACAGTCAGAATTAGAAGTTGACGTAACACGCCCGGTGAGATCGAAAAAGACAATTGTGTTCGGCATTACCTCGTCATACATTACAATATGAAAACATTATGTTACAAAATATTAAAAATACCTTTTAAATCCAGAAATGTACTATTTAATTTTTCCAGCTTGAAATAATATAAATTTCATGACGAGACTGAAAATATCGTGTTGCAAGTATATAAATACGATACATTAGCTTTATTCGTCAGGCAACATTTTACCCAAACCAAATTCTGTGCTGGCCCGATCTATCATAAGTGTAGAGATATAACCCGCCCGATGCCCGATCTATCATAAGTATGGCCCGCGGGCTGAGGTAAGTTGGACAGCGCTGTTGCAGATGTACCTGTATGCAATATTCAAAATGAAATAAATAACTGTAAAAATAGTAATCATAAAAAACCAATAATCGTTGAGAATTCATACTATTCCACACTTGAAAAATGACGTTATAATGGATTTTAATGACTTTTCGCCCTCCTGTTTGTAATACATCGTGGAAATACGCGAACCAGGAGAAATCCCGGAATCAGGAGTGAAGTAGCAGAAATCTGGGAGACACATTTGTCGGATAAATCTCGTTCGATTAGGTTAAGATTGGTCAAGATAGAAGAAAAAAGATTAGCTACTTTTTAACTTTAAAATTTATTGCAAGTCCCATCTGAAAAGAAGGGAGGGTAAAATAAATGCGCAATTTTGTTCATCAGGAAATATATTATTCTATGCAAAGGGCTTTCTCTATTTTTGTTGCTTCAGAATAAATCAGTCACATGATATTACGTTTAAATATTACATAAATGTGTAAGAAACTGTATGTATATTATTAAAAAGTGTTAAAGTTAATGGGTAACCGAAAGAAATACAATTAAAAATCACTCAAAAATTTGACGGAACCGATTTGGTATTCGTAGAGAATTATTATGCCAGATTCTCAACGACCGAGAAATTCGTGGGTGATTTTTATGTGTTTTTCTTTCTGTTTCTCGTGAAACTTTAAAACATTTTTAATATATTTTTGGCCAGGCCCTTTTATTTTATTATTTACATCGGAATTTCGGATAATCCGAATTTTCGTTAATTCGATAATTTCTTAATTTTAGGCGCTGGTTCCAATTCGGATTAGCAAGGTTTTGACGTATTATTACAGATGTATTGGGATTTGGTGTGCATTGAAGATCGAAATTCGAACAAGATCAGTAAAAAAGTGATCGTGACGGATGCACCTCCCATGATCCTCCATGATGCTTTCCCCTCTCTCTCCCTCCCTCTCTCACTAAACTGAGTGAATTTCCACCGACGAGAAATCGAAATCCGCGAATGAAGAGGGACTGGTTGCGCTACGGGAATTCACGGTCCACCGACTCCAACTGGCACTCCAATTTGGACGCATTAATATTTCTTTATTGCCTGCCTCGCCCGGGCTGTTAACAGCTTCCATATACCGACATTGGTGCACTGGAACAGGAAACACAACTGCCGTCAAGATGATGATTTTTTTCTACTCTTTTTTTTTACTACTGCGCGAATCCTTAGTGTGTTGGAAAGAGCATGGCGGGTTGGGATCAAGGTGGAATAAGCGAAGGTGGGCCATTGCGTATCGAGGTGGAAGAGGACGTTTATTTATTTGTAGTATTGGTTAATGGGAAATGTAGCTTAGAGCTATTGATGCTTATCTACATGGAGTGAACGGAGGTAGAAGTTGTGTGGTAGGTTATTGTTAGTAGGTGGGTTTACCAACAACTTAGCCCACGTGGAGGGGTCAGTAGGAGTAGTTAGTAATACTTCGAGTTATTGTTACTAGGAGGGGGTGGATAGAGGAAGGAGGGTTCGCTTGAACTGGGACATTAATGTGTAAATCCACTTTTTTTTGGCCTCGCCGGGAATTGAACCCGGGATGACTTGGTGAGCAAGAACGCCAAACCCTTAGCTACCTGACGCAAATTGACCAGATAACGAAACGTAAGATATATTTTGAGAGGGAAGTTAAATATGATGTACTGATTTATGTAATATGTTTGATTGTGTTGTTGGCGTGAAGCAATATTGTAATACCTCCGCTCCAAAAAAGTATCTAGCATATGATTGGGAGGGCACACCTTGTCTTATTCCACTATAGATTGGGGTTGTTCTAGCTCGGCGATTTTGAGAATTTTCTTCTTTTGGATTGTGTCATGCGACAGATGATACCTCAATTCCAGATCTTTTACATTTTGAAAAAAATGTAATGCACACTTTTTCACCCAGTTACTTGACCTATTCATAAATATGAAATATTCATGTTCTAATGTTGCTGTAAAACGTATCTCGTGGCGATGAATAATACTCATTTCGAATAATATACGGATCGAAACCAGCCAGTGAACTTACTGGGACAAACCCCCATACGGTATGGGGATAAAACCCCCAATGATGGAAGAAATTCGACAAAATAAAATAAAATGGATAACAAATCCCCGTCGTGGCAACGGTGTCAGCGTGGTCGCTCGTCACCAAGTCATTCCGGGTTCGATCAAATTTGTAGCTTTTCATGTCTCAGTTTATATAGCTGGAATGTATGAAAAGTCCGCCCTCTGCGACTAACAACCGGTGGTTGCAATGTTCGGATACAAAAGTCTGGATCATATCTAGACGCTGTTTCTGTAAAAATCACGACGAGTCAAGTGAGTAAACTCAAATTAACTGAGCCTTACTGGTAATCGTCATTCCCGATCCTTAGTTGGCCGGATCGATATATACACAAATGAATACATACATACAAATGAACAAAATAATGTAAGATGCAATATCATCAAGCGCTTATAAAAGTTACTTTTTGGCATATACTTATTCCAACTATGTATTTATATCTTTTAATTTCGTTTCATTTGTTACAAAAATTATTTTGATAACGGATTTCTAGTTTTAGAATAAATAATAAATGGCACTTGAATTTCAATTGCTGGTCTCTTGAATTTGTCCGCAATCGTTCAAACATTTGATCATGTTACTACACTCCGTGAAATGCAGCTGACACAAAACGTANGATCATGTTACTACACTCCGTGAAATGCAGCTGACACAAAACGTATGTCATAACCACTTTCCAACGCAATCCATAAATTGGACATAGTTTGCTTATACGCTTAAACATCGAGCGAAGCATGTTTTGAGTGGATATTAGTTCGCACGAGAGTGAAAACGTGCATATATTTCAATACTATTTCATCGGTTTTGCTAATCAATATAAAGGAACGAAACGTTTAATACCTCATAACTTAGGAACACTAAATTATTTTCAAATATTGCAAAAAAATGTGCATAAGATGAAAAGAATGAATTATTGCAACCATAAAAAAATAATGGCAGATACGTGAACAAACAGAAATACTCACGGACAGATAAAACTTCTGTTTCGCAAACTCTTTCAACCGTTTAATTTCGTTATTGAATTTTTCATAAAAGAACATGTTATTTACGTAGGTAAAATACGAGAATATAATATTGAAGGGTCGTGTTATTCAGCGAAATATTCATAAATAAGCAGTAAAAATATAAACGAAGATTTTCGTACATTCATGAATATGTATTTACAAGATTAAATTTCTACATAAAAATAGTATAGTACATAAAAATACAGTCCAGATGACCAAATAATAATCTTTGTGTTCAATTTTAAAAGATTTAAAAGTTTACGTGATTGATATTTTATGTAAGTAGATTTGTCCAAAAGAAAAACTCTATACGCCATTTGGTGATGTCTGAATATCTGTAAAATGTAGGTTAAGATTTCTTTCTACATGTCGTCCTTGTTCAAGTACATTTCACACATATTACTACTGGTAGAATTTTTTTAAATTTCAAACAAGATAGTTATATATTTATTTTTTATTTTAAGTCTTTTGGCGAGGTTCAGGTCGTGATGCCTGCTCTTCCACCTAACCTTGGTTTTAGGTTCTATAAATAAATAAATTTATTGTCAAATAGCAGTTACATACTGCCTATGACTACGTGGAGAACAGTAAACTAATTTACTCTCCGGAAGAAAGCAAGCAAAGGCAGAGGCGGATTAAATATTTCAGCATACCCAGATAACAATACAAAGCTAGCTGCGAATTATAATATCAACAGAAAGCTAACAGTTTGTATTTAATTGAACGCGAAAAAAATAGTTCACAAGAATATATTATTATAAACTATAGTTTAATGGGAAAATATTCTTTATAACACTGGATATGTCAGAACATCTCAACTTAATGTACAACAAACTGAATAGTCATGTTAAATTATGAAATCAGAAATGGAAAAGGAGAATTTAATCAGCTTTAGACAACTTCAAAAACCAGAAGACCTAAGACAGATTTGCACGGAACGAAACGCAACGTACAGATCGTTACGACTTAACAGTGGCCGCGTCAATTCCAACTGAGATGGAGAGGCGTGTCTCGGTATATTCAGCAATTTGTTCCACATCCTGTTCAGCGCACCTGTGATCATCTCCCTTTCATCTTGCAAGAGACACAGCGTGTCATTACGTAGTAAATTTAGAGCACAGATCAGAATCTCCCCTTCGGTTTTGCATGGCAATCACATCCTGCTCTTACGCGTACAAAAGTAGTCCCTTCTTCACGAATCGGCCAGCTAGGTCACGGAGAAATACATTTTTTTAGGAATAATTTTTCCGCTCATAAAATGTGATTTTTCGGATTTTCATGATTTTTGTTATTTTACGGGAAAAAATTATTTATTTTAAACGTTGTAAAGATGGTTCGAGAGTAGGTAGAGTTAAATCAATAAATTTCGTCAAATATCATGAACTAATTTGGACAGCACCGGGATTTTCATTTGTAAACTAGCTATTTCCCAAAATCAGTTATCGACAGAATTGCTGATACTGAATGTGCTAAAATACTATTTTAGCAATCTGATATCTCTGTATTATAGATACGTGTGCGGTGTCAGCTCACCCTATCATGGAAATAATCTTAGATTAACGATCTCAGAATAGATTTATGAGTCTGTAGATTTATATCTTAAAAGGGCTTTCTGCTAATTCTTAAACGATCGGTCCCCACGCAATAGAAGTACTGGGGGTCGTGAAACTGATCTAATGATATTTTTATTTTAAAGATTTTTATGGTGCTTTTATCTCCCTCGAACTTCCCTTTATGGAACTTAAATCATATAATTGATTGGATGTCAGATGTCTAAAAATACAAACATTATTTTCTGCCGTATAAGTTTAGCGGACTGTCTTTGTCGTCTTAGCACACTCTTCCAAAAAATAGGAAATAATTTTTTTTCCCAAATGTATATCAATAAATCTCTCAAACATCTTAACCCTTTACTACCACAGAATGTTTTGAAATCGATTCTTCTTTGCTAGAAGTGTTTAATAATTGTTGGTACATATTCTGACCACCTTTTTCACAATCGAACAAATGATCAAAGATTCTTAAAAATGTAAACTTTTATTTATTTAATTTAAATTCTTTAAATGTAATTAAAGATTTTTGTAAGAAACTTAATAGCACGTCAGGGTTTCCTTTTCTATTTTACTTGAAGTTAATATGTAGCTAACTTTAAAATCTTGCGCTATGGTAACTATACATTTTTGCTATTTTTAAAAAAACTTCAACGTATTATATAGAAATTTTACGTGTAATTCCTTATTCATGCAGGATGAGGTGATGAGATGAGAACCATAAATGCACAGGCAAATTTACGAAATGAGGAAGGTAGATGAGGTTTAGTTGAACACTGGACTGCCAACAAAACAGTTTAATGACTTGAAACATAAAAGTTGAAAGTCATGAAATGATACAAAGTTGAAATTCTGGTGAGATACTGAGATACGGTGAGACGATCCGCTTCTTAAAAGAGTCCGCCCGGATGGTGTTGGGTTGAACGGCTGGAGTGCAGTTCGCGGCCAAACTAAGCAGCAGTTTGACCGTGAAGTTGTCACAAGTGAGGACGCTCGTCCGTGACTTGCCTGTAAGTGAGTTGTGGCAAGTGAGGACGGTCTACATGTCCGTGGCTTGCCTCGGAGAAGCGCGCAGTTTACGCGCTGGCGCCAGATGAGAAGTGATGTGTTGTGGGATGTTGACTGGTCGGATGACAAGTGTTGCAAGTGAGCAAGTGTCCACATGTCGGGGCTCGCTTCGGAAAAGCGCACTGTTCATGCGCTGGCGCGAGATGAGAAGAGATGATGACACGTCGAGTGAATTGCACTAAGTGAGAGCGGTCGCTTGTCGCAGGCTACCTCGTAGCGGCGAAGGGCTCCCACGCTAGCTCCGGTTCACTGGATCGATCGATAGCGTGACGTCACAGACCGACCGTGTATCGATGGTCCATTTTACTCGTCATGTTAGGTTATCTGACGTTGTTCTGGCGGGAATAAAGTTCATAGAAGCCCAAATCGAGATATGTCACTCAATTGGCACAAAGAGTATAGAGTCCAAAGATCGTCCACTAGTTCAATAGTGCGATATTCAAAAAATGTCTGAACAGTATATTAATATAATATTTATTGTACTGCTTTGGGAAATATATCCCAGTGGCAGCCTGAAACCATACACGAATTTATACTAAAAATACTACATACATTACAAAATCAAAATACAATATGAAAACAAAGAAACAGAAACGAAATAATAACATGAACAATTACAAAGTAAAAACAATTTTAAAATACAATTATCGTGAAGGTATCTATTATTTATTTATTTTATGACTTTTGTCCATGTTCAGGCAATGAGGCCTGCTCGTGCACCTAACCAGCTAGGGTAAGGGAATTGGGAAGGAGAAATGTTGGGTGACCAGGGAACTTTGGTGCCGAACTGATATTTGAGTGGGTGAGGGAAACCCTGACTGAAAATCTCACGTAGTTGAGCAGGGTTTGAACCCACACTCTAACGCTCAGCGGAACTATGGTAGAGAAGACGCTATCACTAGACCATGTATTACTTCATCGTGGGACATTCTTATTTTAATTTTTAAACTACGCATATTTTGAGGCAACGCAAATATAAACAATTTTAATGTACTTAATGTACATTAAATTATTTATATTCATTTGTTATGAATTGAATTTTTAAAATCCGGAAGTAAGCGAAGACGCAATGAAATGTCAAGATATAGGAATTTTATCAATGTTACAAAATATGAAAAGTAAGCGAAGAAATCATTTTAGTCCATGTATTTATTGATGAATTGTCAAGGGAAAAAGTTATTCACAAAGTCAATCGTACACGCATGGGACGCGAGTCACAACATGTCAAGATGTAATGAGATACCCAAACATTTTTACGAGACGATCTCTTTACTTTCATCATACATTGCATGCAGAATAAGTAAATTCGTTTCGAATGTTTTGTCATATAAGTAAAACTCCAATAAAATACCACAAAAAAAGAAATTCAAATAGGAATTCCGTATTGTGAACATTCCAAATTTTCCCACAATGCATTGGCTTGCAGACTCAACACGATGTCTGTTCCGTACAAGAATGCGTGTCAGACCAACACGACGTAGACAGTGAAACTCTAAGCTCCAGAACAAATCCCAGTTTAAGCGACAGGTCACTGTGCCTGTCTCCTCCACAAGGAGACAGCTCACGGAATTTCAGGGCAAAGGAATGCACGACACCGGTTGACAAAAAAAAAGGAGACAAAGATGCTAAGAAGATCAGTCAGTAGGTCAGGAACGTTGATTCGAATAATGGAATCAAGGTAGTGTGAACGTCAAAGTGATACCGGTTAAATGCCCTTTTTTGTTTGATCGAGAGAAAAGACTTATATCTAAAAAGTGTCTAATAAAATATTTGCGATTATCGACTCGCTATCGAGTAATTTTCAGTTAAATTTTCATGGGCACTTATGTAGAGAACTCGCAAAGGGTCTAATTTTTTTAAATTGTGGAAAATTTCACCGGTGAAATGAACCAAAAAAAAGTATTCTCGAACATGTCGAGAATTTATTATAGAAAAGAACTCTACAAAAATTAAGAAAAACTGCAGAAAAATAGGTTAAAGTTACAACATGGCCAACGTTATTCAGTATGCACTGTGAGGCATTGATTCTGTTCCACTTGACGACCTGATGACTGTTATGAAATACCATAATTTTTTAAATGAAAGAACAAATTATTATCTATCTATTGTCGAATAAAATTTGGAAATTTCGGGGCTAATATTTGATTCAACCAGTTCTATAGAGTCTCTGAAGAGATTATTTTTTAATAAATTGTGATGTAATTCTCATTGGAATTAGTATAAATTAAAACTTAATATACACAATTTAATTAGTTTTATCTTTTTCTAATAATACTGACTCTATTATTTCTACTATTCATCATTCGAATTTGGGAATGGGTGGATAAATGAGTTTACAAGTAAAACGTCTCAATCAATTAGTGTATCTGTACTAAAGTGTTTTTAACAAATTGTGAATTCCAATGTGTAAGATTTCTTAAAACTCTATTCTGCAAAATTTCACTGCTATCGACGTGCACAGTGACGCTTACGGAGTAGTGTGTCTTTATTTTTTTATATTATTTAAACAATGTCATTTTATTTCTGCATTAAATAATTATATCACATATAAGAGATGAAATAAATAAACCATAAATATATACCTATAAATAATTAAAATGAACATTCTGAATTATTACTATTTAATACCCTGCACATTCTTTGATGGTATTGAAGAATTTCGAGGTACATCGAAAAAAAAATCTATATTTAACGTGTTGAATGCCAAATGTACTTTTGGATTCGCATTCCGTTAAATACCGCCAGAAAAGGCATTTGATCCAATTGCCCAAAGAGACTAAAAGATCAGTCGTGGAGTAAAATTAGACGTGGAGCGAAGAGGACTCGGCAATTTATACCGAAATCGTCAATACAAACCACACGTTGACAAAAAAACATGTGGAATGACTGCAGACCTTTAATTTTAGTAGAGACGGAATGAACCTGAAAAACTGCAGAAGGTGATGTGGGAAATGTCAGTGAATTGGTGATTTCAATGTTTTTTTTTGCGAAGGGGTGAAGGACTCCACTGACCATAAATAATTACCCAGAACTCGTTTACAGTCATCAAATAGTTTAAGAGAATTAAATATAAAAAAGTAATAACGAAATCTTTCATCTGGTCTCGTCTTTTATAAAATTTAAATTAAATAATCACTCTTCAATACTATTTGTACTATCAGACAGGGCATGAGAAATTGTCCCAACGTCGTAACGCCTTAATTAACTTAAACAACATTAACTATTAACAAACCACGTAGGGTATGATCATGCCAGCTAAAGGGGTGGGTTCTATAAAAACTAGTTGATTACCCGGTGTTGCCCGAAATTTTATTACTTGTTAGACCAACGAACCCTCTCGCCGGGAACCGCACAGTGTGACTCCCGCGATAACACCGCTTTTCTACCAGTTAATAGCACAGTGAGTTCGTCCGAGATAATTACTCAATGAAAACTTCAATCCCACCCGACGTCACTCGCGGTGATGGTAGCGACTAGTAATTTACTGCTACACAACTAATTACTTTCGGAATGCTGCCACCACTGAGTTTGCCAACAGAAACTCAGAAAGATAAATACTGAATATTTTGTACAAATATTTACATAATTTAAATACATAATATTTACAGAAACATACAACGTAGAAAGTATATATGAAATATCTCCATTCAAACTCCCAGAGCTGACGGCACTGAAACATTACACATTGACTCTGCCCGATGCAACCCGCAACTTCTCTACGCCCACCTCTGGCACAGAATATATACCAGACAGCCCTCTTCCATGTAAACGGCTTGTTATTGGTTTCAGCGCTTCAAGTGAAATGTTGTACCAACTACTCGCTTCTACCAACTACCAGCGGCCGCCAGGGCGCGTAGACGTTCCCGATTCCACTTTCATTCTAGGTACTCTACCCCCACCCCCTCTTCGGGGTACTGTACCCCCCTCCCACGTTATAATGCTACCTTATCTCATATTATATTTAGCTGAAAATACATTCCCTTAAAAAATTAACATTTGTGAATAGTTGACACAATGTGTAGTTCAAATATTTTACTATACATTTGAAACAGAAAACGGAAACAGGACACAATTGAAAGGAAATTTATACAAAGAAAATACGTACTTGCTCTTAATTATTTTTATTCATTAAAGATTCCTTGACATTGTCACATGCAATGACATTGTCACAGGAAATATGCAATCCTTCATACAAAATACTAGCAAAAAGGAACTCATTTATGTACATCGACCAACTATTTGAAGGAATAAATAAATAAATGAGACTGATAAAGCATGTCAAACGAGAAACAAAGAACACACTCTTGAATGAAAAGTAAACAGCACTATCACACCGATCAATCTAATTCACTTATTGTCACCTAAAAGAGAATGCAACTTTTATTACTAGACAAAACTTTACACAGCCAATGTGGCCAAGTTCACCAACTACCCACATTTTATGTGCTAATTACTTAAAACATCAAATTACTGAAATACTTAAAACGTATTATTATTTACCTATTTTCGCTTGCAAAATTTTTTTTAGTCTGGAGTGCTGACAGAACTGTTGTATCCTCAAGAGGTGTCCATAAGACATTGTGGTATTACTTAAAGAACTAACACATCAGTTTTCGTAAGCCACAAACAGTATTAAGAAACGTACGCAAATTACAACACGCTTCGTACTCCACTGTTCAAATTGATTCAAAACTCGAACTCACAGTTCGTCACAACTTTAAAATACTTCATCTTGCTTCAAGAATTCATGATTTCATTTCAACTGATTTCAACTTGACGCGTTGCGAGCAATAAGAAGCCAATAACCTAACCCAACACGAACTTGCTGCCATCTATTGAGCGCAACCACAAATATAGTCGGTGGCGTTGTCTGGACGAAATGTTTGACAAACTACTACAAACTTCAAACCCTTTCACCCTATCCTGTCTCCTTAGCCTTGCCTCTGGCATCGAAGAAGAGTCAGTATTTCGGTTCGGCGTCCGACACAGCCTCCCCGTCTGAAAATCTCTCCCGCGCGTCTGTTCCCGAGGCCACAGAAGCACCTCTATTTACTCATCCGATGCACACGACACCACATAGTTCCCATTGTTGTTCACGTCCCTTCATTGTCGCGCACGGCGAACTTCACTTTCCCTGGAAAATGTTCACTTCTAGCTCTCGTTATTCTGACTGACTCCAATGTTAATAAAAAATAATTTTGTCCAAACGAAAGTTTGAGCGCTGTTTTGACGACGCTACACTAGGTTAAATTTTCGCTTTAAAGGCCGCCAACGCGGCTTCACAATTTCATTACAATGCTTTTAAAATATAAACCATTCTTCCAAATTTTACGATGTAAAAATGTTTTTAGTCTTTGTTAAAAGAACAAAAAACAACAATATGAAATTTGATGATTATTTTCTTCCAAAATTATCCTATTAAATTGAAGTTTTTTAACACTCCTATTTTTAAGAAGGTTTTTTCGAAGATGTAGGTAAACCTTTGCAGATAGTCATATGCTGTCGCTGATTTCTTTTGTCGCTGAACTCGCAGAGGCGAGCAATATTGCCATTCATTTTTATCACCTATCTCTAACCGTTTAGCGAATATATCTCGGATTTCGACATTTATGATCAAAATTATTTTCTATCTTTCTTTTCGTGCATTTAAAAGTTAGCCTATGTTCATCCTGAACATGTTAACTACATCCTTGACAAATATCACCACGATTGGTTCTGCGGTTTAGTTGTGATTAAGTAGCAAACAGACAGACACACTTTCGCGTTGCGCATTTATATATTAGTATGGATGATACTATGCAATGGTAATATAACACACTTACGATTTCTCATTTCCTACTTTACGATGGTTGTATTCCGAAATGTTGGCGTCATGAACCTATTACATATTACGCAGAGGGTGTCAAATTTCGATTCGATAAACGACATATTAAATTGTTTCTCATTATATTACTCATCAGGAGACCAATGTTAACCATCAGGTGACCAACAAAGATACCAATACACTCAATTAGCACTTCATAGTCGTTCTACGAGCTGTATCATACCCAGTGGAAAAACGCATTTTACATGATAAGGTAATGGAACCAAGAAATATCATGATCTTATGTTTCCAAATTAGAATCTACGAACAAAATTTAATTAATTAATTAATTTATTTATTTATTGTCTTACAGCGAGGTTAATGTCGTGAGACCTGCTCATCCAATTAACCATTACCACTAGGGTGAGGAATTTGGGTAGGAGATACGTGGGGGTAGCTGCTGAACTTATGATAAGAACTGACATTTCTCTGGAGTAGATAAGAGAAACTCAAGCTGGAAAATCTCACTCAGTTCGTCCGAGCAGGATTTGAACGCACACCCTACCGCTCAGACCCTTAGATCATCGCGGTCAGTGGTTTCTTGATGAAATTGTAATTTCTTTCTCCTTACATTTTGATGCCCTTCGTCAGTCGAGACGCCCTTTTCCGAACTGTTAATCCCCTCGCCTTAGACAAAAGACGCGTGAAGGCGAAGCCACAGCGGCAGTCGCCTCAGCGGCGGAGGTGCCTCGCGGGCCGCGCCCAAGACAGTGACAAATGCCGGCGGCGCCGCGCAGACGGACGCTATTTTAAACCCTCCGCGCCCGTAACTCAGCATTACGCGAGTCGTCTTTGCGCCGTGCGACCGGTGCGCAGTACGCCCGCCGTGTTCCCGGATCTGCCCGTCGCAGTGATATGCTCCGAGTCGCTTTCGCGAAATTCTTGCGCTCGTCGACACGAGTTATCCTGGAGGCCCACAAGGGAAGTGGCGAAGCCCAAAGGCTTTTTTTAGAGGTTGGAAAATACGGTAGAACATTGAGAGGATATAAGGAGAATTGGTCGATTTCTTCGTCACTATTGTTTATCTTTGCTTATGATCTCGCTATTATACTCACGTTCTCCTGCTTTCCACAAAAATTTATAGCTGAAAGGCAACGAATGGAAAATAAACTTCATTTCTCTTTAGAAACAAGTATAAGGCCATTCCATCAATTCGACTGTAGTTTCCGCGGAAATTAGAAGAAGAAATAAAACATTAGGGGACTACAGAATGAGGATCTCGTCAAGAGGGTATTCCGTATAAAACATATATTGTGAGAAATAATAATAAATGTGCGCTTGAATGTCAGGAGATATCATATGCTCACTGATCGAAGTGGCCTTAAACCAACACTTAAAAATATACAAACACATTCACGCTAAATTACATATACAAATAACCCTCCTAAAGCAATCAGTCTGAACTTGAAATATGTAATGCGTATAAGAAAGAGGAATTTGATAGACTTTGTCAATGCTTCTGCTTGAATTAACGTGCGACGAAACTGAAGTGGTACTTCAACAACACGTGAGGATTTCGTTCGGAGACGTGCATTACCTGTCCATTTGCGGGAGCATTGACACCACAACCCCTGCACCACCCCAAAAATCCTAGACCCACCACTGCGCTCTGCACCCAAAACGAGAACGCTGTCAACTAGTGAGATTAGGATGGGAGGATTATATGCAATAGATTTTTTTTGCGGGGCTTTACGGCTCGTCGACATCGAGGNCGGTAAGAAGAGCCAACATGACTCTCCTCGCGTGTGTGACTCGCCAAATGATTCAACCATACCCACTAAAAACCCTCCTGAATTACAACTCAAATATCAACATATCTCAAAACATTACATATATCCTATTAAACAAAGAGGAAGAGAGAGAAAAATGAAAGATACCCTAGCGCCGGCATCGAAAAGAACAAGAGGTGATCAAGGAAGGTCAGAAAAGAGAAAGGAAGGAGCGTGGCACAAGTAAGTGGAAGCAATGCCAGACTCAGCTCCGGGCCCCGTGTTTGCCAAACACGTACTTACTAGATGTAAGCCCTCTGGGGGGATATGCAATAGAAATATGACTAACGTATTAGATTAATTACGAAACTTGATTTTGAGTATTCTTAAAAATTAATTATATTACGCGCCACAATTAAATCCTATTTGTCGAACATAAAAGTATGTTAACATTTTAACTTCAGGGAGTAGAGGCACAGGAATTTACGTAGTACTTTTTCCAGCTTTCACATAACCATGCGTCATTACGATGTTTCATGATGCTTGTGTCAGTGTTCGGCTCAATTTAATAAAATTTCACTTCAGCGTGGAAAAAATCTGTTTTGGGAATAGATTCATGAAACTAATGTGGAAAAAAAATCATATTTTCTTGACTAGTGAAGAATCAACGCAGCGAAACGCGTCCCTGGATAGCAGTAACACGCTTCCATCGCGTAAAGAGAAAAACACTGAAGAAATCGATAGCAAAAGAAAGAAGTTCTGAGGAAAGATAGCATCAGTCAATGGCGGATGCGGCACGTTCATCCTTCGGTTCGACCGATGGTCGGCGATGGCCCCAGGCGACAGTGGCGGTGACAGCCGGGAAGGAGTGACGTGACGTCGCTGTTGCATCGAACAGTGGACTAGCTATCGGTTCTCCGTTACCACAGCGCTCTTCCGCCCACGAAATCTTCCCTCTCTCGTGGATTTCCCCCATGATAGAAGTCCCGTGACAAAATTTTACATCACAGGACTCCTCCTTCACCCGAAACTAAGTGCACAACCTCGTTAATCCGGATATTCATCTAAATCTCGCTAATCCGACACACGTTACGCATGAACGCCAATTAATTAGAATCTCTATCATCCAAAAACTACTGAAATTTAGATAATATAGATCTCGATAATGCGGCACTCGATAATTTAGAACTGATAGAATAAAGTGGTTTTTCGTATACAAGTTCAAGTATAGGGATAACCACAATGTCGTTAATTACTTCAAGTTGAAACTGAATTAATCCAAAAATTGTTTCGATCCTTCTCTGGAGATTAAAAAATAAGTTGAATAAGAATTCTCAGGTCACTTTGTCTCTCGATTCTCATTTTAGGTTGAGTAGGTTTCATCGGATTTTGATCCGCAGCTTTCCACGCAGCAGCTCAACACTTCACTCAGCCACAATGTCTTCTGATATGTGAATGCAATGCTTTGTTAATCATCGTTCCCTATTTTGACGTTTGAAACTTACTACCGTGAATATTATCAAATAGCCAATTAGTCATTGTAAGAGACGTTAAATCTCAATACATATAAATATGATTTAAACATCGAAAGCGGTATAAAAGTGAGAGTGACCTATAAACTGTAAATGCGAATGTAAACCGTTTTATACTTCAGTTTTATCCATATAAATAGTATAGTACGGTTCAATATTTGCGAACAAGTTTTCGTTTTAAGTTTGCATTCTTCCTTCCGGTGTCCTTTCTCACTTCAACGGTGGCAAGGACATCCAACAAAAACGAATGCCAAAGTAAATTTGGCGTATTGGGAGTCTACTATTGATCCGGTATACCAACGGAAAGAAAGAAAGAGAAAGAGAGAGAAAGAAAGAGAGAGAAAGAGGGAGAGAAAGAAAGAAAGAGAGAGAGAGAAAGAAGGAGAGGAAGAAAGAAAGAGAGAAAGAGGGAGAGAAAGAAAGAAAGAAAGAGGGAGAGAAAGAAAGAGAGAGAAAGAAAGAAAGGGAGAGAAAGAAAGAAAGAGAAAGAAAGAGAGAGAAAGAAAGAGAGAAAGGGCATGAAACAAAGGAGGAGGGTGATCCAATTTTTTACGGCTCAATTTAGTTGTATTGTTGTTTCCTCTAAGTACCAAAATCTGTTTTTTAAGCTTCCTTCCTCACGTGTGATTTAGTTAGTTCCTTTTATTTTTTGTTCGATTTTTATTGAGAAAATTAGAGTGTTTTCTAGGTCTTTACTTTATTTTAGTTTCTTGATCAAATCGGTCAAACATGGGAGTGTGTCACGTCCAAAATTTCAAAACTTGATCTTCTTTTGAACAACCATACTCCTATCTCTT
>NNCF01129373.1:19449-31459 GCA_002313205.1 Laupala kohalensis
CCGACCGACCGACCGCCTCGACAATGGTATCGCGTCGTCGACGCCCATCGATTGCTCGCTCGACAATCGACGATGGGCCGCCCCGCGCCGGTCGGTCGGCTGCCCCGCGCTCTCGCTCGACGGCACCGTGAACGTCGTCGCGGGTAAACGGCGGCGGCTGCAGAATATGACGACACAATTGCGAAAGGCGTATGTAACAAGTAGGCTGAGGAAAATATTATAAAGCATGGTGAGGGTTGGAGTCACAGATTTTTATATCAGCAGGCAGTATGTTAAATTATTGTGTATACGGGTACTGCGATTTGAGGGCACTGTGTTGTTGTTATTATTATTATTATTATTTGCGAATGGACCCTTGTATAGATCACGCAAAGCCATATGATTTAACTGTTCATTTTCCTCTGTCTCCACACTTCCTTCATCCTTTCGCTATGATTTTTCTTCCTCTCCTCTGTCCATTTAGTTCCTGCTCTTTTTGGGATTTAATTTTCCGACCGTACTTTCCACGTATCTACCTTCTCTCTGTACAGATTTCGGTCCAAAATGTCGGATCTTTTTATTCGAGCTTTTTCTAAATCATTTTTTACTTCTTGGATACATGGGATGACCTTAATTTTTTCTGCGTATTTTAGAATATTGTTGTTATTATTATTATTATTATTATTATTATTATTTATTATTCTTGGGGCTCACCAACAGCTACGTCATTAGTGTGCTAGCACATCGAAAGAACACGTCAGTTGATTATTAAATCAAATAAAAGCTACATCATGGATATAATATTTTATTAAACGAAGGAAAGAAGAAAAAGGAAAATAGAAAGAAGGATGTAAATTTAAACCCTTCCGATAACTTGTGGGAGGAGCCTCGTTACGTGTATGAATTTCAGTAATCTATTAACATGATCCGTTCCATTGTCGAGGATTGTTAGTGATTAGAATAGTGTTATGTGCAAAATATTTGAAAGAAAGATAAATTCAATGGAGCGAGAAGTCTTACTGTAGGTGACAGGATTTTATATGACAGTTTTAACAGATACGATGCAGTTCTATCTGGGATATTACCCATAGGTTGCCAAGTTCAGAAGTTCAAGTATCGACGTCTATTTAAGTAACAAGGAGAGACAACAGTCAATGGAGAAATACAAACTAAGGATGATAGGATGGCACGTGAACCCCGAATACCTCTGTCTGTTCTAGGAACCCCATGGACACTCCTTAGACCCTCTTGTGAGACAGTTTCTAATTGCCTTCGGGGTAATTTCAGGTAAGGATATGAAGAAAAAATGATTTTCTACTGGGATGGCCTCCCAATAATTGGGGTTTCAACATCGTGTATGATTCGTGAAGAAATAAGTAAAACTATCCCCCGAAGTAACGTTATCAGATGCAGGGGCTTTGAAATGTATCATAACTAAATACGATACAAAATGAAAACATTATTTTCCGACAATCGAACAGAATACTCGTCATTTACTGGATCACATTTACTCGCAATTAGATCTAGTTTAGTAGTTTAGTTTTTTATTCAAAATTAAATACATGATGAAGGTTATTTTATATTTCTTTACGAAAACTGAAAAAGCAAGTGAGATTCAGTTTTTAATTATTTTTTTTCGTATATCTGCCTATAAACAATTACTTACCTCCATAATTCTTACGCCGATCATTATTAATAATTTAATCATGTTACTCTTTAATTCCGTCGGAAAAGATTAGGTTTTTAATTCTTTAATTGTGCACTATCATCATATTTCATACGAGGTACAGTATTCCTTTGTGTAGATCCCATCATATGAGAGTTATTCTGTAAGTAAGTTCCATATAGTATGAGTACCTGGATCTATCTTGGGGGTCGAACCGGTCGGAGCGAGATGCTGAACACATCTCCTCCTTCTAGAGCCGGGGTCAAGAAATCGCGCGAGCTCTACCCTCCGCGAAGGCCAAAGCCCACAAAGGGCTTTTGTGCCAGATAAGAAGAAGAAGAAAAAGTTCCATTTAGTAATTAGAACATGCTAACATATATTTAAACAAAATGTACAGCTACAACTCTTATCTATTTTTTCTACGTAACTATCTCCCACATTAAGACGCTTGACATGTATATGAACGAGTTTTTCAAATTTCTCGTCATAAGCGATCTAATCCATGCATTAGCACTCTCGTCTAACTCATCATCTTCCAACTGCTGTGACTCTGACTCCAGAAGATAAACTAGCTTCAGAACAAATGGTACGGGATGTTGAGTATTGGCTTCTTATCCTTCTTCCGTAGAGAAGATATGTGATAACTTTCAGTCAGGTGTGGAAGGTCTGGATGATAATGATAAAAAATTGTAGAAATCAAACTGGTGGTGTAGTGGTTAACACCCTTGCGATCAAAGCAAGAGTCCTGGGTTCGATTTCCGACTCGTCGCCATTTTCATCTGACTGAGAGTTCTAGCATCGTTTTACTGCGTGTTAACCAGGGTAAGGATATTTAGGCCCCCACACCTTTTCTTGGGCTGTATTAAACCTATAAGGAAAGATACCACAGTGTGTCGTTTTGTCTCTAGATGAGAAAGTAGGACTTTTTTAGCACCTTATTTTGCTTCTTTTTTTTGTACCTTTATCACTTTTCTCTCCCTACCGTGCCCATAATTCCCTTTTCCCCTTTTTACTGAAGTTTTTCAACATTTTTCTAGAGCGCATTTTATCATTTATAACAGACATATAGTTTCATTCCATTTATAAATGGTTTTCAATCATTTCAATTATTCCATTAATTTTAATTACTATTTCCTCAGCTTGCAGTAAACATGTAAATTGTAAACTTATCTCCTTTTTAGTAAACGTGGGTATACGACTGCTGCTATTTTACGAATGGTAGAACAAAGTCTGGAAAATAAAAACAATGGGATACGTTTGCTTCCTATTTTCTTCTTCTGATTTGATGTACTTATTTGGAACTTAATGAATTAGAATATGACCAAGATGATTTCTCGAATTACTCGAGTCAAATAGCACCTTTTTGTCCTTTTCCTACCATATTTTAGCATCTTTTCCCATCTTTATTTCACGTAAAGTTTGCACCTAACCCTAGTGATAACGCTTGACCGTATGCGCTTAAAGTTTTATGAACAGTTTCACATGAAAATTGTTTGAACATTCTTCTTACAACTCTGATTTAGCACCTACTAATTTCTCCTATTTTCCAAAATTGAAAAACGTTAGAGCAACAGTGATTAGCAGATGACGAGTTAAAGTATGCCGCCAATGCATGAATTAGTTCACCGGCAGTTCTATAACAACTCGAAAATTCGTCCTCAAAAGGCACATCTCATATCATCATATAAAGACGTAAAACCAGTTCCGTTGACAACAACCCGATGCATGTGACAAAACATTTGAACGCGTGGAAAAAAGATTGAAAGGAAGGACAGACAAATGCTTCGATTGAGAGGTAGATTGCATTTTCCCACACTAACGCCTTGAACCATGCATCTCCTGAAGAGTTGCTAAAGGATATCGCCACGACGATCTTCGTGTCTACAGACGGCCTTGTCTGTTCCGCAATTTTCTACTAGGAGGCTTTGTCGTGTGACTCTTGCGCTTCCACTGACATAAGCAAAGAGATGGGGGGGAGGGTGGAAGAGATTTCTCAAGGAAGAATATTATTCGAAAGGGTAATTCTAGGAAAGTCATGATGTAGTTAACTGTTATAAAGGTGACAGGGTGCATTATAACTACCTGTATCCATATCATTCAAAACTCGTTCCGAATAAAACTAATATTATTTATTTGGGTTTAGAACTCATATAAACTAGAAACATAAATATTTTACTTCTCAATTAACCAATACCTCTATTTGTGATCCCGAACAAGGATTTGGTAATTTGTGGTCTACTGTAAAGAGTGATATAAGATCAATTCTGAATGGATTCAGTGCTACTTTAAAACCCAAGAAGATACTAATATAAGGATATATTTTTAAATTTCAACGTACATTAACTTAAGGGCATTATTTATTATTTTATGTCTTATGGCGAAGTTTAGGCTATGAGTCCAGCTGTTCCAGCTAATCGTAGGACAGGGTTTGAACCTACTTCGACCGCTTAGCGAAGTCGCTTCCACTAGACCATCGCTGTGGGTCTAGTCGTGAATTTTTGAATATAATTAATGGGAAGAGTAATTTTATCTCGCGCAGATATGAGATCCTTCAGCGGTCCGATAATGTATGCCTTCATTTTGTTTCACAGCAATACCAAATATTCACATGTGAACCTTTTTTTAAAAAAATCGTTTAGTTCTTCTAAGAAATAATATCTTAGTCGAAATTTTAAGTCCTAATATTTTGATTGTTTATTGAAGCAAATTCTTGAAGAGTGTTGTTGCTATTTAAGGGTTGAACAAATTTGTTTAATACGAATTATTAAGTACTCTTGATATATCAATGACTCTGTTATAGTAACACATACCTCGATCTCACGATTTGGAAATGAGTGTGCCGTACCTGAAAGCAGAAAACAAACAAATTATTGTAGAAACTCACACATTTCATCATCTAACGCTTTCATGAATACTAGAAAATTACACTAAAATATTTTATTCTAACACTTAAACTACAAAATAACTTCAGGTAAAAGAGTAACAATGAGTTATCTGTGGTTTTCATTAGACTATAGAGTTTTAAACATTCGAAAAAAAGTTTTTAAAAATTCTATCACACTTGAACTGAGCCAAATTATTAATTTTCGTCCTCCATATGATTTTAAACTTTACTTTATTTTAGACCCTTTTTGCATGACGCGAAGCCTCCACAGTTTTCTCCTTCGGGTTTGCCATGAGGCCTTGATTTTCTCACTCATGACTTTCTTTCTCTCTTCCGTCCAAGTCGTGCCGGTCTTTTTGACTGTGGTATCTGGCTGGACTTCCCACTCAAAAACTCCCCTTCTGTAGGTGTTACGGTCTTGAATGACCCCAGTAATAAGATTTTGTTTCAGCAAGATCTCTTTTCACTTTTTCGGCCCATGTCATGCCTTTGAGGTTTTCTGTTGCTTTGAGGATCTGGTGTGTGACCCTATCTTCCGGAAGTCTGTGTATGTGTCCATAGAATTTGGGTCTTCTTTTTCTGATGTCTACTGAAATGTTTGAGCGTTCCTCTGTCGTTTTGTTGGTTTGTAGTCTGTATCCATCATCTGCTTTTCTCGGTCCAAGAATTTTTCAGAATATTTTACGTTCTTCCTTTTTTTTCATGTTTTCTAGTAGAGTCTTGTTGTGTGAAGTGCCAGGGTTTCTGCTGCGTATAGCGCTTCAGGTTTGACAACTGTGTTGTAGTACCTGCTTTTTACATGTTCGGATATGCACTTTTTGTTGTACAGTTGGCGTGTTCGTCCGTAGGCTATTTTTAGTTTTTCTTTCCGTGTTTCCTGGGTCCCTTTTTATTCTAGTGGGTTCCAAGATTTCTCCGAGATATTTGAAATGTGAAACTCTCTTGATCTGTCCGTATTTTGTGTATAGCGCCTGTGTGTCTAGGAGTGTACACATGAATTCCGTTTTCTTCAAAAGAGATTTTAAGGCCGACCTTTTCAGCGCACTCACTTAGTACATCTATCTGGTGTATCGCATTGTGATAATTTATTGATATTTAATTTATATTTTACGGTTACGTAGCAGTTACTTAGTACTTTTATTTCGTCATTTTCAATTAACATCTAATTGAACATGTGACTACAATTTCCCATACAAATTTTACGATGAAACGACGGGACTATAGTACCGATAGATCAAACTAGTATGAGCGACCTTGTAACTGTTTTTGCAGTGTTATCCTCTAGTTTTAAAAAAATGTATGTATAAACTATTATCTATGACCTCTCGTAAGTTTTTGACCTTGCGGTGTTAAAATTTTAATAAAACCATGTTGTAGTTGTACGGGTTCGTATGGTTAAAGCTTCTGAGTGAACGGTATATAAATAATATCCCATCTAGTTTTTATTGGGATAGATTTAAAAACACTAGATAAAACACTAGATTTAAAAACATATTTCACAACTTTAACAACATATAGAACAGTGCGAAATTTGTCATGCATTTCCTAACAGTTAAGAAAGGTACTCAACAAAAACTGTCTGCAAAGCTAGGGAACTCTATTAAAACTTGTGACCATTTCACAATAATAATGTTTCAACTTCAAACGATATACTTAATAATTCACAGTTTTTAACGCACGATAATTAGTGAATTACTGTGATAGTGACTATTTTTATTATAAATAAAGTAGATAACATTATTGAAAGTTTAATAAATATGGTTATGTGTTTTACAAGCGCATGGTACGCTTATATTACTCTATTATATTATTTAATTAAATGAATAATACTGATTTTTTATCACGAAATATATATATTGTTCATCCTTTAAATGCATTATTTATTTAATTAGATTATATAATGGACGTGAATTGTAGTAGAATTAGTATTAATATAGTATCGTTAAAGTAGGCACATTTCTTTGAGTAACGAAGCCGTTCAAAATGGTAATGGATGCAACTCAATCCAGAAGAAAAAAATAGGAACTTCCCTCCCCCCATTTCATCCAATGCGGGGCGCAACGCACATACACCCGTATTTGTACAGTACATGTCTCTTTCCTTCTCTTATAAGGGTTACAATAACTTTGCCAAGCATATTTGCTTTCTCAATGTAAGATTAGTAGGAACAAAGACCGCGTAAAAACATGAATTAAGGATTAATGCGACGAAAGACAATGTCTGATAGAAGTGATGTATTCCGTTTTTGGTGAGTTCACAAAAGAGATCTGACCAGCACGATAGGACGACCAGTTGAATACGATTTATGAGTCATCAATCATGGGTTTCAGATGGCATACAAAAGAAGTATCTTCGTAGTCTATTATTTAAACGACAATCAAACGGCGAAAAGCGCTAGAAACAAAAACTTGTACGAATTTGACGTTCGAAACTAAATTAGGAGTAAAAGCAAAGTACTGAAATAAGATAGGAACAACAGATTTTCATGACAAATGAAGTACAGCAGCAATACATCAAATCGAAATAACAGTTCTACAAAGAAAGTGCACATAACACGTATGAATAAAAATGCTGAACCATGTCAACGCATTAGGGAAAAAAAGACGAACGACAACAAATACACATCAGCAACAAAAAAACAAGAGAACGTTTAATTATAGGAGTTTTTTGTGGGGCTTCGGGGCTCGTCAACAGCAAGGTCATTAGCGTCCTTAGGAGGAATTAATTTTATCATTGACTGTTGATTGACAATTTCATATCATATTGTTTCCGGCAACGGAGTTACATCATATTAAAACAAAAATAATATTTTTGAAGACAAAAATGTAACCTCTGTTTCATTGATTTCTTCCGTGCTTCACTTAACTAAATTATTCATATTTTACATGTGTTGAAACAAAAATAATCATGAAGTTTTTCAAAAAGATCTTGAGCTTTTAACACTTAAAATAATCTTCATTCAGTAGAAAAAATTATATATACAAAGAAATGATGTTAAACCTCATCGTGCTACTCGATATAGGAAACAATCATTGGAGGAGAATTTTCAATGAGTTCGGATAAGTTACAGTGATCTCAGCGACCCCAAAATAAACCTTATTCGTAGCAGGGGAATTAAAACCATATATTTGGTCACATGTTACTTCATCCAAGTCTTAAAAATGTGTGAATTTTTAAGCTTCCTTCAGAGGTTTCCTTATCCATAACAAAGGTATAGTGAATTAATTACAATAATTGATGGTATTGATGGACCAAAATATAGTTATAAAAACACAAAATACTCCGTTTTTTTTCAACTCTGGCTAATAGTATTTAGGCCAGGGATCGGCAACCTGTTTTGGCCGCGGGTCAAAATAACCAAAATGTGAGTATTTGGGTCAGAGATATTTTCGACATGGATCTTATATACATAAACACTTATGTGTATAAGATCCATGGTAATGGAACTAAAATGTTGTTCTTAGTATGTATTTTCAATTTCTTTTATTCTCAAAATGTTTGTTTCATGTTTATGTTTTATAGTTTATTTTTATATATTATACTTTATTTTTGGAACTAAAGTGGGTCACTTGAAATTATCAAAAGGGTCACTCGGTGACCCTCGGGTCATAGGTTGCAGACCCCTGATTTAGACTCTCAGATGCATCTTCTGTGGACTGAATTAAATTGAAATTGCCCAATGCCACTCTATGCATTCTTCATCCCATATATAATATTGGATAGTATAATACAAAACAAAAAATATTATGGACAATATATCATACGCTGAAATATTACTGAAATCTTGAAAACAATACGTCTTCTAGAAACTAAAACGTTAACAGACAATAAAATATAGAGAAAGAAACACATAAAACTCATTCACATATAAGACGGAACGTTTCGGCTGTCGCTATCATTCTGTAGTTTTCTACCTGACTGATGATGGCGATAACCAAAACGTTTCGTCTCATATGCCAATGAGATTTTGTGTGTTTCTTTCTCTATTTTTATTATCTGGTAACGTTTTAGTTTATATTTGAATTAAATAAACATTGTGAACTTTCGTCACAGGAAGATGTTTTCTCCTCTGCCCGTCTGACCGTTTGTCCGTAGTCAAAATTCGGCTGAAACTGGTGGAAACAAACATAAAAAATTCTTAACCAGAGTGTTATCCTCTGTTTTCTATCAAACGCTCCAGAACTCTTCGAATCCGAAGAGAACAGTGTATTTTGGTCGTCATTAAAACCAATATACAGATTCAATAATTCCTTAACATTGTCTCCAAAGATACTTTAAAATGCTTTAGAATGTAACTGGAGAAATGTCAGAATCACATTTATTCTGAACTCAATAACATGGGAGTAAATCCTATCATGAGATGTACATGACACCAATACTATGGAGTAAGTATCTCGTTACATATAAAACCATTTTCTTTTTTCATTTCATTTCTTCTTTTAAACTCGGTTTTTCGACCATCCGGCTTCTTTATCTCTTTTGTTTCTAGGTGTTATTTCTCTTTGTCTCTTTCCTATCTTATACCTCTCTTCATTTCCATCTTTTTCCTTTACGTTCTTCCTCCTCCTTTCTCTTCTCCCCTGTTCCCGGCTCTCATATCTGTTTTGCCAGTCATGGTTGTTCCCACTTTACCGCATATACTACTGAGGCATATACGTTCTTCGTCCCTACCGCGAGGAGGTGGGGATCTTCCTACTATCTAGCATTATTTTTTCTTGACACTCATTATTTTGTTTGCGTACTCCTCATATTCATAATTTGCCTTAAAACCCTATACATGGTTATTTTAAAGAATGTTTGAATTGGTCTTCAGACGTAATGAATAAAGTACTTGAAACATAATTGCGAAGGCATCCGCGGCAGGAGTCGATGAGATTTAGGTTGTCTAGGTGACGCCGCGTCGAAATATTCAAAGCTAACGTTCCCACCATCGTAATTCAAACATCGTGGTCCGCAGAACTCCTACATCGCATAATAGTAATCTGGCAAAATGCAAACCTCCAGAAATCCCCGTTAAACGAGGTCTTTCCAAGAAGTGGTGTATTAATATCCATTATCTCTTTGGCATCAGATCGTTGTTCATGAACANACATCGTGGTCCGCAGAACTCCTACATCGCATAATAGTAATCTGGCAAAATGCAAACCAGAAATCCCCGTTAAACGAGGTCTTTCCAAGAAGTGGTGTATTAATATCCATTATCTCTTTGGCATCAGATCGTTGTTCATGAACAGAAGTGGTACTCCACGCCTTAACTACAAACAGACGCCAAATATTTACCAGGAGGGTCCGCGAGAGAGAAAAAGCTCATTTCACATTGGATCAATGCCAAAGAGAGAGAATTTCGCCACCCCACAGACAGCGCGAGCGATCTACGTTTCAAGAAACGAAAATAAACTCGTCTTCTTCAAAGCGAAATCTGGTTACAATAGAAAACAAGGTTTTTGATGCCGTGAATAACACCGGATGATCATTTACCACGACTGACCGGAGACGTCTTTCAACGAAGAAATCAATAATGAAAATCGGAGAATTTAATCATAGACAAAAGATTCAAGATTTCAAAATATCTTTTCGGAGAACATTTATTGAGTAATTCAATAAAAATTACCAACACTCTTTCACACAAGAAAATTCCAGAAAATTCTTTTTTCAAGTCGAAACAACATTGAAAGTAACTACGTGAATTAATAATATTTATATACAACTATTACATATTATTTTATATTAAAATGATACGATTATTTAAAACATTATTCCAAATAAAATATTAATATTTTTGTTACTGTTAACCAAACAAATATTTCTATTTCTATCGGAAATACTAATTTGAGTCGGTATTGTAACGTGTTTCAAGGAATGACTAATTGTTCTAAACACATTACCGTAAATACGAATTACTTTTTCTCAAGAAAGTAAGTAGATAAGATTTTTTGGAGAAGTTCAAGACAAAAAACTTTAAACTTAAGCAATAATTAATAGTTCCAAACGTTTTGTCACTACGAAATCAATATTATCTAGAATATAGTCTATCACGACATTCACATTAAAACTCACATGAAATATACATTACATTATATATTTTGTGTGTGTGTGTTTTGGCGAGGTTTGCAAAGAGAGATGTCGATGTTGAGAAGATATTTATTAATATAAAGTATAAAAAATACAATTTGAAGTGCATGGATAACAACTTTCAGTATTTATTTTCATGCATAACTTTTCCGTTCTAAAACTCGTTTCTTGGAATTATTTTTCACGCCATTTTATGTTTTCTAATTATTTCATTCAGATAGTTTGAAATGCAATAAATAAGATTACATTTCAGTGGAGACTCGATTAATCGTGTCTCTCTTAACCGTGTTCACGATTAACCATAGTGCTCACTCTTCCGCCGAAAAATAAAATTTCAACTACTCATATAAATCCAACCATTTCCACAGTTGCGCGTATGTTCCTCGACTTCCATGATGTAATGAATTTGAGAAAAATCAGAACTGAAGAAAGGAAAATCATTTCAAACAGCAAACAACAAAGACTAATTACTTGATATTTCAAGTAATCACTAACTTTGATATAATCACTAGAAACATCGTGAATTTCAGATAGGAGGAGCAGCGCCTAGACAGGATCCAGTGCTGCATGCGAGTATTACAACCGCGGCTGTTAGCAGCAGAGGGTGAGCACGCCATAGCTGAGACATGGAAATGAAAAGCTACAAATTTTATCGAGCCCCACCCGGATGAATCGAACCCGGAATGACTTAGTGACGAGCAATCACGCTTGACACCGTGGCCACAACGGGGACATATAGTTTTCATTTATCCTTGCGTTTCCTCCCCCTCATTTCCCCGGATAATCAAGGTTCTACTGTCCATGTAAAAAGCATTCATAAACATCCTATGAAACGATACACTTCTTCTTTCACCTAATCTTAAGGTATTATATCCTCGTTGACTGAAGTCAAGTTGCCAACTATTCACGAAACTTGGAAATATTCACCAAAGTAGTTCTTATTAATTAATAATTCATTCTACTGGTTTTTTTATATTGGATGAGAACAAATATTTTGTGATTTTACAATTTGATAATTAATTAATTTAGACTATCGTTTGAATCCTTTGTCAAGGGTCGCATTGTCTTCAGTCACGTGATGCGGATGCCATTTCCGTTAGAACAGTATTTTCCACAGTTTTATTCTTGGTGAATTATTCTTGGAAGTGTCCCGTAAGGTATGAACATCTTAGCATCATTGCGTTCCTATTTCCACTTGCTATGTTTTAGTGGGGTTTTTTTCGCTATACTAAGTCGGTACTTTTGCCCGATTATGAAAAAAAACATGAGTCCGCAAAATATAAGCCCATATTGATTTAAAGTCAAATAATTCAAAATTTTGCGCTGTAAGGGTATGAAAATGCATCGCCACTGGATAGACAATGGTCCAAACTATCATTTAAAACAGGTTTGTTTTTTTTTTTTTTTTT